>JBBGZY010001812.1:1430000-1870000 GCA_037952925.1 Lithobates clamitans | reverse complement strand
TTCTTTTATTTCAAAGTATCGAGAGATGAGGAATTTGTGGGAGGTGAAACACCCTCAGTATTATGCCAAGCATGTGAGGAAGTCAACGCTGGAGAGACTTCTGTCCTTTGTCCAGGAGACCATCCCGGGAGCAACAATGGAGACAGTGCTCAAGAAAATTGGGGTCTTGAGGAACATGTATAAAAGGGAGCATAGGAAGATCCAGGAATCAAGGAGATCAGGAGCATCAGCAGATGATGTTTATGTACCCAGGCTGTGGTACTACAATCAACTCCGTTTTCTTGATGACCAGAATGAAGCCAGGGCATCACTTTCAACCCTTCCCTCCACCCTTCCCTCCACCCTTCCCTCCACCCCAGCAGAGGCTGATGAGGAGCAAGCTGGGTCTTCCATCCTGGATGAACCGGATATGACCATCTGGAGTCAGGTAAATTATTTTAACAAATATTTACTGTACTAATATTAATGATGTTAACTGGATGTTATAATTGTCTCAAATAATTTAGCACTCCAAATTGTGTATACATATCAAATGATAGTAGTGACTAAATATGTTTGGCACCTGCTTGAAATAATTAGGGTGTCTGATTAGACTCTTTTATTAAAGAGATGTATTCACATTGAATTTGCTAGTCATGAGAAGCAAACTGTGTGTCATTGATGAACCCAAAAAAAGAAACTAAAACTATTGTCCTTTTTTTATACACAGGATGAGTCCATCCAGGAGGAATGTGGGGAAAGTGGCAGGCAGGAGGAGACCGGGCCCATGGACAGCCTGGAGGAGGCCGGATTCACCATCATCCTGGAGGAGGCTGGGCCCAGTGTCAGGCAGGAGGTGGCTGCTCCCAGTGAGGTGGCTGGGCCAAGTGAGGTGGCTGGGCCAAGTGAGGTGGCTGGGCCAAGTGAGGTGGCTGGGCCCAGTAGGAGCCTCACCCAATCCCAAGTGCCTCCCCTCCACCTTCCCAAAAAAAGGGCCAGGAAGGGGATGGTCACACAGGACGCGTCCCTGCGCCTCATGCAACAGGCCACCCGTTTTTTAACAAGCCCCCCCGAAGCGGAAGAAGCCTATGGCTGCTACTTAGCCAGCAGGCTTCTTCAGATGGATTGGGAGCAGCGCCTCATTTGTGAGCGCCTATTTGGGGAAACAATCCATAAGGGGCTGCAGGGCACGCTAACCAAAAACACCCAACTACATGAGGCAGCCCCCCCCCCTCCTCCTCCTCCTCCTCCTCCTCCTCCTCCTGCCACAACTGAAACACCAGAGCCACAGCCTCAAAAGAAGGCTACAGGGAAGGCTACAGGGAAGGCTGCAGGGAAGGCTGCAGGGAAGGCTGCAGGGCAGCGTGGAGGAAAGGCTGCAGGGAAGAGAAGAAAGTGATGACCTGGGTTCAGTCTGGTCTGACAGAAGACGCAGGCTGTTGTAGGACCACAGTCTGGGGACATCTAGATCATCTGCTGGTGCTGTTGATCTCTGGGATTCTTGGACCAGATTGTGCTCCCTCTTATATGGACTCCTCAAGATCCCAATTTTCTTGTACACCGACTTTTTCCAGCGTTGACTTCCTCTTTATTTTATTTTGACCATGAATAAATGGATCTTTTTTGAGTTTAGCAAAAGACTTTATGTGTTTTCTTTTAAATCATTGATTTTACACACAATGTTAAATTAACAAGGGACAACAATCTCATTGAGTTTTAAAAAAACACACCAAAAATACATTACTAATGTTAAGAATGTTCAAGTGGTAAGTCTTGAAAAAAAAAAATATACATAAACAAAAACGGTGCTTTGGGTTAACTTTATCTAAAAATTAAAAAATAATCACTAGAAAAAAAATAAAAAAGAATAATGGGTTCTTTGTGGTAACTTTACAAACCTAAAAAAAAAAAAAAAAAAATAAGGGAAAAAGTATTATTAGTATGGAAACATTGTTTATAAAAAGCATACTATATCATTCATGAGATCAAAGAGAAAAAGAATTCAGAAATCAGTTTGGGAGAACTCTGATTATGAACAGCAAAACACCTTCGTTCTTTAGAGCATTCGTAAAGAAGAAATAAAATGCGCTGCATTCAACGATCACAGATTTTGCAGCGTGATGAATGTGCTACCTACAATACGAACACTAGTTTTACTAGACCGAGTGCTTCCGTTTAGTTTTTGCTTATGAGCATGCGTCGTTTTTTTGTCCGTAGGACTAGCATACAGACGAGCGGACTTCGGGGTCCGTCGTAGTTACGACGTAAAGATTTGAAGCATGTTTCAAATCTAAAGTACGTCGGATTTGAGGCTAAAAAAGTACGTTGAAAGTCCGAAGAAGCCCACACACGATCGGATTACCAGCCAGCTTTAGTCCCTCAGCGTCCGTTGGACTTTTGTAGACGAAAAGTCCGACCGTGTGTACGCGGCATAAGTGTGTAACAGGATGTCAGTTGGTAGTAAAAAAGTAACTGGCAGCATAGTTCCTGTGTATTTAAAGTGAGATTTTAGAGCAGTGTTTCTCAACTCCAGTCCTCAAGGCGCACCAACAGGTCATGTTTTCAGGATTTCCCTCAGATGAAACGGCTGTGGTAATTACTAAGGCAATGAAACTGATCAAATCACCTGTGCAAAATAGTGGAAATCCTGAAAACATGACCTCTTGGTGCGCCTTGAGGACTGAGTTGAGAAACACTGCTTTAGAGGCAGTGAAGGTCAAAGTGACAAGCAAGTTTTCTTCCTGTTGGACTTAAACAAAAGACATGCCTACAACATATTTTGCTGTAGAAAAGAATAACAAATGTGGATGAAAATAACACTCTAGGGATATTTCATGCAGTGTTTATTGTGAATGCTGAAAGGTTATCTTGAATTAGCCTTGAAGTAGATCCAGAGCTGTACTTTTGGTAAAAATAACAAAAGTAACTGAGAATAACTGGCACTGATGATACTTGTCCTGGGACTAACAGGATTGAGGTGACAGTAAAATTATGATTACGTTTGGAACCCCACCCCAGAAAGGAATTAGACTTCTGAGGTTTTGCAGATGATGGGAGCGTTAAGAGAAGAAATAACATTTCTCCCCGCAGTAAATGCATAAGCTTTGAGTCTGGTCCTGCCTAGCTGCATAGGTTCATCCTGGGAAGTTGAGGACCCTGGAAGTACGCCCATAAGACAGAGACCCTTTTTTGAAAGCAGATATCGATCTGAGTACTGTGGGATATGAGATTATTCAAACCAGATGAACACATTCTACCAGTCATATTACACTTGATCCTATCGTTTAGACCCTGACAAAGTATAGCCATGAGGGCCTCATTGTTCCATGCCAACTCCCAGAAAAGAGTGTGAAAGAGTACAACATACTGGCCCACAGTAGTGGGGCTGTGGTGTAACCGAAATAGGATGGTAGCAACAGGGAATGTTCAGCCACGCTCATCAAACATCCATCGCAAGGATGCATCATAAGGTAGACAGAAACTTAAAATATCCCAGGTCATGGAATCATCATGCTCCCAGAGGGGTAAAGCCCAAGCCAAGGCATCATCTGATAAAAGCAAAATTATATATGCCATCTTGCAGGGCTCATGGTGCAAGTATGGCCCGAGTACTCTGTCTTGGACTTGTCAACCACAGCCAAGGAAAGACTATCCTGACAATGGTTGGGTACACTGCAGAGTCTAAGGAAAAGGTGGATTTCTCCATTCCTCCTGATGGTGGGGATGGGTTGGCTACTTCCCACTCCTAGGACACTACCCCAGTTACTACCAGCCAAGGTGACCGAGAGACTGGCAGGTGCCAGCCACTGGAATGATGAACGGTGGATCGGTACCACACACAGGCTGTGAAGGACTGAGCATAGCACAATATACAGGGGTCCCAGGGAACTGGAGAATTTCCAGGCACAGGTAAGCAGAGTGCACAGCAGAACCTCCAAGGACAGGGTACTGCTCAGCATGCAGGCACCACTCCTTTCTGTGATCCCCAAGGATTTGTTCTTGGGAGAGTTTCCCCTTTCTTTGGGATTACAAAACTCTAATTAGAGTGCTCCAATGTAGACTCTGGGCCCCAATGCCAGCTAGCTGACAGACATTAACCACCTGCCATTGGGAGGGGATTAGTAGAGACTTTATTTTCTATCCCTGTGTGCATCTTCCATAATTAGGTTTACCCTTCAAGTCAGGGCCTAGTATATCTGCACTTTGCCCTTGAATCAAGTTGTACCCATTATACTTGTTATGGTATTGCCTTTTTATCTCCACTGTTTTGCCACTGTTTACACATTCTGTCCCCTACATAGCACTCTCCTCATGGAAGCTGATTCTGGTCGCATAACCATCCTCATCCTCCATGATCTGAGTGCGGCCTTTGATACTATTTCAGCCTCCATTGAATTTACCCAAGTCATCAATATCCTTCAAATATCAATCATCGCTACTCTCTACTGGCATACCCCAGGGTTCTGTCCTGGGGCCCCTTCTGTTCATTATCTTCTTCCTCTTGGTCTTATATTTCTTAAATTTAAGATCCACTTCTATTGCTATACGGATGACATCCAGCTCTACCTGTTCACTAAACGTACTACCACCCTTCCCCCCCAAATCCCTTATTGACTGCTTACAGGTAATTAAATCCTAGATCTCTTCCAACTTTCTCAAATTGTACAGTGATAAAACTGAGGTTTTTCTCATTGGCACGCAATTCACCCTGACATAACTTAACAGCTTTTCAGTTCATATTGGTAACTCCACAGTCTTTCCCTACCCTCAGGTAAAATGCCTGGGTGTCATCCTCAACAGTATACTACCCTTCCAAGCCCACATCAGTAATGTTACTCCATCAGCATCGGGGATGATCAGGGATGGGCTGTATCCGAGGGACATGCCTTATCCCTGATCGCCACGCTGCGGGCCCCCAGAGGGAGGAGATGTTCCTGCCTGCGTCTATTGTCTATGGCTCAGTATGGAAGTGGTTAAATCATGTCTCAAAACTCATCTCTTTAACCAGTTCTGGACCAGCCGCCGCAGTTTTACTGCGTTAGTATACGTGATGCGTGTGGCCGGCTGGCCGCAACGATCGGATTCAATCAGGAATTGATCAATCCCCAGGCCCAGGCCAATGAAACCTGGCCTGGACCTGGTGATTGCACTGACAGGGGAAGTGATGTCATCTCTCCTCGTGTCGGTCTTTTCGTTCCAGACCGAGAGGAGAAAGCATCAAACAGTGAGTTGCACCAACACTACACTGACACCAGCTCACATAGGCACACAATTTACCCCCCGATCACTCCCCGATCACTCCCCCGGTTAACCCCTTCACCACCTGTCGGGGTAGCCAGTGGGGTATAGAGTCAATCAGCAGCCCTCACTGGGGTACCGCTACATTTACAAAAGTGTACTTTTCTTTTAACTGCAGTAGAGAAAAGGAAGGTCAGGACTTGGGTGTTCTTTCTTAGAGGGATTTCTGAATTAGTGAGATGTTTGAACAATTATTGTTTTTTTTTACAGGTACACTTTACACATACTGTATCTATTTCAACCATTAAATTAGCTGTTTGCCTACATTTCTACTCTAATGGATATCAGGAAATCAAGAGTTTCCAGGCAAAGACTTTTTAAAGGTTGATGACAGGCTGATGAAGGTGCTGTTACCATGAAAGCTTTTTATCAGCATGATGATGGGGTCTTGTGCTTTGAAAGCTTGCTATGATTTTCACATCATTTAGCAGTTATATGTTTTACCCTTAGTTTATTTTGATATTTTGACCAAAAGTTTGATTCTGTTTATTTTAACACGATCCTAATGCAAGTTGTCTTAAAAAGGGCTTTGTAGGTAGGCATCATACCTTGCGCGTATGTCAAAATAAATCTTTGAGTTTGATCAGATAGGTCTTTCGCATGGGATAGAAAACAGACATTTGCTTTTGAGGGATTCAGGCTGCATATGTTCAGCTCATTCTTGCTGTTTTTCCATCTTTTGCCACCACAACAGCCAAATATATTATTTATCTCCACTTTAAAAGTATTTGATCTGATTCTAAGTTTCATAATTGTTTTTTAAGATGTACTGCTTTTCTTAATGTTGCCCTGGATACAAGCAAAAGAAAACACTGTGCTGGAAGTACAAGAGGACCACAAACTGATGTTTTAATAAATATTAAAGATATTTTTTGAAGGTTCACTGTTTTTTATCAAGTTTAGAATACGATCAGTGTAAAATGTTCTTATATTTTAAATAATTATACAATTAATTTATTATGTATTTTAAGGGGACCTTCACTCTTTCTGCACAATTTAGATATTTTTCCTCCCTATCTCCCAACTCCTCTGCTGTTACACAAGCAGATATTGAAAACATTTGTTTTCTCTAAACACCTTTTGTAGGTCCTGCTCCCACTCTTTACTGACTAAGCAAAAAAGATTGCTCCCCTCCCCAAAGCATCTTGGAATACTTATGTCCACGATCTCATGAGTCTTCAGGGAATATACAGCATGCTGCAAATGCACTTGGCAATCTTAGGCACACATGTCAGGGTAGGGTGATGGGGTGGTTGCCACATCCTTCATGTTTCCCTCCCCGTTGGGTGCCAAGCAAGGGTTACATAAGAGGGTTCTTCTGGGCTACACTAGGCACTTGGGTCCGGGTCACTACATTACACATGGGATACCTTTACTTGCACAAATGCCTGAACTTTAATAAACTGTCTTGATGTATTATACACCACCATGGTTACGGAAGCATTTGGGAGGGACACACAGAGCCAATGCACTCTCCACCTGTCCAACGTATCACCATTACCCCACTCCCAGTAGCATTATGGAGCCCTGCCTAGCGCTGACTCCATACATGCTTCATCAGCGGCCGCTGATGAAGTCCCACCCCTTAGGGACGTAACGCGTACGGATACCACGTGACCTTGTTCGTGACGTCACCCGCGTCTCACAATGCTGATCCTCGTGGACATATTTTGATATCTGATGCCTTTATCCTTAGCACTGGGGCACAGTGCGAGACTTGTGAGTGTATTCTAAATTTTTTATAATAAATACTACTTTGATCAATCAGAGAGCACTAGATATTGTTCTATTCCATGTACCGTTTTTTGGAGTTGATGAGGACATCCATATCTTATTACCCCCAACCGGCACCGCACTTGTCTATGCTGTGAGTGTTTGCTGACCTAATTACCCATAAGGGAACTGCTGATTTGACCTGACTGATTGACTCAGGAGTCTATCACATGAGGTGAGCGGCCAATTCGCTTGTTGGTGGAGGGTGTCACAAAAGTCACCATACATGTCTGACTCATCACTCATCTCACTAGATACTTGCTAGTGCTCTTGCAAGCTACTTGCTTTATGAGGACCTTCATAGGACTTTTTTTTTTTTGCTGTTTTGTGCTAATTTACTGTTTATTGTTTTTTGTCAGTTTTATTTTCTTTGCGCTGTACTGCCTTTTTTATATTCTTATGTGGGATTTGATATTTTGACCCTCAGTATTTCAGCTGCTGTAATTAGGTATTTTTGTTGCGCTGGTTGATTTTCTTTTATAGTCTCCTTAAGTAACATACCTGAGATGCCTGGTACTCTGCTTCTGCAACTGATTTCTGTCTGATTGCTGAATGATTTTTTTTCCTGCTAGGGTCTAGTTTCATTTGGGTGGAGGACACTACACAGGATTCCTCGGAGGGATGCAAACTCCTCTGACTTATCACATGAGGGTGCTACTACTTCTCATCATGACATTAACAGTATTTTCTTTGCATTTGCTTTTCTATTGGATAACATGGAACTACTATTCCATTAGTTGAGGGATCTATCTGGTCACCTCTCTAGTTACTTTATGGTTACTGGAACAAAGCTCGTTGAAGTTTGGGGCAATGAGCAGGGAGGGGGGACAGGGAAGTTTGTATTTTTTTTTTTTTTTTTTTCTTTTGTTCTTTTTGCACTGCACAGCTATGCTCCAGAAAAGTACTAATTATGCATCGTCATTGTCACGGACAACTCAAGGAAACGTTAACCCATGTTATGATAGCTACATGTATGCCTAGGACACCTATTCGTGTCCGATGTCGTAGTATTTTATTTTTTGAGTCATTGCCCTTTATTCCCCATCATGAGTCTTAAATGCCTTACATGGAATGTTAAATTCTAAGATTAAACGATCTTTGGTCTTTGACTACCTCAAACGTACAAAAACACACATCATACTACTCCAGGAGACTCATCTAATGGGATCTAGGGTCATGGCTTTAAAATAGCCCCAAATTGCTCATGCCTTCCATACTCCACCTACTCCAGGGGAGTATCTATCCTAATTCTCAAATCTCTACCGATTCAGGTTGTGGAGGTCAAGACTGATCTGCAAGGATGCTATGTTGCTCTGGTCTTTAAGTATATGAAAATACTATATACCATAGTGAATGTTTATATGTTGCCACCTTTTGATTTACAAAGATTATCTGATTGTATGGCTACAGTACTCCCTATGGTGCAGGGCTACGTCATTATAGGGGGAGATTTTAATGTGGTTATGGATACGGGGATGGATAGACTCCGATGTGCTAGACCACAGTCTCACCCCTTAAGAGACTGGGCAGATGCCTATGATCTAATTGAAATATGGCGATGGAAACAACCGGATAAGAGGGAATTTTTATGCTCATCGGAGTCCTATAAATCTCTGTCCCGACTTGATATGTTTTTCCTATCTCGAGATGTTTTACACAAAGTGGTAGAGATGAGCACTATCTGATCATTCTTCATTGGAGCTTACAATCTGAGTGTCTAGACCTCCTGATGGCCAGGTTTGGCGGATGAGTCCTTATTGGATGGTGGAGCTGTTGGTTCTAAGGGGAGCTTATATGAAAGGAGTTTCAGACTTTAAGAAAGCTAATGAGGAACGGGAGTTTACCTTGGCTACCGAACTGAAAGAGGCTGAGGAGCATTATGCCAGGGATCCCTCCCCATTTTGTTACCAATTATTACAGGTTGCCCGAAGGGCTTATGAGCTGGCTCTAGTGACAAGGACTCAAAAACATTTACTCTATCAGCGTCAGAGGGTTTTTGACACTGGGGACAAAAATGGGAGGCTCCTTTCCTTCTTAGCTAAACCTATACCCGATCCCATCACTGTTTCTAGCATCTATGATAGCTCAGCTATGAGGCCCTAATCATATTGATTCCTAAACCTAATAAAAACCCCCTTTACTGCGAATCCTATAGGCCAATTTCCCTGATTAACACAGATCTTAAGATTATATGTAAAATTCTAGCCTCCCGCATAAATTTGGTGATTACTACTGTCATGTACCTTACAGCGGAGCCCGAAATGATGAGGGTGGCCTCTTGCACGGTTCCAGTCCAAGCACCCCTGGTGGTGGGTACAGGGAGTGCGAGTGCAACGAAAGGGTGCAGGTGCCTGCAGGCAGGAGGCTGGAACTTGGAGATACAGGAACCTCTGCTGAGGAGATGTGGAAACTGATCACCAGACTTGTTCAGCGGGAGCCAGATCAGGATCAACTGCAGAATCAGGAACAGGCAGCAGTCGGCAACAGGCTGGCAGCGGGGTACCAAATCAGAAGGCAAAACCGTAGTCAGAAACAGGCAGAGGTTAGCAACAGACGGGCAGCGGGGTACAGAATCAGAAGGCAGAGCCGTAATCATAAGTCCAAGCCAAGGTCAGTATTGCAGGTAGAGGCAGGTTCAGCAGGCAGGGGAGATCCAAGAGAATGGTCAGAAGATAGTTTTCAGGAACATGGTCAATCAGGTAGAGTAACAACAGGAACACAGGAACAAGCTGAAGACAATCCAGCACTGATGCTAGGCAGACTCTCTGTTTACATAGGGTGCTGTGTGCCAGGATTCGCACCAGCGTACGTGCGTGCATGTGCATTAGCACATTGGCGCATGCGCGTTAGCACATTAGCACTTTGGCACTCATGGGTGCACGTTAGCATAGAGGTGCCATTGTGCATGCCCACCCTAGATCTCATTTGTCTTTGGCTACGGTTCCGTGCATGCACATTGGCATTAGCGGAACGAGGATTGGTAGCTGCTGCACGGAGACGGGTGCTTGCTGTGTGAGTTCTCTGAAAACTACACTAATAAACCCAGATCAAACTGGATTTATTCCTGGGAGATCTACATATATCAATATACACAGATTATTTACTAACCTCCAATCCCCTAACATTTTATCTGTGCCCAAAGCTGTTGTAACCTTTGATGCCCATAAAGCATTTGATTCCATTGAATGGCCTTATCTCTTCTATATACTGGAGAAATTTTATGTTTGGAAATAATTTGCTCCCTTGGATCCGTATACTGTACGACCAACCACTAGCCCGCATTAGGATTAATGATATAATTTCTAAACCCTTGACTATTCATCAGGACACCAGACAGGGGTGCCCACTTTCCCCGCTATTATTCGCACATGCTATAGAACCCCTGGCCAGACTTCTCTGGTCTTCCCTAGATCAACAAGGTATGTGGATCGGTTCATTAGAAGAACGAATATTGCTATATGCAGATGATATGTTACTTTACCTCTCCTATCCCTGTGTCACGATCCCTATGATGCTTCAACTAATTAGTAACTTTGGGACTTTTCTGGTCTCAGGGTGAATTGGACTAAGTCCAGTGTGTTCCCTGTGGATCCCACCCTCCCATTTGATCTTCCCTTAGACTGCCCGTTACAAGTCACTTCAGTTTTTAAATATTTGAGAGTTATGCCCCGTACACACGGTCGGACTTTGTTCGGACATTCCGACAACAAAATCCTAGGATTTTTTCTGACGGATGTTGGCTCAAACTTGTCTTGCATACACACGGTCACACAAAGTTGTCGGAAAATCCGATCGTTCTAAACGCGGTGACGTAAAACACGTACGTCGGGACTATAAACGGGGCAGTGGCCAATAGCTTTCATCTCTTTATTTATTCTGAGCATGCGTGGCACTTTGTCCGTCGGATTTGTGTACACACGATCGGAATTTCCGACAACGGATTTTGTTGTCAGAAAATTTTATCTCCTGCTGTCCAACTTTGTGTGTCGGAAAATCCGATGGAAAATGTCCGATGGAGCCCACACACGGTCGGAATTTCCGACAAAAGGCTCCGATCGGACATTTTCCATCGGAAAATCCGACCGTGTGTACGGGGCATTACAGTACAATTACCGATCTCTACCTATATTACTAATAACCTCTTTAAAAGTAAAATGACCAGCTGGGTGACTTGCCATTGACGTTAATGGGTAGAGTCAACTTATTTAAAGCAGGGTTCCACCCAAATTTTGAACAATATCTGTATGTATTCTCTTCCTTGCCTAGATGCTGACATGCCGTTTAAAAAAATTTAAATCGCCGTAATTACCTTTTATTTTTCTATTCTTCTTTGCACTTCCTGGTTCTCCTCCCGTGGGAGTAGGCATGTTTCTAGCCTCTCCCAGACTCCTGGGAGCTAGTCTCAGGCTTCCCAGGATGCCACTGAGCATGTGCAGAAACGAGCAGTGAATGCTGGGAGCACAGCATTCACCACATCCAGGAAATAAATGCTTGTGGGCTTCAAATGCCCACAATGAAGATGGAAACCGCCTGCAGTGAATAATATAAGTTATTCTTTCCGACGAAATCTGACACAGGCGGACATATTACACACAATATGTGAGTATGTAATGCTGAGAAGAAAAGTTTGTGAATTAACTCAAAAAAAAAAAAACGATAGATAGGTGGACCCCCGCTTTAAAATGGTGTTTTTGCCCAAATTCCTATATATCTTGGCAATCAGCCGTGTGTATGTACCCAGGAAATTTTTGTCAGAAAATTGATTCTCTATTGACGAAAATTTTTGTAGTTCCCCAAGAACCCTAGAATAGTCCTGGCAATGTTGCAATTACCTATGGCTCAGGGTGGATTAGCTCTGCCAAATTTAAGACTATATTACTATGCATCACAACTGGTCTATATACATTGGTGGCTTTTCCCACAGTTAGATAATGCCGCTACAGCGGCAGAGGCAGCATCGCTTTCCTCCTATGAAGCTCTGATTAACTTAATACATCAAAAAACTGTTAAGGTTGTAGAGGGCACAGAGATGTTAAAAGTCTCTCTTAAAATATACTTAAAATATACGGGCACTGTCTCTCTTTGGTTCCAGATGACCCAGATCCCATTTCCCCTAATCACCCTATGTGGTTTAACCCCACATTTCCTCATTTTTATGACCTACCTGACACCTGCCTCTGGCCTTTAAAGGGGTTAAAATATATACATCAACTATATGACCAAGGCAAATTTCAAACTTTCCCAGTACTACAGCGGGAACTCAGGATCCCTAATGCCCTGTACACACGATAGGATTTTCCGATGGAAAATGTGTGATAGGACCTTGTTGTCGGAAATTCCGACCGTATGTAGGCTCCATCACACATTTTCCGACACACAAAGTTTGAGAGCTTGCTATAAAATTTTCCGACAATGGATCCATTGTCGGAAATTCCGATCGTGTGTACACAAATCCGACGCACAAAGTGCCACTCATGCTCAGAATAAATTAAGAGACGAAATATCTTGGCTACTGCCCCGTTTATAGTCCCGACATACGTGTTTTACGTCACCGCGCTCAGAACGATCGGATTTTCCGACAACTTTGTGTGACCGTATGTATGCAAGACAAGTTTGAGCCAACATCCATTGGAAAAAATCCATGGATTTTGTTGTCAGAATGTCCGATCAATGACCGACCGTATGTACGGGGCATTATACATGGATTTTTAAGTTTCTTCAATTAAAACATGCAACCCTGTCCCAATTGGGACTTAGAGGCATATACTATCAAAGCTCTACTTTAAAAAGGGCGCTAATACAACCAGAACACACAGGTCTAATCTCCCCATATTATAAGATTTAGGGGCAACACAAATCCATTAGATTACAAACTCTGAAAAATCATTTGATAGTGGATATCCTAGATCTCTCGGATGAAAACTGGGAAGAGCTTCTTAATATGTATTTTGTCACTGCAATCTCTGCTAAGGACAGGATAATACAATTACGTATCTTTCATAGAATTTACTATACTCCATTAAGACTCTTCTGATTGCGTAAAATAAACAGTCCCATATGCCATAAATGTCATAAGGACATGGGTGATTTACTTCACATGCTCATGAACTGAGAAACCATACCACCATTTTGGTCACAAGTAACCCACTTTATTGCTATTAATTTTAATTTACCCAATCTGTGCAGTCCAAAGTGGTGTATATTAGTGGTGCTCGAGGATGTGGTGTTAAGCTCATATCAAAAATAACTGCTACGCTTCTTATTATTTTACGCCAGGAAAACGGTAGTGTTGCAATGGATATATTCCACACCAATCTCTCTCAATCACTGGAAAACCTTGATTAATCAGGTATTACCAACTTACAAACTGTTGGTTGTTCTAGTAAATTTAAAAAAAAATTTGGGGCCAGTGGACAGAACTCTCAGATAACTGTGAATTTCCTGATTAGTGAGTTGGACTTATGAAGTGCAGGCATAGTAATGAGTTTACTGGGCTATAATGAGGATTAAAACTCCTGCCTTTCTGCGGTACCTGGGGTACAAGAATTATATTTCCAAGTCCCTACTGTACATCATTACATGTGCAAGTGCTTAGCTGTTTAAGCTTGTTTAGTTTAGAACTGTTAACACTTCCGGTTCAGCGCCGAAAGGAGTAGCTGGCTTTCACCTCAGCTCCCGCAAAAAATGGCATATAAAGCCCAAAAACCCGCCACACTCAACGGCAGCACCTCCACCTATCACCCGGTAACGATATGGACCGATTTGTGGAAAAAAATGGCCCGCGATCGTACGCGGCCACGACGGCGCGAACTGCACAGCTGCAAATCGAGGCCCCGGCTTCGATCTACACAGATCCCTCCATGGAGACGGTGCCTGACATGGAGGTAAGCGGTGGTTCGGCCCCCTCCTTCTCACAAGCTATCACTGCAACACAGCACACAGGGGACCACAACACAAACCTTATTGCACAGACTGTGGCAGCTCTTCTCTCCCCAATGATAACAGCCTCTGTGGAGAAAGTTGTCAGCGCAGGCATGCAACAGCTCCAGGCCCAGCTAGGGGAACATGCCTCCAGGCTGACTGAGGCTGAGCACTGCATAGCCAATATAGAGGAGGAACTGTATCAGGTACAATCCTCAGAACAGACCCAAAACAAGACAAACAAATACATTCTAGAGAAATCAGACGATTTGGAAAATAGGTCTAGAAGGAGTAATCTGCGATTCGTGGGCATCCCAGAATCATTACAACCTTCAGCCCTCATGGACCTTTGCACGAGGCGCATTCCCGAAGCGCTTGGCTTCCCAGGTTCCTGCACCATAGAGCATGCCCACTGCATGGGAACCTTTAACTCCGATCGCAAATCGACCCCACCTATAATCGCCAAATACCTCAATTACTCGGACAAAGCTTTCATCCTACAGAAATTCAGGCAATCCAGATCTCTCCAGATCGACAGAATAAAAATCCATATTTTCGCGGACTACTCCATATAAGTATCCAAGAAAAGAAAAGCATTCCAACAAATCTATTCAGAGCTACAATAGCAACAAATCAAATTTACCTTAGCCTTCCCAGCTACCCTCCGGCTCAAAGCCCCCAATGGTGACCAGCTCTTTTTTCATGATACATCCAAAACGGAGGCCTTCCTAAGATCAGTATGCACAGGTCCACACCTCAGCCCCTCTTCCAGAACAGCTCCTGTTAACCGTGCTCTAGACCAAAGGAGCCCACGCAAAGACTCTCCAAGTCGGTTCAGAGCCTCTGGCCCAGACCAACGTCGCTCCACACCTCATTGGGAGGGCTCTTACAGTGCCATTTTGGTTTCAGTCACAATTGCTCTTCAACCAGCCACGCCGGCTCAACCCTAGCCGAGATGACTCTCACAAATTTGTTATCTTTCTCTCAGTTTTGTTCTCTCCTCCTCACCAGGTAGTCTATTTATTGGTAGGCCGAACTTTTCTACTGTTTTACACATTACTAAAATGTTATAAATTGTTTATTGATTTATCTTATGTCACGATTTTCTCCCCTGGCATCCCTGCGTAGCTTGGACCACTCTCCCCGCCCACAACCCAAGCTGCCAGCATATACCACCCTCTAAAACGTGGGTTTAAATGCTGCAGTCAACAGGTCTTGTAATGGGAGCTGGCCTACTCAGTGACTCCATGCGGAAAAAAGTGAAATTTCTCAAATATGTTTTATTGTTTGTACCTTTTACCTCCTTCCTTCTGAACCCTCCCTCATGCACTCTCATCCTTTGGTACACTTGCACCAAATGACCTTAAATCTATACTCTCAGACAGCCTAGGCTCCTTTATATTCCCGAATATACTTGCAGCTCACCACCAAATCCGGAATAATAATCCTGATTATTTCAGGAATTATCTCCAGATGACGGGTCCCGGTTTTTCACCGTCTCTTGGCTTTGCTGTCCCCCTACATTACGAAGCAGGACATCTACATGCGGCAAGCCATCACTCCTGAGCAGAGGCTCATCGCCCTGTTGCGGTACTTGGAGAAGGGGAGAAGTCTGCAAGACATCAAGTTCTTGACAGGCATCTCGCCCCAGGCTCTGGGAATCATTATTCCAGAGACCTGTTCTGCCATCATTCAGGTCCTGCAGAAGGACTATATTAAGGTAAACTTTATCATTAACATCACATTCTATATATTTAATGTTTGCTAAAGTATTGTATTTCTTTCATCATTCCATTACCATGATTGTAATATGCTGTGAGTGTCCTCTTTATCCTCATGCATGCTGGAAGTTTTTAAAGTTTCTTTTTTGACCTTCATGCATATTTGCCTTCACTAACCTCCCCAGCATGCTATCCAGGGCCCATACACACTTAGCCTAGTCACTTACCAATGTATTTTGTCAGCTCCATTGTACTGCTTTACCCTAAACACCCCCTAAAATGTGTTTAAATGTTATTGTTGTCCTTAAATTCAGGCATGGTGCCAGAGGCTTTTTTTGGGATCCCAAACTCCTTTGGAACCCTCCCCCCCAACCGCTAAGTCAACCGATACCAATCCTCTATCTGCTGACTTTGCCAAACCCATACACACTATACCTACCTCTTTTGTGGTCAGATTTATGGATGAATTCACCAAAGCATGTAGTGAAAGGGCCTGCCTGAATACTTTCAAATGGTACTATTTAAAGTTTTGTTCTCATATTATACTGATAGGTAATTGCAGAATGTAAAAATGTGCTTCAATTTGTACAGTGTGTATTCATATTTTTGTATTATGACACTTCTTACTTGTCCAGTGGTCTGCCAGTAGTGTAAAGAGGGGCTGGCCAAAGTAACACACATTATGTATGCATTCATCTCTCAATGAAGTGGAGACGGTTACCTATCCAAAACATACCCCCCCCCCCTTAAAATTTTTACAATGGGCCATCAGAGAGGGTGAGGAATCTGATAAGTGGATCTTATATTCTTGTCTTAAAATCAATGCTATACTGATGTTGGCCAATAATGTTTGTGTCTAATCTGCTTGCAATGTTATGTGCAAAAGTACCGGTAATCTTTTACAGATGGAGACACCCCTATCCACTGGAGCACCTGTGTGGGACACCCTCAAAAGTTTGTTCTGGTGTCCCACACTAGTGCTCCTGCGTCCAGATGTGAAAACAGCTGCTGAATGTCCTTTCCTTACACTGAATCAAGTTTGCATTTCATTCTACATATAAACCTAGACAACAAACTTCTTTTAAGACAAATAGGCATGACCAAATGTGGTTACCTGCATCTGCCAAAAACATTGTATTAGTGAGCGAACGAACAATGTTTACTAGGAACGATTACTGTGCCCACGAACCTGAAACTTGCCATTTTAAACGTCATTTTAAACTGTACAACAGTAAAGAAAAGCACATGGAGCAACACGAACGTAATAATAATAATAATAGGAACACACGACAAAATACTTACTTTTTTGCAGCACTCTCTTGATTCTTCTGTACTGATTGCTCCCTCAATTTGAGGTCTGACCATCTTTTTCTCAGTTGATCCTTGGATCGCCATACCCCAAAATTCTTCTGCAGACTTTTCACAACTATAGCCATGATATTGGCCTTTCTCACATTTGGGTTTAGGTAAGGTTCATGCTTCCCATCATAGTCGGCCCTCTTCAAGATGTCCACCATCTCCACCATCTCTACAAAAGACATATTTGAGGCCTTAAATCTCCCGGATCGGGACATTTGTGGCTCCAGGCTTTCGTCGGCCTCCTCGTTGCTGCTCTCCTCTGCATGCACCTGCTCTTTCTTCGCCATGTGCTCTCCCACTGCGCCGAAAGAGAAGGGGCGGGAATATACTAGAAAGAAGGTCGGGACGGGCGGAGTTTCACGCATGTGCAGTGTATATAAAGTGTAACATGCGTGCGTCGTACGTACGATCTGTGAGGGGAGGATGGAGTAGCGGAAGCGCCGATTATGCCAACGAAGGTACCATTTTAACTTGGGGCATTAGTGGCCTCAACTGCTTATAGATTGAGGCCTATATTGAGACAAGATTAGGAGAGTTTAGCCTGACATTAGGATTTTTCTTGTGTTGTGTCTTGCAGATAAAATGTTTCTATTCAACGATCACGACTTCCTCCCCCAATTCATTGATATGTACAGAAAGCTGCCCTGTCTGTGGCAGACAAAACACCCCTTTTATACTAATAGAATAAAGAGGCAGGCAGCGCTGGATCAACTGTTTGAATTTGTGAATCCGCAGATCCCCACGGCAAACATCAACTATTTGAAGTGCAAAATTGGTGGCCTGAGGAGCATATATAATAGGGAGCACAAGCTAACACCCTATGATGGGCTGGAAGGACAGAACTGGAATTTGATGAATCTGATTTATCTTATGATACACCAATTATGAATCTATCAGCATGATTGACCTTCACATGGACTCTAATGGATTATTCAACTACGGAATACAGACACTGTGACTATGGGCTATATTACTTAATCGGCTTATTTAAAGCCTGACATATATTAATAAACTACTTTGGATGTGGAATCACCATCTGTGAGCGATCATCAGCTGGAGACCTTTGGCTATTACACCCAGACGAACAGATTAAATTTCATCCCGCATTGGAGAGATCTCTGTGTGATCCGGCATCATTAAGTAACCGCTATGTAATCTTATTATCACGAATGCTTGGAGGATATACCTGCACGCTGTGGGAACCCTGGCATTAGGTTACACTGACGGCATCTGTGTGATCACCTTTATCTGTGTTGTATCCCTGACAAGTTTGGGACTGAAGTGCTCAGTGATCCATCCATTTCTTATCAGTGTCTGCCATCATTCAAACACATATATGTCATCCATTAAGATTACACAGCAGGACATTTTATACATTTGAGGACATACCCCTTTTTTCTGTGAGAGGAATATTTTTTCTCTCCCTCATTTTTTCATGCTTTGGACTATGCGTTTCCCAGATTGCCCTCTTTCAATAATACTCCATCCCTGACTGACTGCTTGACTTTTTGTGTAGTTTTATCCACTTTTCCATTTCAGGTCGCTGTGACTGTATCATTTCAGAAGTGAAACAGTGTGAATTACTTCCTTGGTTACGGAATCACACTGTTCCCTTCAGGAATCACCCAGTTTAGCTTTTCGTCCCAGGTGATTTGGGGTATTTTCAGGTGCTCATAGGGGGTGTATTACATATTGGGGGAGAGAGGGATCTACCCCACTGCATGATTCATCACCACTTTCATTATTTTGTTACAATTTTTGAATCACCGATTTTAACTTTTGGAGAATTCTTTCCATGGGAGGTTTTACCTTATTTAGGGATACTCTTTTTGGCATTTTATCAGGGAGTTAGGATATTCATGTTGGTACCTTTTGTATTTTGCTCTTTTTTCAGCGAATAAAACATTTGTAGAATAACTCTTCAGGGTGTGTGTTTATATCATTTTGTTTTTTATTTTTTCTTGTTCCGTGCCCAGTAGCCTCACCGATCGCAGGTTCCTCCCCTCCGCCTTCCATCAAAAAGGACCAGGAAGGGGAGGAACGTGCAGGAGTCAGCGCTTTCTTTGATTCGGGAGGCTACTTCGGCCCTCAGAACCACCCCCATTATTCAAGAGGCCTATGCCTGCATGGCTTTTAGCAAAATGCAGGAAAAGGAGGTGGGCCAAGGCCTCATTTGTGAGGAAGTGATGTATCTGGCCTTAAATAAGGGGTTGAGGGGCAAACTCACAAGCAAAACCCACCCGTGTGAGTTGGACCATCCTCCTCCTCCTCCACCCCCTCCCACAACTCCAACACCAGAGCCACAGCCTGGAAGCAAGCGTGGAAGCAAGTGTGGAAGGAAGACAAGAGTGTGATGGCCTGGGTTCAGTCTGGCCTGACAAAAGATGCAGGCTGTGGTATGACCACAGCCTGGGGAAATATATGTCATCTGCTGCTGTTCCTGATCTCTCTGAGTCCTGGATCGGATTGTGCTCCCTATTAGACATGTGCATTCGTTTTCATTCGAATGCATTTTCGTCCGAATTTTGGGTATTTTCGTTATCTTTTTAACAAACGGCAACAAACGTGCAGGATACGAAAACCAAAAAATCCGACATAAAATGCTTTATTTTCGTTTTCATTGCAACAACAGTTCGATATAGATAAGAGATTTGACATGACGCTCACAATAGCGATCTGTGTCCATAGAACCTGTGGTTGAATGTGCCTAACCTTAGCTCTATTAGTCCAAGATTATTCGACATAGAGAGAAAAGATTCGACATGAAGATTCGACTAAGCAGTCGCCACGAGTAGGCATTTATGGTCAAATGCTCCGCCCATAGGCTATAGAAGAATTCTAATGTTGGTTGACTAGTAATAATAATTAATAAATATAATTATTACTAGTGTCGACCGGAAATGTACGATTGCGGCGTTGTACAGTTTAGCTGCTCCTTCGAATCTTCTTAGAACATTGGACAGACACCATAAGCCTTCAATGACAGATTCGATCTTAATTATTTCGGATTTTCGGACGAATGCATTTTTTAACGAAACGAAATAAATAAAAACGAATTTTGGGAGTAACTAAATACATTTTTTTTTTTCGGATGAAAACGAAATTCTGGAACGAAATATTTCAGTGTGCACATGCCTACTCCCTGATTACATGGACTCCTCAGGCTACCAATTTTGCCTGTCAAATAATTGATGTGTGCCCTGGGGTACAAAGGCTTCTCCAATTTCACCAGTTTATCCAGCGTTGCCTTCCTCTTTATTTTGTTATGACCCCTAATAAATGTCTATTTTTTATCACAAACACTTGGCTATGTGTTTTAGTTCAAAAAAGGACAGTTTGTTTGTGAGTAGGCAGGTACATTTTAAAAATACTATGTCAAATTAACAAGGGACGCCAACACCAACCAATCGCCTTGAGGTTAAAAAATATAAGATAATAATGGTGTTGTGGTTACTTTACACACAAAACGAAAAAAAAATATTATGGAGATCACTATAAAAAAAAAATCAGGAGATCTTGATAAAAAAAATTAAAAAAAAGTAGATCGCTATAAAAAAAAAAATATAAACAATGTTCTGGAGATCTGGCAAAAAAAAAAAATAATAAAGATTATTCATGAGATCACGAGAAATAATAAAGAAATCAGGTTGTAAGAACTCTGTGTGAATATCAGCAGCAAAACAACTTTAATATTGTAGCATTATAAAGAGAATGCGCTGTATTAAAAGATTAAAAACTTTGCAGCGTGACGAATGTGCTGTCTCCATTACGAACGCTAGTTTTACCAGACCCATCGCTTCCGTCTTGTACTTGATTCAGAGCAAGCATGCATGGAATTTTGTGCTTCGGAATTGTCTACACACGCTTGGAATTTACGACAATTTTGAGAACCAGCTTTCAAATTTTGGTTGTTGGAAATTCAGAGAAAAAAATGTCCGATGGAGCCTACACATGGTCGGAATTTCTGACAATAGGCTCACATCGAACATTTGTTGTCGGAAATTCCGACCGTGTGTACGCGGCATAAGTATGATTCTGCAAAAAAAAAAACATTCCCATACTTCTCTTTTAAAAATAATTTAGTAGCCTGCATATGCTCAGTCATGACTAACTCTCTTTAACTACTATCCATGTGCTGAAAATGACTAATATAAACCTGCCCAATCAGTTTAGCAAAAAAAAAAGACCTATACCTATTCCGCATTTCAGGGGTTCAACCGAAATGAGGTGCTGCTTTAGCGTTGTATATTTAAAGTAAAGCTGTATTTTTTTCCATGCAGGATAAAATAACAGGTTTCCTTTAAAACAGCACATGACTCATTTCATCTGACAGCGCTGGTCCTAGACCATTGGCCCAGTGCTGTCATATGAGGCAGGGAGGCAATCAGCTCTGTGTAAGCTCCAACTGGAGATTGGACTATAGGGTTGTCTTTCCTCACTGTTGATGAGTGGCGGTTTAATTACAAAAAGGTAAGTATGTACTGCTGGGGAGGGAAGAATTATAATGAACCTGTTGCTTTGTCCTGCATTGATAAATTTCAGGTTCCCTTTAAATGAAGTCTTCTAAAACGACTATTTTTCCATGGCAGCTTAACTCAAAGTTACTCCTGCCTTGTTTCTGTTGGTTGTTCAACACCATGATCTAACTTTACATGTGGCAGATTTAATGTACATAAAGAAAAGCATGCTGTCTTAGGAGCAGCAAGAAACTTGGATCTCCAGGATGTAATGGAATTACCTCTCGTTAGACTGACAGAAACACTAATCAGTAATGATGTACCTGAACTGTCAAGGCAAGCAGGAAAGGAAACTTGTAAAACATTAAACATCCATTTAGTCATTGTTACTAACAAGGAGCTAAGTCAAGAGCGCACTGATTCCTCCATAGGATGCAGTCTATGAGAGATACCTGATCTAAAACACATCGTACTTTGAAGAGAACCGGCCCTTTGACCATCTGTGTTGAATAAAGCCACAGGTTTAATACCACCCCCCCCCCCCTTTAATCCATCCATCCTAAGTCTTATACTAACAGTAACTTTACTGTGTTTTTTGCCTGCCATAGGGAAAGAAAATGACCCAGTTTTCTGGAAATGTGAAGATGGCTTCTCACTCTTTTCCTTCTGTTGTTTGATGGGGATGCTAAGCTTACATGGGGCTTTTTCTTACCACTCTGCAGGGAGAAACAGGAATGGAGGAGCAAAGGGAAGGGTAAAGCAGAAGGGACAGGGAATTGTTGACCAACATTATTTATTTATTTCAGTTACTTATATAGCGCCATCAATTTACGCAGCGCTTTACATATACATTGTACATTCACATCAGTCCCTGCGCTCAAGGAGCTTACAATCTAAGGTCCCTAACTCACATTCACACATACTAGGGACAATTTAGACAGGATCCAATTAACCTACCAGCATGTCTTTGGAGTGTGGGAGGAAACCGGAGTACCCGGAGGAAACCCACACAGGCACAGGGAGAACATGCAAACTCCAGGCAGGTAGTGTCGTGGTTGAGATTCAAACCAGCGACCCTTCTTACTACTAGGCGAAAGTGCTATCCACTACACCACTGTGCCACCCAACATTGATATTACCCCGATCCTTGGTCATTTGTACTGGCTGTGATTGAAGAAGGAGCAGTAGGGGATCGCCTAAGTTGAGAGTCATTTTACAGATACTGGCATTTTTTTATGAATTTTCTGCTCTCAGCACACTGCCCCCTTCTTTTTGTGACCCTGCTCTGTGATTACATTAGAAATTCGAATGCGGGAAGGCTGCAAAGTCATTGCAGGAAGGGGACGCATAAGTTTTGTGCTGACCTCGAAGAAGGCGATAGATTGCTTGGGTTCTCCTGTCTGTTACAAAGCATAACACATTATTTTACAAACAAAAAAGGGTCATTTTAAAAAAAAAATTTAAATGCTTCACTAAAAAAAAAAAAAAATAGGAAAAAAAGGAATGAAAACAAAAAAGTTGAAATATTAATTGTGAAAAAAAAAGAAATAAAAAGATTAGCTGCAAAATAATAGCAAAGGGGAGAAGTTCACACCTCCTATCAGCTACAAATACTGCAGCTGCTGACTTTTAGTATATGGACACTTACCTGTACAGGGAGCTTGCGATGTCGACACCCCAGCCGTTCTTCGGATCTGTTGTCGGGTGCAGTCGCCGCCGTTCCTGGTAAGGGAACCCGGCAGTGAAGCCTTTCGGGTTCGCTACTGCGCACGCGCGAAGCATGCTGCACTTTCGAATTGGAGGAGGGGGGCGAACTTCCGAGAGACGGCAGCATGCCACTGTCTCCGCAAGTGGGGAAGGGGACCTGTCAAAAACAGGTCCCCGTTCCCCCCTGAAAGGTGCCAAATGTGGCACCAGAGGGGGGGGGGGAGGGAGGGAGGAGACAAATAAGCAGAAGTTCCACTTTTGGGTGGAACTCCGCTTTAATTAGGGATTGATTAGGGTTGACTAAGGGTTTATAAGGCTTTTAATAGGAAAGCAATTTATTTAATTTTTGATTTCTTAACTTGAAGGAATGTTTTAACTAACATCATATGCAGATCAAAGTTCAGCCCTTTGATCTTATATAAATGAAACAGAATATAACAAAATAACATTTCTACATTGTAACTCTCTTTGACACTGCAGATACTGTTCTGTTCAGTTTACACAGAAACAAGGGCTACAGCAGTGAGAAGTATCCTGGAATGGGGATTTAAAGTGGTTTTAAAGGCTCAAGTTATTTTACCTTCATGCATTCTGTGTATGAAGGTAAAAAAAACCTTATCTGTGCAGCAGCCCCCCCCCCCCCCCCAAACTTACCTGAGCCCAATCTTTCTCCAGCGCTGTTCACGGGAGCCTTGGCTCTCTGGGGACTCTCCCTTCTCATTGGCTGAGACAGCAGCCTAAGCCATTGACTCCCACTGCTGTCAATCACAGCCAGTGAGCCAATGAGTAGATAGAGGTGGCGGGGCCGAGCCATGGTTGTGTGTGTGTGTGAAAGGGCATACAGAGCAGTGGCGCGGGAGCGCGCCTGCCTGCCCAGATAGCAAGGATAACTTGCTGCACATTTTCACTTTCAGTTGTACACTTGCAGAGCACTTGAAGCACAAGTTCTAGTTGCGTGGCAACTCTCATGTTACTAACATGTTTGTTATTTTAATGTAAAAAAATCCAAAGCTTTAATATCCCTTTAACCAAATGTTGTCTGTGCCCACCATTAGGGAAATTCAACTACTTGTTATGTTTAAAAGTAAAAAAAAAAAAAAAACCCACATTTTGGGCTGTCCCCAGTTTAGGAATAAAGGGGAAATCTTCCAATGAGGACCTTGCTTTTGATTTGATTCTGAGGACCCTGGTGACAGGAAATGACAGAAAATCTCACTAATGGGACACAAATTAAAGAAAAACTGACAGGGGTTATAACCCTCCCTTATTATATCCAAAATTAAAAAAAAAAAGAATACATTTTTGTCTTTAGCTCTACTTTAACCACTTCCTTCTTGGCGTATTGTCAAATGACGTCCGCAGATGTGATCTCCCATCCTGGGCGGGCGTCATATGACGTCCTCCACTTCCCGCCGGTATAGGGGGCCTGCCACGTCACTGAAGAGCCGATGCACGTGCCCGGCAGCCTCGATGTCCGCCGGGCACCCGCGATCACTCCTGACAGAGCAGTAAAGTGGATCTGCGTGTATAAACTATGGATGAGCCGAACACCCCCCGGTTCAGTTCACAGCAGAACATGCGGACAGGCAAAAAATTTAGTTTGAACATGCGAACACCGTTAAAGTCTATGAAACACGAATGTGAAAAATCAAAAGTGCTAATTTTAAAGGCTTATATGCAAGTTATTGCCATAAAAAGTGTTTGGGGACCCAGGTCCTGCCTTAGGGGACATGTATCAATGCAAAAAAAAAGTATTAAAAACTGAAGTTTTTTCGGGAGCAGTGATTTTAATAATGCTTAAAGTGAAACAATAAAAATGAAATATTCCTTTAAATATCATACCTAGGAGGTGTCCTTAGTATGCCTGTAAAATAGCGCATCTTTCCCATGTTTATAACAGTGCCACAGCAAAATGACATTTCTAAAGGAAAAAATGTCATTTAAAACTGCTTGCGGCTGTAATGTATTGTCGGATCCTGGCAATATAGATAAAAAATACCAAAAATACAAAAAAATGGCGTGGATGTCATCCCCAAAATCCATAGCAGGTCCTTCAGGTCTGGTATGGATATTAAGGGGAACCCCGCACCCGAATATTTAAAAAATGGCATGGGGGCCTCCAGGCACTATATACTCTGAACAGCAGTATATATACTATACGGCCTGCCTATATACTCTGCAGAAAATTGGGCCTTAGGTATTGGTTCTTGTTGGGCGCAGGAACGGGCTCTGCTGTGAAATATTAAATCAAAAATTGTAATTACATGCCCCTGTTAAACAGGGACAGAAAAATTGGGCCTTGGGCAGTGGTGGTGGTGCCACAACACTGTAACCCCTCACAGATACTCTTTTTGGGTGCAGAAACAGGCCCTGCTGTGAAATATTAGATTAAAAATTGTAATTGCATGCCCCTGTTAACAAGGCGCAGAAAAATCGGGGCCTTGAGTGGTGGTGGAGCCCTAAACCAAAAATATTGTTGGAAGCTAGCATCATCAAGATTTAGGCGGAATAGGATAATCAGCATAGGCAGTCTTCAAGGGATCCCACATCCATAGCAAATTCAATCAGTTACATCAGCATCAGGTGTTTGATAGCTGCTGATCCAAGACTGATTCATTTTTATGAATGTGAGCCTATCAACAGAGTCTGTGGATAGGCGCACTCTTTGATCCGTTACAAACCCTCCAGCAGCACTGAATGTGCGTTCAGAAAGCACGCTGGATGCAGGACAGGCCAGAAGTTCAATTGTATATTGAGCAAGTTCTGGCCAGTGGTCCATCCTCAAGACCCAGTAACCCAGTGGATGCTCTGTTGGAAAGGTCTCCAAGTCTGCTCTTGCCCCTAGATATTCCTGCACCATATAATGTAGACGCTGGCGATGGTTGCTTGAACCAATCAGACCTTGGCGCTGAGGACTGAAAAATTGAAAATAGGCATCGGTCAGCCGGCCACCTTCTCCACCGCTCTTCCACTGACTGAACAAAGCCTCAGCAACACATTGTCCAGCATCAGGAAATGGTAACCTCCCAGGGTCTGGAAATGCATTGCACAAACATTTCTTCAAGGCTTCCTGAAGATGTTTCATTCTCTGCTCCCTCTGCAAAGGCAGGTTCTGCAACCTTACCCTTGTAACGTGGATCAAGAAGGGTTGCCAGCCAGTAATGATCCCTCTCCTTGATACCACGAATCCTAGGGTCCTTTCGCAGGCTTTGCAGAATTAGGGAGGCCATGCAGCGACGCAGTCCCGTATCGCAAGAAATGGCCCGGTTAGGAAGGGGGTAAATTCTTCCGATGCTGAAGTTGTTATGGAGAAGGGGCTGTGTTTGATCTGCCTGCCTTCTTCGGTAAAATAAATCAGTGTGTTCATTTCTGCTCTGGCAGCTTAAATGAACAACCGGTAATTGCTGCTCTTATTTTCAGGCATTTTTTGAGGACAGGAGTTATTCTCTCTACAAATTGAACACACACTTTGGAGCTAATGCGATTCCCACATTGATATTTCAATATAATGAACTTCATTGAAAAGGAAAGAAGAATACCATGCTGTTAGTAAGTGGAGCAAGACTTGTACAATGACAGATGCAAAATTATCTTCTATCTTATATGATACAAACAAAAAAATACTTATTATAAAATCTGGGGATACAATGTAACACCGATACAATAATGACTGCCTACATGTCTTATGGCAGTCGGGTGTACTCTGGAACAGGTCACCCATTTAGTCTATCCTGAGTCCTTTCTCCCTTGGCTTGGGTCTGTTCTCTGTTTAGTCTGCTCAAATGTCTAGTTATGTTCTCTGAAAAAGATTCTTTGTGGGTTTTTTTTTGTTCTAGTGTTATCATAAAACAGGCGACACCTTGCAGCACCACAGCAAGTGTAACCTTAATGGAAATGTATAGTAATTATCAGCAGATTTTCTTTCTTTGTTTATTATGGTCAAGGCTAAAAAAATAAAAAATAAGATTACTTTTGTTTAATCCGTAAAATCCAAAATGTTGCATATCACTATATATATATATATATATATATATATATATAGTCTTTAATTTAACCAGCAAGGTATTAGAATGATTACTTTTCAGCTTCCAGTTTTTTTTTTTGATTGATCAAGCAGAAGTTAAAAGCTGATTGGCTACCATGCACAGCTGCACCAGATTTTGCACTCTCCGGTTTTTATAAAGTGTTACTAAACCCACAACAGAAAAATCAGTCTGTATATGCAGTAAAGCATGCTTGTTATACTCACTGTGAAACCTAAGGGGTTAATCATCTGCATTGTGTAAAAAGGCTGTTTGATCCTGTCTTCTCTGCCCCTCCTCCCTTCTTCCACAGTCCCCAATCCATTTCCTGATAGAACAGAGGCTAGGGGACAAGCTGCACATGCTCAGTTTGGTGTGTATTGCTAGAGATTTTTTTTTTTTTCTTAAGAGAGTGACGAGCTAAGATGCTTAGCACTATCCAGACAGAGGGTCAGGGGTCCTGCAGCCTTATTGGACAGTCAGAGTAGAATGAAAACCTCTCCTACAAGCTTTAACCAGACACTGGTAATAGTCACAAGATTGCTCTAACTGCTGATGAGAAAAGGTATTTAGCAGTTTATGTTTACTAAAACTATTACATGTCCATGTTCTGTGTACTGCGGGAGACCAGATATAGTGAATGCAGGGTCCTGAAATTAGTAACACTTTAAATCAACCCCACATTGTGAATGCAGGAAGGCTTTGTTCAGCATGTTCATAGCACAAAACATACGCTTGTCTAAGCCACTAACTAAACTCAGGTCAGTTATGACTAACAAGCTGTCCCCTAAAACAAGCAAGCAGCACATTGCCTTTTAGTTTTCTGTCAGCACTCAACCATTTCACCCAGCAGCTCCCATTGCAAGCGAACAAGGGAGATCCAGAATGTATTAAGGTTCTGAGAAAGCAAAAAAAAAGCTTGTTTTCTCAACACCATCAACCCTCCTCAGAAGCAATATCTAACTTTTTAAATTCTCTAAATCTCCTTAGACATACTTCTACTTAATTATCAGCACTTAACCTCCCTTTTACGGTTTCAGATATTTATCAACTGATAGACACCCCTCCCAACAACAAATCTCCAGGGATTGTTAGGTTCACTGGTGAATCATACAAACATTAATAGACATGTCTCCATATCTCACTCGCTTATTTAACACAGCTGCATCCTATGGAACCTTTCACAGGAAATGCTTAAAATGTCACTAAACCCACATCATTAAAAACTCTCACTAAATGTTGTATTACATGCTGTTTATACCCACTCAGCCATTATAAGATTTGGTTTCTGTATTCTGCAAAAAAACTGGTTGATCCTGCTATTCTCTGTCTCCCCCTCCTGTCTATGTCCCCACTGCATTTGGGGATTTTGCAAAACAGTGTTGGCAGCTCTGCACATGCTCAGTTTCCAGTGTATTTTCTACCCTGAGCATTTCCTCCTTATCACATCTGAGCAGCCCATGTGACTATAGAGTATACACAGTGAGAAATGAAAGCCCACTCCCTCCCTCCTGCTCCATGTCCACTAACCAGCTAAACAGAATGGAGGTGGGATATTACTTCTTGATTGATGGAGGCTTCACCTCCCTGTTATTCTAAGACTCAGACTGGAGGGTGTAACACAGCATGTGACTGGCAGAAATCTTGACACACCATGTTATTGCCAAAAAATATATATTTGTATGACAATTTAAAACAGTTTATTGATATTAATTATTCACTTTTACACTTCATACCTAGGGTTGTTTTTTTTGTTTTTTTTAAACATGTGACCAGAAGCAGAGGAATAGAATCTCCTCCTGCCGCTGTTTCCCTACAGACAGGCTGGGAAAGAGCTGGGTCATGTGACCGCTCTATATCAATTAGGAAAAAAGGTACTTAGATTTTTTTTTTTTTAAACGATTACAGTGCCATAATCCACATACAGATAGAAAAGGGATCATGTCAATTAAACAGTGTGTGTGTTTAGTATCACTTTAAACACATTATAGTAACATTGCCTAAAATAGGTATAGGGCCAGATTCCCCACAGAGCTTATAACTGATTTCTTCATTGAATCCTAACTTCACTCCAAAGCTATTTCAAATAGGTATCTTAATATCACCCCACAACTTTAAACCTGACCAAGTAGACTTTGGGAAAAGTAGGCAAGCTACCGAATACTAAATATATTCTGCCTTTTTAGAGCTCAAAAAATGCCTTTCTCAAATACTGGCATTTGATGCCAGGAGGGCATTTGACAGAATCCATTGGAGATACATGGAACAGGTATTCCAAAAGTTTGGCATTAATTACAGTATACTATCAATGGCTTTATATACTAACCCCTCTGCCCAAATTTACAATGCATGCTATCTCAATCATTCCCTATAACAAATGGCACAAGGCAAGCCCCCCTTCCTTTCCAAATTATGTTTGCTCTTATGATGAATTGCTTGCTGAAAGCATAAGATGCAACCCTCTAAGTAAGGGTAAAACTATAAATGAATACACACACATAAAACTGGCCTATTTGCAGATATGATGCTCTTTCACAACTTGAAATACAGTAAACTCTTAGCCTGTTTGGTTGTCTGTCTTACTAAGAAAGGAACAATTTAAAAACTCAAATTCTCAACATTAGAACATTCCAGGATACTCAGAAAGAAAAGTATTCAAAATCCAAGTTAATACCTTTGAAAGATACACTATCAAAATCACGTTCATTTAACGTCTCCAAGACTGTGGAATGTGATAAAAGGCCATAAATATGAGTTGTACTATGAAATGCCTGCACTGTTTAAAATGCCTCTCTATTAGTAATTCTTCCCCACATTATACAACCCACAAGGGCATTTAAGAATGTTAACTATGAGCTATGGCATGTGTAAGTGTGTACATGTGTGTGTGAATATATATATATATATATATATATATATATATATATATATATATATATATATATATATATATATGATTTAAACAACTAAATAGACTAAATAGTGTTGCATGTTTGAGTAAGGGCAGGTGAAGTAATAGGAAAGAAGATGTGCATAAGTGAAAAAGTAAATGAGGGAAGAAAAGAAAAAAGGACAGAAAGTAGGAAATGGGTGATAAAAAGGGAAGAAAAAACAAAACAAAAAAAAACTGATAATAGAAAGGGGAAGAAAAAGTGAAAAGGAGGAAGGTGAGGGACGTGGAAAAGAAAATGATGGTAGAATAAGAAAGTGCTGAGAGTGTGAAGGAGTGACAGGGTAGAGGAATGCATAAAAGGTGAAAGTGAAATAAACAAAATGAACAAAAACAAGATGTGAAAGGTGCAGTGTGAAGAGGAGAAAAGAAGTAATAGAGTAGAAAGAGGAAGGAAAAGTAAAAAAGATAAATGAGGGATAGGAAAAAAAAAAAAAAAGTGTTGGTGGAGTGCAAAAAATACTGAGAATGTGGAGGAGTGACAGGGTGTGAGGATGCATATGGTGTAAAAGTGAAACAAACAAAACTGAAAGAAAACAAAATGTGAAAAAAACACAGTGTGAGGAGGGGAAGAAAAGGTGAAAGGGAATGAAGGAATTAGGTGGGGGGAATGGAACATGTGAGAGGGAGGTAGTTATGAGATGCGAGAGTGCTGAAATTGAGGAGGAATGATGAGAAATGTAAGTGCATAAAAAAGTGACACGATCAGAAAGAAGTGAAATATAAAAAAAAAAAAAAATACAAACTGAGTGTAGAACACATGTAGATACGGTAATTATATTTTTACCTTGCTAAAGAGGTGATAAAGGCATTATCCAAGCATTATCCATGCTGCGATAGCCAGAAAGGAATTCACATAGTAAGACTTATGCCGCGTACACACGGTCGGACTTTACGGCAGACTTTGCTCGGCGGACTTTACGCCGGACTTTATGATGGACTTTCCGAATGAACGGACTTGCCTACACACAATCCACCAAAGTCCATCGAATTCGTACGTGATGAAGTACGACCGGACTAAAACAAGGAAGTTCATAGCCAGTAGCCAATAGCTGCCCTAGCGTGGCTTTTTGTCCGTCGAACTAGCATACAGACGAGCGGACTTTTCGACCGGACTCCAGTTCGACGGATTGATTTAAAACATGTTTCAAATCTAAGTCCGTCCAACTTTTGAGAAAACAAAGTCCGCTGGAGCCCACACACGATCGAATTGTCCGACGAAATCCCGTCCGCCAGGCAAAGTCTGCTGTAAAGTCCGCTCGTGTGTACGCGGCATGACTCTGTGTGTAAACAAAGACTGAAGCCAAAAAGAAAGATTCTATTGTAGTGAGTGAGAGACAATAGGTGAGTTGTATAGAATGACGCATAGCCTGGCACAATATTGCAGAGGTCATGCATAAATAAGTAATCGAATTAAATTTAGGCTTATGTGAAAGGTGCTGAAAAAAGGTCTGACCATCCTGGTGGAATGGAAGGGATCCACTCATGATCCGCAATCATTCCATGGTTATATAGGTGCAATTAATTGGGAAATAGATCCAAGATGTGCCACAGGTGTTGTACTTAAGCCCCACTTACCTGACCTGGGGCCGACATAAGGCATGCCTCGTGTGGCCTCCTCGGGGTCCCAGAAGGCAGAAACCCCGAAATGACATCACTTCCACTGTAAACACGCGACTTGATGATGTCACGCGCACTTGCGGAACCCCGCGCATGCGAGAGCGGCAACAACGTCCGGAAGTGATCGGCCACCTAGTGGAGCAAAAGTGAGCACAAAATCTATGCTCCCCCTGCCGGGAGAATGTACACGAAGGGCCTCTCCAGAGGGAACCACAATGACCAGAGGGACAACAGGAATATCTAGGAGACAGAAAGGGAAATTGTTCATAAAAAGCATAACAATAATGAACTTGCTCATATAATAATATAAACATGTAAACTGTCAAAAGTAATATTATTATTTGTATTATTACATTTATTGTTAAATATTTCAAATATAAAAAGGAAGAGATATTTAAGAGGTTTGCGCTGTCACCCCACTATTGTGTTTATTGATAAAAAGCGTCACAATAAGCCCAAAAATCATGACGTTTAAACTGTATTAGAATGTAAACAATTCAATTAGTTTTCCCAGAAGAAAAGCCCCTTAAAAAAGGAGCAAAAGAAATGGATTCATTTAAACCTGGGAAAGAGGTAGCTTGTAATCTAAAAATCCATCTTTGCTCATGTTGTAGCAAGATTTTATTCCAGTCTCCTCCTCGATCGGAAATATGGACTCGATCGAGTGCAGTAAAGGAGACTTTGGGTACCTTATAATTATGTTCAAGCACGACATGTCTGCCGACATGCCGTACATGCCGACATTTTTGGAAGATGGCGGTTTCCAATCTGCATATTGTAAACGTGCTGGGACATCCGACGCCAGAACTCCTGTTTTGTCTTACTTATATAGTATGCCCCGCACTCGCATACCATAAGATACAACACCCCGTGGGTTTGGCAGTTCACAAAATGTGATGCCTTAAAGGTTTCCCCATTGGGCAGACAAAATGTTTTTTCTCGTCGTATCAGGGAGCAATGTGAACAGTGTCCGCATGGAAACAAACCAAAAACTGGACAGTGATTTTTCCTTTTCTGTTCATTTCTGAACTCACTCTGAACGAGTTTATCCTTGATTGAAGTAGCTCGTTTGTGCATAATTAAGGGATTGGTGGACACAAAAGTGTTGACTCTAGGGTCATCCGTAAGTATAGTCCAATGTTTCTGGACTATACTGACTGACCTCTTTTGTATGTGTCTTTCCCATACAGGGTAGTTGATACTTGGAATAAACTTCCATTAGAGGTAGTGAGACAGTCAACAGTAAATGGCTTCACACATGCTTGGGATAAACACCTATAAAAAGACCTAAAAGACCTATAGTCTGACGAAAAAAAAAAAACAATAAAAAAAACCCCCAAAAAATAAAACAAAACAAAAAAAAAATGGGCAGACTCGTTGGACTACTCTGTCTTTTCCTGCTGTCACTTTTCTATGTTTCTATCTATGTCTCTATGAATGGTAACAACTGATTAGTGTAGAGCAAATGTGGTATCAAGCTACAAAAAGGGATCAAGAAGTAAATCAGGAAACTACAGACCAGTTAGCCTAACATCAATAGTATGTAAGCAATTTGGAAAGGGCCTGTATACAGAAATTTGTCAGTGACAAAGATATTGTAAATGAAAACTAGCATAGATTTATGGAAGACTATTCTTATCAGACCAACCTGTTATCATTCTATGAGGAAGCAAGTGAGAATTTGGATGGTGGAGGTCCAGTGGATGTAGTTTATCTAGATTTAGGAATTTAATACTGCACTGTATAAACATTTAATCTATAAAATAAGGTCTGTTGGAGTTAATGAAATTGTATATGCAGTACATGGATAGGAAACTCTTTACATGAACGGGTCCAGACAATTGTGATAAATGACTCCTTCTTTGAATGGTTTAAAGCTGTGAGTGGTGTGCCTCAGGGTTCTGTCTTGGGGCGATTGCTGTTCAAATTGTTTATTGTTGATATAGAGGTTGGAATCAATTACAATCAATTGATCAGTTTCAGTGATTGCTGATGATACTAAATTATACAGGGAAATAACTTCATAATAGGATGTAGCATTGTTATAGGAAGACCTTAATAAATAGGAGGTTGGGCAGCTACATGACAGATGTGGTTCAATATTGAGATGTAAAATTATGACCCTGGATGCCAAAAATACACATGCAAAATACACATTAGGAGGGGCTCCCCTGGGGGAATAACGGATGGAAAAGGATCTGGGGATGCTTGTTGATCACAGACTAGCAAAATACTGCTATGCATTAAAATAGACAAACATTCCAAATCAATAAATCCACCCCTTTACAAAACACTGGTTCAGACTCATCTTGAATATGCAGTTCTGTTTTGGTCAACAACCTTCGGGAAAGACATTGTTGAATTAGAAGGAGTTCAACAAAGGGCAACAATATTGATAAGATGGATAGAAGATCTCAGCTATGAGGATCGATTGCATAGATTATACTGTAGTTGACATATCTATTGCATTTTAGCACAGTCTTTGTAATTGCTCATTCAGAATTTTTGACAGATCTTATTTTTCTTTGTACAAAACAATTTGTATCATAGAGGTTTGCTACAGACAAATGTTTTTAGGCAAAATGTGAATGTGAAGTCATTTGTTTCAGTGACCTTGCTTGCACCAGGTATTACAAACCTTCTGTCACTGTCATCATGAAAATTTAATGAGATTTTCATCTCTTCTTAACTAACCCTGCTTACCACAAAATATTACACAACATACGAAAAAAATCTGAAAAAAACATGAATTTGTAAAAAAAAGCTGCCCATGGAATTTTAAAACTTGAAAAAAATCTACTATAGCAAAGTTGTCTTGATATATGAACAACATTACCATTCTCATTTATCTCATTGCAAACCTTTTTTTCTGTTCTCTGCCTGACAACACTGTTTTGCCTGATCCCACAAGTGTTTTGCTGGCATGGAAGGTGCTCCACTTTTCATGTATGCATACACTGCATGTAAAGACTTTAACCAATTGAGTCCTTGGCTCCATTTTAAAATGAAGCTGGGAGAAATGCTTATTGTCCCAGTGCCATTATAAAATGGAACAGCAAATCAGAGGCTCCTGTGCTGTCCCCTCAAAATAACTCAACACACAGCCATTAATGTCTAAACCGCTGGCAACAAAAGTGAGTACACCCCTAAGTGAAAATGTACAAATTGGGCCCAATTAGCCATTTTCCATCCCCGGTGTCATGTGACTCATTAGTGTTACAAGTTCTCAGGTGTGAATGGGGAGCAGGTGTGTTAAATTTGGTGTTATCGCTCTCACTCTCTCATACTGGTCACTGGAAGTTCTTGTGGGTCCTTGTGGGTTTTAGACGAAATCACGGGCTGTCTAACACTTTGACAGTAAAGGGAGGAGCCTACGACGTCACCACGTCCGTTCTCGTGTAGGGCTGTATACGAACTTAGGAAGCGGAGGCAGCAGACGGAGACGCTGATTCTTGTTGATTGTACGGTTCATGCTGTTCACTTCACCGATGTTTTGTAAGTGCAATTCTTTTTAATAAATCGACTGTGGAGACTGTATCACGCTATGGATTGTCCTCTTGTTTTTCAATCCTGAGATATCATCTGTCGCTTACGGGTACCTTATGCTGAGGTTGTGGGGAGCCCCAAATTCCCTGTGCTGTTTATGACTGCTGTAATAGCAGTCATCGGGATCTGGTAAGCACATCTGATATTCCACCTTGGGTGTGAGGAACCATAGAAGATTTCCCCATATGCATCTTCATCTTCTTTTTGGCACTTTCTGGCACTTTTCCTTTTTTATCACGGATTTTCTTTTTTGGCTTTTTTGGACTTTAATAATTCACTTATCCACGTATATGTATTTTTATTTTACAATTAATCAACACTAAATTTTGGATATCAGTTTATGATTTTGTTTTTACCTATCTCACATTGGCTTTTATTTGTTATTAGTGTATAATTTTACATATACCTCTATGGTTATTCATATTAATTCATTTTAGTGGTTTGTTCAATCATGTTTTAGCGCCGCATCTTTTTTGCATTATTTTCTATGATGAGATTTGGAGACTAGATCTTGGTGCAGGCTGCTTTGTTTTCACTACACTTTTTACTCTTAATCCTGAGCACAACTTTTTTCTGTTTTTTTCCAGTAAATATTAAAGATTCAGCTCCCAGGGACTTTGCCTAATCCCACGTACACACGAGCGGATTTTCCGTCGCAAAAAACTTGCATACACACGGTCACACAAAAGTTCTCTGAACTTTGGACCGTCAAGAACTCAGTGATGTACAACAGTACGACAAGCTGAGAAAATGAAGTTTAATGCTTCTGAGCATGCGTCGAATTGTTTCCGAGCATGCGTAGGAATTTTGCGCGTCGGAATTTGTGCAGACGTTTGCTATTTTGGATAGGAACTGTTTTTGACCGAAAAATTGAGAACCTGCTCTCAATCTTTTACTGGCAGGAATTCGGCCAGCAAAAGTCCGATGGAGCATACGCATGGTCACATTTTCCGACCAAAAGCTCTCATCGGTCTTTTGCTGGCCGAATTTCCGATCGTGTGTACGCGGCATAACAGTTGAAAAAAATTATCACACATTGGGCCCAAAGTGTCAATATTTTGTGTGGCCCCCATTATTTTCCAGCACTGCCTTAACCCTCTTGAGCATAGAGTTCACCAGAGCTTCACAGGTTGCCACTGGAGTCCTCTTCCACTCCTCCATGACGACATCACAGAGCTGGTGGATGTTAGAGGCCTTGCACCCCCCCCCCCCCACCTTCTGTTTGAGGATGTCCCACAGATGCTCAATAGGGTTTAGGTCTGGAGACATGCTTGGCCAGTCCATTACCGTTACCCTCAGCTTCTTTAGCAACAAGGCAGTGGTCGTCTTGGAGGTGTGTTTGGGGTTGTTATCATGTTGGAATACTTCCCTGCGGCCCAGTCTCCGAAAGGGAGGGGGATCATGCTCTGCTACAGTATGTCACAGTACATGTTGGCATTCATGGTTTCCTCGGTGAACTGTAGCTCCTCAGTGCCAGCAGCACTCATGCAGCCCCAGACCATGACACTCCCACCACCATGCTTGACTGTAAACAAGACACACTTGTCTTTATACTCTTCACCTGGTTGCCGCCACACACGCTTGACACCATCTGAATCAAATAAGTTTATCTTGGTCTCATCAGACCACAGGACATGGTTCCAGTAATCAATGTCCTCAGTCTGCTTGTCTTTAGCAAACTGTTTGCGGGCTTTCTTGTGCATCATCTTTAGAAGAGGCTTCCTTCTGGGATGACAGGCATGCAGACCAAATTGATGCAGTGTGCGGAGTATGGTCTGAGCACTGACAGGCTGTCTATTTTCCAAAGACAACCTCTGGATATGATGCTGAGCACGTGCACTCAACTTCTTTGGTCGACCATGGTGAGGCCTGTTCTGAGTGGAACCTGTCCTGTTAAACTGCTGTATTGTCTTGGCCACCGTGTTGCAGCTCAGTTTCAGGGTCTTGGCAATCTTCTTATAGCTTATGCCATTTTTATGTAGAGCAACAATTCTTTTTTCAGCTCCTCAGAGAGTTCTTTTCCATGAGGTGCCATGTTGAACTTCCAGTGACCAGTATGAGAGAGTGAGAGCGATAGAACTTGAAACACTAACGCAGTGGTTCTCAACTCCAGTCCTCAGGACCCACCAACAGGCCAGATTATAAGTATTACCTTGGGGAGATGCATCCTAGAATACTGCAATCACTGAGCAGCAAATGATATCACCTGTGATGTATTTCAGTTATCTTGCAAACCTGGCCTGTTAGTGGGTCCTGAGGACAGGAGTTGAGAACCACTGCACTAACGAGTCACATGACACCGGGGAGGGAAAATGGCTAATTGGGCCCAATTTGGACATTTTCACTTTGGGGTGTACTCACTTTTGTTGCCAGCGCTTTAGACATTAATGGCTGTGTGTTGAGTTGAATGAAAATTATAGTGAATAAAATTATTTCCTCCCTAGGATTGATTCCCAAGTTACAACAATGGTGTTGGATGATATTTGTGTTCACTGTGCAAACACTCACATAAGTTAGCACACTGTCATTCAAATTTTTAGTGACTGTGGACCTGTGAAATAGCCACCATTGTGCTGATCTGTGCCCTCAGCAACCTAACTTATTTGTATCTTAACGTTGTCCGAACAATTTATGCAATTTTCCCCTGCATGCATTACAATGTAGCATCAAATAAATAAGCGCATACATTCTCTTTGAGCTTTACCATTCCGCTAAGTTACATAAAAGTCACAGTCACAAAATGTGATATAATTTCAATCAACAGACTTTGTTGATTACATTTTTGGATAACTATATGGCGGTGACAAATTACATAAATGCAGGGGAAAAAATTACAGGAAAATTCATTTTTTCTAACTTTTACTATGAATTCCCAATGAAAAAACAAGGAAATAAAATATACTTATGCAAATTTGCTACTAAATTAAGTTGGTTAACTGCTTGCCGTCCGCCCACCGTCAAATGACGGTGGGGCGGTGCGGCTTTCGTTCTGGGATGACGTCATATGACAGCTTCCCAGAAAGGGCGCGCCCGCGGCTAGGACACGGCACAACCCCAAATCTGGAAATCACTTTAACCATGTGGTTGGCTGTGTCCAATCAAAGCCCGTCACATGTAAACAAAGAAGTGCCGGTAATAAGTGCTCCTCTCTTTACACTGACAGAGTATGTGGCGAGGAGAGAAGTTCAGCGGCATCTCCACGCAGGGGGACATCTAGGAATGTAATCAGGGCACTGATCATCAGTGCCCTGATTACAATATTGTAAAATAGTGTCACAAATCAGTGCCCATCAGGGCACCTAGAAAATGTATTATTTGCTTTTTTAATTAGCTACAGCTTCTGCGGCCATCCGATCCGATATTTCTAGGTTTGCCAGATAGAGTATCCCCCACTGCATGCTTTGGTTCCTCTTGTTAACCCCTACATCACTACTGTGTTCTGTATTGAGGGACACTACTATTTGGCACACCCAGCATCAGATAACAGTGGCCACTATAGGTCACAAAGAGAGTCAAGAACCCCCAGGCCCCCCCACCCAGAAAGGTATCGCTTTTCTTTCACAGGGTTTCTACTAGCAAGTTCACCTAAAGAGGTAAAAAATTTCATGAAAGGTTCACAAAGTGGATCATATAAGACCAGACAGAACTAAGTAAAGGTAGCAAAATTGTCCAATGCCTTTCTTAGTGAGAAGTATGAGGAAGCACGTGAAGGTGAGAAGTCCTCCTTCATCTTGTTGTTGTGTCATCATCCTCACATGCATGTTTGTGTCACAATAATTAAAAAAAAATAGTTTTTGTGTTCCAGCTAATGCTTATGGGCTGCCTTCTATGTAATCTAAACATGCTAAAAATCCATTAAGCTTGGTTGCTTTTATTTAGCTAGGTTGGGATTTAAAAAATAAGAAATAATGAAGATAAAACTGTCACTCAAGCTACACCTATATAGTTGCTGGCTAAGGAGGAACGGCATAATTAATAAAAATTTTCTCAACCCAGCTACCGACGCCGACACCTCAATAATCTATAGAATCGGAGGTGTGTTCCTCTGAATCAAAAAAACAGCATACATTAAAAGAGTGGACAGAGTGCAAAGTGATTAATCAATGAGAAACTACCGGTATTAACAAAAATATAATAATTTTATTACAATTCCACATAAACACTGGTGACAATAAAATATTACCTCCACCACATGATTAAAAAATATGACAACGTTGTCAGTGGACACCAGTAGCTACCACAGACATTCAACCACCACATTCATAACACATGGATCACTGAATCTATAGGTGCTAACTATGGAGGGGGTAATTCACAATACCGATAGAGCTGTCTGCCTGATTTTTTCAGTGAGATATTGGAGAGGAATGCTACTTCACAGATCTTAGCAGTCTGTTATGTAAAAGTGTGATCCAATGGGTAAAAAGTCCTGAGCTGGCAGTAGGTATACACTGATAGATTCCCAATGGGGGAAAAATGGGATGGGGGGTCGATCTGGATAGTGGCGGAGGGGCAGATGTATAGGATTAAATGGTCTCTACTCACAGGGGAGCAATGAATGTGCGTTTTCCACAAAAGCAAGTGAGACAGCAAGATGAGTGTGTATGAAAAATTGTCAATTCCCAGCCAAGTTGGAACAGCATAAATACATCTCACCACTCTCCCGATTCCCAGGTTATCAGTAGCCATCTGAAGCCATCAAGGTGATGTAGTCACCTCGTCTTCGCACTCAAAAGGAGAGAGGGTCTGTTCATGGTTCAGCGTGTGCAGCGTGTACAGCCTAGACAGCGTATAGAGTATATACAGCGTGTGCAGCATGTACTTCTGGCATCTCACACCGCAGCCTCCACTCACCTCCAGGGATCACTTCCGCCCACCACTGAACATCTGGGAGTGTTGGATGGAGAAATGTCTGTGAAAAGCTAGCAGTGCCCTCACTTTGCAGAACGTGATGGCGTCATGCTGATGCGTTTCACTCAGAAATCAAGTTTCTTCAGAGCATGGAATTTAAAAAATTGTATAGTGTATTCACCCAATGTAGCCAATTAGCAATAATCTAGGCAGTTCTCCAAAAATTATGTATACTTAAATCACCTATCTAGTGCTGTCATATTTCATCTTTTATTTAAAGGGCGACAAAAAAAAGAAAAGTTCCAATGTCCTAAATAAATACATTACAAATAATGTTTGATTTAATTTGCAGAGCGTGTTTACAGGAGCGAAGCTTATATGGGGATATTTTGTCATGTAGCATTAAGCATAGACATAGAATAGAATAGCGTGACCAGGACCAGTCAATGTGACAAGCAGTGACCTGAGATGACTCCTAGTAATAAGTGTTTAGTGCCCTGGATATAACTCGTCCATGTGAAAAGCAGCTACAGAACAAAAGTCGCCAAACTAGTTCTGTGCTATTATAAGAATGGTCTTTTCGCCCTTTTTCTGTTGTTAATGATTGTTGCTGAGAATACATACGCTGTTTTTAAATCATGCCTTTTTCCCATTTGCAAATGATTAATGTAATATTAGTACAATATACACATCTGACATTTACAGTTTAGGTAAGGTGTATAATGCAAAATAGTATACAAACATGCTCATGTTTATATTTAATATTAATATAAGAGCGATATTCAGTGGCGGAATATGATTAGACAGATTGGGCAGCCTCCCATGATAATGTTAAGAAAAAAAATCAATTTAGCATCCCCATGGATCTGCTAAAAAAAATTTTGCACGTCATTGCTTTTTGTAGGAGCTAATTTAGATGTGAAACTTTTTTTCGAAGGTGGTTAGCAATAGCATCCCTCTCAATAGGTTTTCCTAAGAGATCTTCAAACATAATAGAGTAAAATAAGCAAGACAGTAATGTTAATAACATTATATTGAACATACCCATTGGGCTGCGAGAAACCAGTTTTCAAAAATGAGTAGAAAAACTTAATGTGGATGGATGTTGCACCACTTTCTTAAACTAAATCTCTTTTTAACCAAGCTGGTAATATCCCCCCCCCCCCCAGCCCGGGTCCCCTCCATGACTTTTCCAGTAAAATGCAACCATAAATCTCTTCCCTCATGTAACCAAGGATAACCAATAACCAGCTGAAACTTAGGTGAGGAAATAACTTGAACTTGGATTATCTCATGGTGAAGAGCCCCTACGGCCATAGACAAGGGAACCGTCTCATGAGTCACATGGGCAGGCTATAGAGGTCTCCCGTCAAGAGCCTCAATGGCAAGTGGAGTATCACACAGCTGCAGCGGAATCGAGAGCTTCGATACAAAGGCAGCATCAATGAACAGGCCTGCAGCCCCAGAGTCAATTAGAGCCTGTATCTCAACGGACGATTCAGTCCAAGAAAGGGTGACCGAAACCAGGGGCTTATCCTTCTGGATAACTGGGGATGAAACAACGCCACCTAAGGTCTGTTCGTGACAGGACCTCAAGGTTCAAGCGTTCCCTGGACGGGTAGGACAAGACTTCAAAAAGTGACCTGCCTGGCCACAATAAAGGCACAATTCTCTCATCCGCAGAGAGACGCGTGAAGCCCAAGCGCATGGGTTCACCTTCACTGAATGACTCGGTACCAAGAGGCATGGGACTTGAGGGAGGCACCGGTGGGACTCAAAGCTCGGAGACAAACATACAGGAGGCTTCCACAAGTGCTCCTTAAAAGAGAGTCTTTCTCTGAGTCTGGAGTTAATGAGGATTGCAAACGTGATCAACTTCTCCAGCTCAGTGGGTATATCTCAGGCTGATATCTCATCCTTGATGGTATCCGAGAAACCACGAGAAAAAACAGCCACCAGGGCCTCATTGATCCAAGCAACCTCTGCTGCCAGAGTACGGAATTCAATGGCGTAGTCGGCAACAGTTCTCGTACTCTGTTCGATGGATTGGGATTCTTTAATAAGGCAACTCAAAGTGTAAAGTTGGTGAGCACAGCAATCCATAAGAACTAGCCAGCAATCTCTGAGCAGGGTCCAGGAAAGGAAAAACCGTCTGGTTGCTATGGGTTACTTGAACAATCATTGCCCTTTTCAATGCTTTACTAAATGAACCTGCAATATGTGTGTACAATGTACACAGATACCGTGACTGCTATTATTGGGTCTTTATATAGCATAAAGCTGGGGGCATTTCACAGTCTCATTCACACAATAAGCGTAATCTCACTGCACTTTTAGTTCTTTCACATCAAGGACATTTTCAACTGGGAAAATCCTGCATTAATTCTTGTTCAGTGGTTCAATTCTAACCACATTTGTACTTCTGCCAAGAGATGACATATTCTTATATATTCTTAGATCATCATTTTTTTCAACAGGCTCTAACTTATTATGCAAGAGCTTTTTTAATGGCTAGGTGTATGCCATATATTATGGGAATACCAAACCTAAAATTTATGAATTTAAGGTTTTATACTCTATGATCATTTGTTTTATTACTGATTGCAGTCTGTTGTCCTATCTGCCATTTTAGGTTCTGGGAAGGCTTCAGTTGAGTCTGTGGCTAGTAATAAACTGCAACTGGATTAACTCATACTAGACCTCTGGCATACTGTATACACCAGACTGCTTTTTCCTATTATGCCCCATAACCACCAAATACACTACTAGCTTTCATATTTGTAAGCTCTTGCCCATCCCCTTTAGCCTCCCATGCCTATCACTATGATGAAAAAAGGCAATGTGTAGGAGGCAGACATAGATGAACCAGAGTTGGAGACCAAAGATCCTGGCTGATAACTTTATATTAAAGCACTTTATTATTTTAAGGGTTATGAAATGATCTATAAAAAAAAACAAGAAAGGGATTAAGGAAACAGTATGCTTAAATTAATTGATGAGGCCGCACTAATGAGGCTGCACTGATAGGCGGCACTGATGAGGCTGCACTGATAAGGCTACACTGATAGGCAGCACTGATAGGAGGCACTGATAAGAGGCACTGTTAGGCTGCACTGATAGGAGGCACTGATGGCTGTACTTATTGGAGGCACTGATTGAGGCACCGATGGCTGCACTGATAGGAGGTACTGATGGCTGCACTGATAGGAGGTACTGATGGCTGCACTGATAGGAGGTACTGATGGCTTCACTAATAGGGGCACTGATAGTTGCACTGATGGCTGCACTGATGGGGGCACTGATAGGCTGCACTGATAGGAGGCACTGATAGGGGCACTGATAGGATGCACTGATATGGGGCACAGATAGGCTGCACTGATAGAGGTCACTGATAGGAGACACTGGTGGCTGCACTGATGGAGGCACTGATGGCTGCACTGATGGATGCACTGATGGGGGCACTGATAGGAGGCACTGAGGGCTGCACTGATGAAGGCACTGATATGAGGCACTGACTGCTGCACTGATATGAGGCACTGATGGCTGCACTGATGGGAGGCACTGAAGACTGCACTGATGGAGGCACTGATAGGAGACACTGATGGCTGCACTGATGGAGTCACTGATGGCTGCACTGATAGGAGGCACTGATGTCTGCACCGATGGGGGCACTGATAGGAGGCACTGAGGGCTGCACTGATGAAGGCACTGATATGAGGCACTGACGGCTGCACTGATATGAGGCACTGATGGCTGCACTGATGGGAGGCACTGATGACTGCACTGATGGAGGCACTGATAGGAGACACTGATGGCTGCACTGATGGAGGCACTGATGGCTGCACTAATAGGAAGCACTGATGGCTGCACTGATGGAGGCACTGATGGCTGCACTGATAGGAGGCACTGATGGCTGCACTGATGGCTGCATTGATAGGAGGCACTGGTGACTGGTCATGCTGGCATGTGTAGTTCCTGAGCAGGCAGGATGTTATACCTGAAAGGTTCCACATGTACTATCACTTTAAGGCTGGCTCCACCCAAGAGTGATGACAAGGGTCAAGGGGCATAGTAGCCATCTTAGAGAACTTAAGGAAGCATAATAAGATATACCTGTCCTGAGATGCATGTTGGAGTGTACAGTAAGTACTAAAATAAACATCAGATGCAGCAGGCATCTACACACATGGCAGGCAGAACATCCGAGGCACGCTGGAGAAGGGGAGGAGCTAGAAGATGGGAGGACATGGGGCCGCCCCTGGTCAGTCAGCCCTGGCCAGGAAAACATCTTCCGGGCAGCACGATGGGGGCCATTCCACTGAGGCAGGAACCCTGGTAGCTGGCGCTGCCGTTAAGCTGATATCATCCACCACCCCCGCACACAGGGTGGACTGCTACCCCATTGGTAGCACAGTCAGGCGCAACAGACTACAGCAAGCCGCCGGGGACTGTGTGTGTGCGGGAGGGGGACAGAAAACTCTGCGTACCCCGTGCCCGTGGTGCAGGGTACCCCAGGGGTACGCGTGCCACAGGGTGAGAAACCCAGGTTTACAGCATTCAGAAATTAGGTAATTGGAGATCTTGATGAATTGGCTATTTTGACACCGGCACCTTCACCCCAAGACACCTTTAGAGCTGGCTTGGGTGAGGACAGCGCTGGATTCCTGGACAGGTAAGTGTCCTATTATTTAAAGGCAGCAGCTACAGTATTTTTATTTTTTCAGGGCGAAGATCATCTTTAATTACGGTATGTCAAAAGTTAAAACTTTTTGTAGTTTTTTTTTTTTTTTTATAGAGCATGGAATGGTTAATTAATATCCCTGTAAAGTCTTATTTTTCTTTCCCCATTGGGAAGATTGACACTTGTTTCCTGTCCTATAGACAGAACGTGCAAGGAAATCTCTCCAAAGAAGGGGATATTTTTCTCTTAGACAGTTGTTTTCAGTTGAATATTTTTTGTCATTACTGCAGCTATGATGGCATCTGTAAATTTTTGTTCAGTTTCCCATTTCTTTTGGTCTTGGTGGCAATGATCACAGGACAAATAGGGGATAATAACTAGAACTAGAAAAGCTACAATTTCTGAGGAAATTGTGTGAAGTGTTCTTGCCTCCACCTACAGTAGTCTACAACTGGAGTGGGCGGAGTAACTGGGTGGGGTGGCTTGAGTAACTGTTGTGTGGTTGGAGTGGCTGGAGTAACTGTGAAAAGTGTTAAAAAGCTTAATATTTTAAAAAGTATAAATAGTAGTAAAAAAAGTTGAAGAAGTCCCATCATTAGCTGAAAGAGCTGAACATTTTCTTCAAAAATTTTTTTTTTTTTTTCAAAAATTATTTTTTTTTCAAAAAAATATATATTTTTTTCAAAATTGATTTTTTTTTTTAAATGATTTTTTTTAAATGATTTTTTTTTCAAAAATGATTTTTTTTTTTCAAAAGTGATTTTTTTTTTCAAAAATGATTTTATTTTAAATTATTATTATTTTTTTTTTCATGGGGTGGTCATAGTGTTTTGGCTGATCATGGGGTGGTCATAATGTTTTGGCTGATCACGGCGTGGTCATAATGTTTGGCTGATAATGGGCTGGTCATAAATTATTTGGCTGATCATGGGGTGGTCATAATGTTTTGGCTGATCATGGGGTGGTCATAATGTTTTGGCTGATCATGTTGTGGTCATAATGTTTTGGCTGATCATGGCGTGGTCATAATGTTTTTTCTGATCATGGCGTGGTCAGCTTTTGCCATTCATTCGTATGGGACCAATTTCGCCGCAAAAACGACGATATTTCGCGACCCAATCGGCGAAACGTTCCACAAAGTAATAGCACACCAATCAGGAACAATCCGCACGTTTCGGTATATTATTGTCTATGTAGTGTAAAAACTGTGGGAGGAGTTAGGGTGGTAAATTTGGCTATAATAATAACTAGAAAAGGTACAATTTCTGGGGAAATTGTGAAAGTGTTCTTGCCTCTACAACTGGAGTGGGCGGAGTAACTGGGTGGGGTGGAGTGGCTTGAGTAACTGTGAAAAGTGTTAAAAAGCTTAATATTTTAAAAAGTATAAATAGTAGTAAAAAAGTTCCATCATTCGCTGAAAGAGCTGAACATTTTTTTCAAAAGTAATTTTTTTTTTCAAAAATTAATTTTTTTTAATCAAAAATGATTTTTTTTTCTTCAAAAATGATTTTTTTTTTCAAAAGTAATTTTTTTTTTCAAAGGTAATTTTTTTTTTCAAAAATGAATTTTTTTATTTCAAAAATAATTTTTTTTTCGAAATTATTATTTTTTTTAAAGTAATTTTTTTTTCAAAAATAATTTTTTTTTTTCAAAAATAATTTTTTTTTTTCAAAAATATATTTTTTTTTCAAATATATTTTTTTTTCAAAAATAATTTTTTTTTAAAAGAAATTTTTTTTTTCAAAAATAATTTTTTTTTCAAAAATATTTTTTTTTTTTTCAAAAATGATTTTTTTTTTTCAAAAATTATTTTTTTACTTTTTAAAAAAAATTTTTTTTTTTCAAAAATATTTTTTTTTTTACATGGGGCGGTCATAATGTTTTGGCTGATCATGGGGTGGTCATAATGTTTTGGCTGATCATGGGGTTGTCAGCTTTTGTCACTTCCCACTCTAGTTTTGAACATTTCGCCATTCATTCCTATGGGACCAATTTCGCCGCAAAAACGTCATTTCGTGGACCATTCGGCAAAACATTCCACAAAGTAATAACACACCAATCGGGAACAATCCGCTCGTTTCGGTATATTATTTGTCTCTGTAGTGTGAAAACTGTGGGAGGAGTCTACAAGCATTATCAAGTCTAGCAGATGAAGTCACATGCATTTGGAGTGTCTCAGCATCTTGTGTTTACAACCACTGTTTCCTAGCAACGCTCATGCCCTGTTTATGCTTCCCAAATACTGCTTCATCAAAACTGCCCCATCAGAATTACCCCATCAAAACTGCCCCATCATATTCCTCTATTATAAATCAGTACATGGTGTGTCTGTCCCCTCCCCCAGGCTCTGTAATCAGAGCTCAGATGCTCCAGCCACCTCCCCCCCTGTGTATAACAGAAGCTTTGGTAACCATGGCAACAAAACAAACACTAACAGTACACTCTGATTAATGGCTAAAATTTCCTGAAATGACCTCTAAACAAATGGCCGTATTTTAAAAACTATACATCCTACAGCGAAGATCTTTATATTGTGAGAATCACAAGACCCAGACCTAGATTTTGATGTATAGTATGTCTCTGAAACATTAAAAATGAAGGCACAGTCGCAGTTTAGAAATTGCCCTTCAAATTTGGAGGGGGCTAGAGTGTAGTTTCAATGAATGTCAATGGACGGCGTGAGTTGCAAACAAATGGTCATATTGTGAAAACTATCAGGACTATGGCTTAGCCGTGGACATGTTTAGTGGCAGCAGGGATAGCTGAACGTTTTGATATAAGATTTGTGTAGGTGGGCTTGAAAATGAGGGAGTGGCGGCAGTTTAGAAATCATGTTCTGATTTTCCAGCTTTTGTCATCTCCCACTCTAGTTTCCCCATTCATTCCTATGGGACCAATTTCGCCGCAAAAACGACGATATTTCGTGAACCATTCGGCGAAACGTTCCACAAAGTAATAGCACACCATTCGGGAACAATCCGCACGTTTCGGTATATTACTTGTCTATGTAGTGTGAAAACTGTGGGAGGAGTTAGGGTGGTAAATTTGGCTATAATAATAAGAACTAGAAAAGGTACAATTTCTGGGGAAATTGTGAAAGTGTTCTTGCCTCTACAACTGGAGTGGGCGGAGTAACTGGGTGGGGTGGGGTGGCTTGAGTAACTGTGAAAAGTGTTAAAAAGCTTAATATTTTAAAAAGTATAAATAGTAGTAAAAAAGTTCCATCATTCGCTGAAAGAGCTGAACATTTTTTTCAAAAGTAATTTTTTTTTTCAAAAATGAATTTTTTTTAATCAAAAATGATTTTTTTTTCTTCAAAAATGATTTTTTTTTCAAAAGTAATTTTTTTTTTCAAAGGTAATTTTTTTTTTCAAAAATGAATTTTTTTATTTCAAAAATAATTTTTTTTTCGAAATTATTATTTTTTTTAAAGTAATTTTTTTTTCAAAAATAATTTTTTTTTTCAAAAATATTTTTTTTTTCAAATATATTTTTTTTTCAAAAATAATTTTTTTTTTAAAAGAAATTTTTTTTTCAAAAATATTTTTTTTTTTTCAAAAATAATTTTTTTTTTTTCAAAAATATTTTTTTTCAAAAATATATATTTTTTTTTCAAAAATGATTTTTTTTTTCAAAAATTATTTTTTTACTTTTTTCAAAAAATTTTTTTTTTTTTCAAAAATATTTTTTTTTTACATGGGGCGGTCATAATGTTTTGGCTGATCATGGGGTGGTCATAATGTTTTGGCTGATCATGGGGTTGTCAGCTTTTGTCACTTCCCACTCTAGTTTTGAACATTTCGCCATTCATTCCTATGGGACCAATTTCGCCGCAAAAACGTCATTTCGTGGACCATTCGGCAAAACATTCCACAAAGTAATAACACACCAATCGGGAACAATCCGCTCGTTTCGGTATATTATTTGTCTCTGTAGTGTGAAAACTGTGGGAGGAGTCTACAAGCATTATCAAGTCTAGCAGATGAAGTCACATGCATTTGGAGTGTCTCAGCATCTTGTGTTTACAACCACTGTTTCCTAGCAACGCTCATGCCCTGTTTATGCTTCCCAAATACTACTTCATCAAAACTGCCCCATCAGAATTACCCCATCAAAACTGCCCCATCATATTCCTCTATTATAAATCAGTACATGGTGTGTCTGTCCCCTCCCCCGGGCTCTGTAATCAGCTGAGATGCTCCAGCCACCTTCCCCCCTGTGTATAACAGAAGCTTTGGTAACCATGGCAACAAAACAAACACTAACAGTGCACTCTGATTAATGGCTAAAATTTCCTGAAATGACCTCTAAACAAATGGCCGTATTTTAAAAACTATACATCCTACAGCGAAGATCTTTATATTGTGAGAATCACAAGACCCAGACCTAGATTTTGATACATAGTATGTCTCTGAAATATTAAAAATGAAGGCACAGTCGCAGTTTAGAAATTGCCCTTCAAATTTGGAGGGGGCTAGAGTGTAGTTTCAATGAATGTCAATGGACGGCGTGAGTTGCAAACAAATGGTCATATTGTGAAAACTATCAGGACTATGGCTTAGCCGTGGACATTTTTAGTGGCAGCAGGGATAGCTGAACGTTTTGATATAAGATTTGTGTAGGTGGGCTTGAAAATGAGGGAGTGGCGGCAGTTTAGAAATCATGTTCTGATTTTTCAGCTTTTGTCACCTCAAACTCTAGCTTCCCCATTCATTCCTATGGGACCAATTTCGCCGCAAAAACAACGATATTTCGTGAACCATTCGGCGAAATGTTCCACAAAATAATAGCACACCATTCGGGAAAAATCCGCACGTTTCGGTATATTACTTGTCTATGTAGTGTAAAAACTGTGGGAGGAGTTAGGGTGGTAAATTTGGCTATAATAAGAATAAGAATAATAATATATATGTGAGATAACAGTAAGTGGTCTTGCTATGCAAGAACACTTAATAATATATATGTGAGATAACAGTAAGTGGTCTTGCTATGCAAGAACACTTAATACTAGAAAAGGTACAATTTCTGGGGAAATTGTGAAAGTGTTCTTGCCTCTACAACTGGAGTGGGCGGAGTAACTGGGTGGGGTGGAGTGGCTTGAGTAACTGTGAAAAGTGTTAAAAAGCTTAATATTTTAAAAAGTATAAATAGTAGTAAAAAAGTTCCATCATTCGCTGAAAGAGCTGAACATTTTTTTCAAAAGTAATTTTTTTTTTCAAAAATGAATTTTTTTTTTCAAAAATGAATTTTTTTTAATCAAAAATGATTTTTTTTTCTTCAAAAATGATTTATTTTTTCAAAAGTAATTTTTTTTTTCAAAGGTAATTTTTTTTTTCAAAAATGAATTTTTTTATTTCAAAAATGAATTTTTTTATTTCAAAAATAATTTTTTTTTCGAAATTATTATTTTTTTTAAAGTAATTTTTTTTTCAAAAATAATTTTTTTTTTCAAATATATTTTTTTTTCAAAAATAATTTTTTTTTTAAAAGTAATTTTTTTTTCAAAAATATTTTTTTTTTCAAAAATAATTTTTTTTTTTTCAAAAATAATTTTTTTTTTTTTCAAAAATAATTTTTTTTTCAAAAATGATTTTTTTTTTTCAAAAATTATTTTTTTACTTTTTTCAAAAATTATTTTTTTTTTTCAAAAATATTTTTTTTTTTACATGGGGCGGTCATAATGTTTTGGCTGATCATGGGGTGGTCATAATGTTTTGGCTGATCATGGGGTTGTCAGCTTTTGTCACTTCCCACTCTAGTTTTGAACATTTCGCCATTCATTCCTATGGGACCAATTTCGCCGCAAAAACGTCATTTCGTGGACCATTCGGCAAAACATTCCACAAAGTAATAACACACCAATCGGGAACAATCCGCTCGTTTCGGTATATTATTTGTCTCTGTAGTGTGAAAACTGTGGGAGGAGTCTACAAGCATTATCAAGTCTAGCAGATGAAGTCACATGCATTTGGAGTGTCTCAGCATCTTGTGTTTACAACCACTGTTTCCTAGCAACGCTCATGCCCTGTTTATGCTTCCCAAATACTGCTTCATCAAAACTGCCCCATCAGAATTACCCCATCAAAACTGCCCCATCATATTCCTCTATTATAAATCAGTACATGGTGTGTCTGTCCCCTCCCCCGGGCTCTGTAATCAGCTGAGATGCTCCAGCCACCTTCCCCCCTGTGTATAACAGAAGCTTTGGTAACTATGGCAACAAAACAAACACTAACAGTACACTCTGATTAATGGCTAAAATTTCCTGAAATGACCTCTAAACAAATGGCCGTATTTTAAAAACTATACATCATACAGTGAAGATCTTTATATTGTGAGAATCACAAGACCCAGACCTAGATTTTGATGTATAGTATGTCTCTGAAATATTAAAAATGAAGGCACAGTCGCAGTTTAGAAATTGCCCTTCAAATTTGGAGGGGGCTAGAGTGTAGTTTCAATGAATGTCAATGGACGGCGTGAGTTGCAAACAAATGGTCATATTGTGAAAACTATCAGGACTATGGCTTAGCCGTGGACATGTTTAGTGGCAGCAGGAATAGCTGAACGTTTTGATATAAGATTTGTGTAGGTGGGCTTGAAAATGAGGGAGTGGCGGCAGTTTAGAAATCATGTTCTGATTTTCCAGCTTTTGTCATCTCCCACTCTAGTTTCCCCATTCATTCCTATGGGACCAATTTCGCCGCAAAAACGACGATATTTCGTGAACCATTCGGCGAAACGTTCCACAAAGTAATAGCACACCATTCGGGAACAATCCGCACGTTTCGGTATATTACTTGTCTATGTAGTGTAAAAACTGTGGGAGGAGTTAGGGTGGTAAATTTGGCTATAATAATAAGAATAATATATATGTGAGATAACAGTAAGTGGTGTTGCTATGCAAGAACACTTAAATATATATGTGAGATAACAGTAAGTGGTGTTGCTATGCAAGAATACTTAATTATGAAGTCACAGAGTGTGTTTCTGGCTGGGACTACACCATGCCAAAAAAGAGAGCGTTCATTAAAGAAAGCAATACAAAATATATTCAGGTATTGCGTGTACTTTTACTTTCCAATGACTAACTAAAGCTAATGCAGTACATCACTGTACTACTACTGTGTATATTCTTCTTAGACATTCTTTGCTCATTACCAAGCGATGCTTTTAGAAAACTACATTGAAGTAGGTGGGGGATGTAAACATTTTTGTTTAAAATGGATGTCATGATTACAAAGGAAGTGAATACTCAGTTACAAATTGTAATGGAGTATTCACTTCCTTTTAATCATGACATCCATTCACAACAAAAATGTACATACGCTATATGGTCAAAGGTTTGTGGACACCTGACCATCCCAGCAATATGAGCTTGCTAAGTGCCCATTCCAAATCACAAGTGTTAATATAGAGTTCCCACTCCCTCCTTTGTTGTCATAATAGTGTCCATTCTTCTGGGAAGACTTGCCGCAGGATTTTGTAAGGGTGTCTGTAGAAATGTGTTACCTTCAGCCAACAAAAACAAATGTGTCGTCAGATTCTGATGTTGGATGAGGAGACCTGGTATTCCAATTTAACCCAAAGGTGTTTAATAGGGTTTGAGTTAGGACTTTGAGGGACACTTGGGTTCCTCCACACAAAATTCATGTTTCTATAGAGCTGGCTTTGTAGACAGGGTCATAGGCCTTTCTCAAACTGTTGTCACAAGATTTTTTTTTTTAATCAGAATTTTTTTTATTAAAGATAAACAGTTTCACAATCCAGGACAAGGTGGTACACAACATTATGTACAAGAGAAAAGAAAGAAAAACAGAAAATACATTTGTACATATAGTCAAATACAGATATTGGTGCCAGCTAACCCATCTCCAGCAGACCATCTACATCAGTGGTCTCAAACTGGTGGCCCTCCAGCTGTTGCGAAACTACAAGTCCCATGAGGCATTGCAAGGCTGACCGTTACAAGCACGACTCCCACAGGCAGAGGCATGATGGGACTTGTAGTTTCGCAACAGCTGGAGGGCCGCCAGTTTGAGACCCCTGATCTACATAATGAAACAGTGACTTTACTCACTGAGATAAAGGTATTATCTCAGAGGTCTGTCTTAATTGAATGTGAAATAAATATAGGTGGGAATTTATATGAGCCGTGACCATCCAGTACACAGGTCTCCATCCCCGATAATTTGACACAAAAGGGAGAGGGGGCAAAAAAAGGGGAACAGTGGGACTTTATATGAAACAAGACACTTGGGGTAGATTAAATCAATCAATATAGTAAAATGAAAATAGTAATTTATTGGCAACACAGAGGGAGGTAGTACAGTAGATAAATTAATGATAGATCAATATGTAATTAGCAGAATTAAAAGGTATGATAATAACATAACACAATAAAATTCATAGTACATTAGCATTGTTACACATGATTAATAATAAACTAACAGTACATTCCAAAGTGTGTGTACAGTAATAACCAATAAAATGAATTGATGATTTAAATGGATCAAACCCATAGTAGAATCATGGTCGCTGGGGCAAAGCATCCAATAGTAAAAATCTTGACGCGTTTCGTGGATTATTTCCACTCATCAGGAGCAGCTATGTATTGGGAGTACCTGTGGTAAATAATATATTAATAATCAATGGTAATTGATTATAAAAGGGAAGAGAGGGAGCATAAACAATTGTCCTAGCAACTCTTACCTATGGAAAGCGACTAATATACATACAAATAATGGTAGTGATGATACCAATACCATTCTTATTACTAAAATCTTGTATATAGTCCCTTATCATCCCCTCCAAGAGTTTACATACTATTGATGTTAGGCTAACTGGTCTGTAATTCCCAGGGATGTATTTCAGGCCCTTTTTAAATATTGGTGCTACATTGGCTTTTCTCCAATCAGCTGGTACCATTCCAGTCAGTAGACTGTCAGTAAAAATTAGGAACAACGGTCTGGCAATTACTTGACTGAGTTCCCTAAGTACCCTCGGGTGCAAGCCATCTGGTCCCGGTGATTTATTAATGTTAAGTTTCCCAAGTCTAATTTAATTCTGTCCTCTGTTAACCATGGAGGCGCTTCCTGTGATGTTTCATGAGGATAAACACTGCAGTTTTGGTTAGTGAAGCCCCTCGATTCCCTCGTGAAGACTGAGGAGAAGAATAAATTCAATACCTTCGCAATATCCCCATCCTTTGTACCCAGATGTCCTTCCTCATTCTTTATGGGGCCAATATGGTCTGTCCTCCCTTTTTTACTGTTTACATACTTAAAGAATTTCTTGGGATTTTTTTACTTTTAACTTTCAATAGTATCTATACAATGTTGCCAAAAAAATAAATAAACCATAAATTCAAAATATTCATCACATTATACATACCAATTTATCAAAAAAATATTACCACTTCTCACCCTCCACTTACTTGCTTGTCACCCCTGCTCACAAGCAAGTGGAGGTTGATATGGGCAGTCATCATGTGAAGTGGTAATATTTTTTTTGATAAATTGGTATGTATAATGTGATGAATATTTAGAATTTAGGATCTATTTATTTTTTGACACCATTGTATAGATACTAATGCAAGTCTTTTTTTTTATATTTCAGAAAGGCATCTAATCTTTCCAGAGGAAGAGATTAATGAATAAATATAGAAACGCGTTGGATGCATGATGCCCAAGCCAACTATCTGCTGAACATCAAATCCTCCAAAGAGATATGTAACATTGCCAAAGTATCAACTGCATATTGATGTGTACAATGGATTTTGGCCTAAATATGGCCACGTGTGTTTTTAACAAGGCTATGTCTTTTTAGAGTCTTGGAATAAAAAGTGGTTTTATATATATAATTAGTTATGCATTATTATTTTTTTTTGGTTGCCTTCAAAATCTCATAAGAGGGTCATTTTCCCATTTTAAGTACAGAAATAGGGATGGTGGCAACCACTTCCCAGAACAGAATAAACATACATTAGTTCAAAATAACCCACTCTCTCAAAAGCAGTTCATGTTTCTGACACCACTTGAATGCCTATTTGTATTCCCAATGGCAATTGACTTAGGTGCTACAACCTTGAGGCAAGCATTTGGCTCGCGGTTGTGGTGCAACACCATTGACTTAAATGGCTGAGTTTGACAGGTGGTGATGCCTGTCAACTCAACATGCCACACTAAAATTGGAGTAGCCACAGAATGGGAACAGCTGTATTGTATTGTTGACTTTGAGTGAGCAGTCGGGGGGCGGTAAAACTACAAATTTTTACCACACGCCAGCCACCCTTGTGAAAGAGGCTTAAGAGAAAGATAAAGGTTATTTTGTCAGTCTTAAAAAAACAAAAAACAACTGAAATAATTTTAATAACATTGCTGGTAGAATCAAGGATGGAAAAGGACCTGGGGTCCTAGTAGATGATAGGCTATGCAATGCCAAGCTGCTGCGAACAAAGCAAACAGAATATTGCCATGCATTAAAAAGGGGATTAACTCAAGACATAAAGCTCCCACTCTACAAGACTCTGGTCCGGCCGCACCTGGAGTATGCTGTCCAGTTCTGGGTACCAGTCCTCAGGAAGGATGTTCTGGGAAGGGAGCGAGTCCAGAGAAGGGCAACAAAACTAATAAAGGGACTGGAGGATATTAGTTAAGAGGAAAGGTTGCGAGCACTGAACTTATTCTCTCTGGAGAAGAGACACTTGAGAGGAGATATGATTTCAGTTTATAAATACCGTACTGGTGACCCCACAATAGGGACAAAACTTTTCAGTGGAAGGGAGTTTAACAAGACTCGTGGCCACTTATTAAAATTAGAAGAAAAGAGGTTTAACCTTAAACTACGTAGATGGTTCTTTACTGCAAGAGCGGCAAGGATGTGGAATTCCCTTCCACAGGCGGTGGTCTCAGCGGGGGGCATCGATAGTTTCAAGAAACTATCAGATAAGCACCTGAACAACCACAACATACAGGGATAGGCAATGTAATACTGACATATAATCACACACATGGGTTGGACTTGATTGACTTGTGTCTTTTTTTCAACCTCACCTACTATGTAACTATGTAATATTATGAAATGGTTTGTATGGCAGTCATGTATGGTAAATCAATTTTTACAGCTAGTTTTTGAAGAGTATGCGTGACATGTATAAAATATCATATTAGCATTATTACCTGAGACTATATCCAACGTATACAATGTAGCAGTTTGTTTTGGATTCCCTTTCAATGATGAAAGATTAATGGTGCTTTGTTTAGATCCATCATGTAAATCCAGGAGTCACTATGGAAATGGCACAAATATAAAATAACAAGGAAGAACTCTCAAAGGTATATTGTTATCTACATTTGGCATGTGTGAGATAGATAACCATGCAGTTACAGTGTGTTCCTTTCCTAGAAGCTTGCCAAGCACATAAATCTTTACAATGTTTGTTTACATTATGGTTTACCTATCCTCTATGGCCAATAATTATTTAATCATCCAGAATATTATAGTAGCATAATGTTATAAGAGGGAGATTATGGGAGATAAAACTAAACTCCAGGATGATTAAAAAAAAAACATCTTTTATTCCAGTTATGAATACATGATATCATTGGGGTCATTTTTACCATACTTGCACTTAAAGTGGTTGTAAAGTCAGAAGTTTTTTTAACTTAATGCATTCTATGCCTTCTGTGTGCAGCAGCACCCTCTCAGCCCCCAAATACTTACCTGCGCCCATCTCAATCCAGCGATGTTGCAGCAGTGTCTTAGCTGCCCGGGACTCTCCTTCCTCATTGGCTCACACTGCAGTGAGGTGCCATTGGCTCCCGCTGCTGTCAATCAAAGTCAGTGAGCCGATGAGGGGAGAGAGGGGACGGGGCCGAACCACAGCTCTGTGTCTGAATGGACACACAGAGCAGTGGCTCGGGTGCCCCCATAGCAAGCTGCTTGCCGTGGGGTCACTTGACAGGAGGGAGGAGCCAGGAGCTCTGGCGAGGGACGCGAGAAGAGGAGGATCTGGGCTGCTCTGTGCAAAACCAACTGCACAGAGCAGGTAAGTATAACATGTTTGTTATTTTTAAAGAAAAAAGCTGAGACTTTAGTATCTGCTTATGAAGTGTTAGCTGCTTATGCAGTAACTGCTTATGAAGTGTTAGCTGAAGTTCAGCTTTAATTTGTTAGTCAAGTCCATCTAAATATATTAGCTCAGCTAACAATACCCTCCTCCCACATGCTGCTATCCATGTTGTCAATGTTGGTCCTCTATCCAGAATAGATTCACACTAATGCCCCGTACACACGGTCGGATTTTCCAATGGAAAATGTCCGATCGGAGCGTGTTGTCGGAAATTCCGACCGTGTGTGGGCTCCATCGGACATTTTCCATCGGATTTTCCGACTCACAAAGTTGGAGAGCAGGAGATAAAATTTTCCGCCAACAAAATCCGTTGTCGGAAATTCCGATCGTGTTTACACAAATCCGACGGACAAAGTGCCACGCATGCTCAGAATAAATAAAGAGATGAAAGCTATTGGCCACTGCCCCGTTTATAGTCCCGACGTACGTGTTTTACGTCACCGCGTTCAGAACGATCGGATTTTCCGACAACTTTGTGTGACCGTGTGTAGACAAAAAAAGTTTGAGCCAACATCCGTCGGAAAAAATCCTAGGATTTTGATGTCGGAATGTCCGAACAAAGTCCGACCGTGTGTACGCCCTATAAGACAGGAAGTATATTACTGGTTGGATCACTAGGTGAAAATATAGGATACAAGCATAAAAAAAAGAAAACCAAATGCAGCCACTTTATTTAACCCTTTCCCATCCAAAGATGTTTTTTAATTGTTTTGCACACATGCTTAACCACTTCGCGCCCACGCTATAGCCGAAAGACGGCTGCAGCGCGGACGCTAACATCCTGCTGTTTACTTCTGCGATGTGCGCTCCCGCGGGCGCGCATCGGGGAAGTTCTGTGCTGGCCGTGTGCCTTGGACACAGCCAGTCACAGATCGCTGGAAACGGCCAATCATAGCGGCCGTTTTCAGCGCGATCGGCGGTGCCAATGAGAGATGATCTCAAATGTAAACATATGAGATCATCTCTCATTGCCGGCTCTCCCTCCTCACACAGAGACCGCGTGTGAGGAGGGAGAGCGACCTGTGCTTCAGAGTGTGAGATTGTGAGTGAAAAAAACACATACACCATGCCAACATTAGTATATCAGTGCCATCTGCCAGTGCCATCTGCCAGTGCCATCTGCCAGTGCCATGTGCCAGTCCCATCTGCCAGTGTCATCTGCCAGTGCCATCTGCCAGTGCCATGTGCCAGTCCCATCTGCCAGTGTCATCTGCCAGTGCCTCTGCCAGTGCCATCTGCCAGTCCCATCTGCCATCAGTGCCACCTGCCATCAGTGCCACCTGCCATCAGTTCCACCTGTCAGTGCAACCTGTCAGTACCATCTGTCAGTACCACCTGCCATCAGTGCCACCTGCCATCAGTGCCAACTGCCATCAGTTCCACCTGCCATCAGTTCCACCTGCCATCAGTGCCACCTGCCATCAGTTTCACCTGTCAGTGCCACCTGTCAGTGCAACCTGTCAGTACCATTTGTCATCAGTGCTACCTGTCAGTGCCACATGTCATCTGTTATCAGTGTCACCATTGCCACGTATCAGTGTCATCAGTGTCACGTAAGTGTCACGTGTCATCAGTGCCACGTAAGAGTGCCAGCTATCATCAGTGTCACTTGTCACTTGTCATCAGTGCCTTCTGTCATCACCAACAATGGCTAGAAGATTATATTAAGCTGAGGAGGCGTACAATATTCTTGCGGGCAACGAGAGCAACGGGGAGCTCTCCGCTTCGGATTCCTCCTCATTTTCAGATTCTGAGTCTGACGTGGACTACGAGCCTGTCCTAACCAGTGGTACACTAACAGCCTTAGAGGAGGAGGATGAGAGTCCGCCCGCCAGACGAAGGCGTACTGGTGAGGAGGCAGTGCCATCCACCAGCACCACAGTGCCATCCAATGTATTTTGGGGTGTCATTTTTGCTATGTACATGCTATGTGTTGGAAATATCTTATAAATGCACAACTTTGCGTAAAAAAAATGCGTTTTCATTTTTTTTCCACATTTTCCAAAAACTTTTGGAAAAAAATGAACCGTTTAAAAGACTCATTATGCCTCATAGATTATACGTTGGGGTGTTAGCTTTCCAAAATGGGGTCACTTTGTGGGCGTTTCCATTGTCTTGGTGCTCCAGGGCCTTCAAAAATGTAATAGGTGGTTGAGAAATGAGATGTGTAATTTATGCTCCTAGAACGCCTGAAGCTGCTATTTCAATATTGGGCCTCTGTATGTGGCCAGGCTGTGTAAAAGTCTCACACATTTGGTATTGCCATACTCAGGAGTAGTAGCAGAATATATTTAGGGGTGTCATTTTTGCTATGTACACGCTATGTGTTGGAAATATCTTATAAATGCACAACTTTGCGTAAAACAAAATGCGTTTTCATTTTTTTTCCACATTTTCCAAAAGACTCATTATGCCTCATAGATTATACGTTGGGGTGTTAGCTTTCCAAAATGGGGTCAATTTGTGGCCAGGCTGTGGCCAGGCTGTGTAAAAGTCTCACACATTTGGTATCGCCATACTCAGGAGGAGTAGCAGAATGTATTTTGGGGTGTCATTTGTGGTATACACATGCCATGTCAGAGAGATAACCTATTACAATGATAATTTTGTGGAAAAAAAAAATCTTCATTTTGCAAAGAATTGTGGGAAAAAAATGACAACATCAAAAACCTCACAATGCATCTTACTAAATACCTGGGAATGTCTACTTTCAAAAAAGGGGTTATTTGGGGGGTATTTGTACTTTCCTGGCTTGTTCGGGTCACGAGAAATGAGGCCACCAGTACTTCAGGTGTGATTCATTTTTTATGATTTGCACCACAGCTTGTAGACTCTCTAACTTTCACACAGACCAAAATATATGCACTAATTTGGGTTATTTTTACCAAAGATATGTAGCAGTATAAATTGTGGCCAAAATTTCTGAAGAAAAATTAATAATTTGCAAAATGTTATCACATAAACTAAGAAAAAATTTTTTTTTCAAAATTTTCTGTCTTTTTTCATTTATAGCGCAAAAAATGAAAAACCCAGAGGTGATCAAATACCACCAAAAGAAAGCTCTATTTGTATGAAAAAAAGGACAAAAAAATCATTTGGGTACAGTATTACATGACTGAGCAATTGCCATTCAAAGTGTAAGAGCCCTGAAAGCTGAAAATTGGTCTGGGCAGGAGGGGGGTTTAAGTGCCCAGTTGTCAAGTGATTAAAATAGTATTTTGGGCCCTGAAGAGTAGTCACAACCCCCAAACATATTATATTTTTTGAAAGCAGAGACCCTGGAGAGTAAAACAGTGGTGGTTCAAATTTGTTATGTCACTGTGGTTTATCAAGCACGCTTCAGTACAAAATTCATTTACATTAAGTTTAGGGCACCAAAACACATTATTTTTACCACATTTGTGGGCAAAGTATAAAATATGAGGTTGTGCCAAGTAAATAGATACCCACCATGTCAAGCTTTAAACTTGCATGTGCGTCACCACAAAACCGGCGTGAGGATTTACACATCGCTTCTGGAGTTCATTCTAGCAAGGGGAGATCAGTGAATGGATGTTCACTGGTCTCCCTGCCCTCCACCCAGGGACATGTCATGTGGGTCCCAGGCCTGCAGGTGGGACAGCGGAACCCAGGAAGTATGGTGAGGGAGGGGACATGCCAGGGGGGCGGCAGTAAAGCAGTTAAGGATTGGTAAGCTGATATATATTACATATTTGTTTTTTGGGATTATTACCGCTTTAATTTTTTTTTGATCTTACTCTCTGTATTTTCTAGCAGTAATCAGACTGAGAGTTGGGGGCACTCTGAACTGTTTGTAAACATTTGAGCAGATGGGGAGAATAGAGAGAAGACTTCATCAGAGTACTTTTCTCCTTAAAAGTCCAATCACAGCGGAGGACCTTGAATGTACCAGAATGTACTACTTAACCTTAGTATGCTCTGCAGAGAGGTGCAGTACCTGGTTCTCCTATCTGGCAGGCATGCTTAAATTTAAGGACTGACAGAATTAAGGCATCCATAGACAGATCAAAATCCAGTTGGTTCAGCAGGAATAAGCTAGATTTCGATTCATGTATGGGCAGGCTGGTTGTACTGAAATTAATCCATCAATGGGCTTCAGTACAACCAACCTGGACCAGTCCAGTCGAAAAGTCCGCCCGTGTGTACGCGGCATTAGAGTTTTACAATGCCTCATGGGATGTGTAATTCCGCAACAGCTGGAGGGCCGTAGTTTGAAGATTCCTGAATATATTATAACTAACACTGAGTACAATGAGGAAATAATTGCATGATCTGTATATTGTACACAAGAAATTAGCAATAACTGGTTTCAGCTGTGTTATTCTCTACATGTCCCCAAACTGGAGTATAGGGCTGACCTGTTGCAGATGGATCAGTAGCAAATAGATGTCTATGGTGGTTTGCTGCTTAGCTCCACAAAGGGAGCCATTCTGCTGTAAGGACTTGTTAGGCAATACTCTGTCTACGTGAACGTGGACTACTCTTAGCAGTCCACATATGCTCTGTTTATGTGAAACTCTCTGCTCTGATGGAGCACAGAGCCCCTAATCCATGCAAGGGATTGCATGTGAACAAATGGAAAACCTGATTTTATGCAAAAGAAGATGGTCCAGGTGTTTTTGGGTTAGTATTCCTCACTCCTGGTGATATGACCAATAAGGGATTCTTATACTTCTTTTTTTAGGACAGCACCAACTCGGAAGTATAGTCCTACCTAAAGTAACACTAAACATATGCACGTTAGTGGCAGTCAGGTGCACTGCTCTATGTACGTTGCACACCCTATATTTAAAAAGTGAAAACAAGAAAGCAACACTTCAGTACTAAAGTGTAGGGGGAGAATGGCAGATACATGCAATATAACAGCCTTGTAGTAGTCTCTCTTGTTGGATTCATACTTCCTTAAGTGAGCAGGTACACTCAAGGGCTTGCTGCTTCTGAGGAAGAGGGTATAACCCCCACAAAACATTAGATCTTGCTTCCGCCATGTGATGTTATCCAGGTCCACCTGTCGTCATTGGTTGAGCTTATGACTGAGGCTGGCTTCCTAGTGTTTGTATCAGCCTATTATTCAGCTTGCTTTATGAGTATTTGTGTGAATTACTTGGTACCTAAGGTAATGCACAAGACTGGTGTGTCCTCCATGCTCTTTGTTGTTTACTACACATCCCATAGTCCATAACCACCTTAGGATAAAGCAAGTAGGCTATGTTCCTACATATAATGAGACCATGGAGAACAAATATAGCCAACTTCTAACAGGAAGCAGCCAAAAAAGTCATTTGGAGGCGGCTCAGAGCAGCAGAAGGTACATTTTTCAGTTTATTTATTTCAGGTACTTTATGCAACACTTTACATACACTATATTGTCAAAAGTATTGGGACACCTGACTTTATACGCACATGAACTACTTTAATGGCATCCCAGTCTTAGTCCTTAGGGTTCATTATTGCGTTGGCCCACCCTTTTGTAGCTATAACAGCTTCAACTCTTCTGGGATGGCTGACCACAAGGTTTAGGAGTGAGTCTATGGGAATGTTTGACCATTTTTCCAGAAGCACATTTGTGAGGTCAGGCACTGATGTTGGACAAGAAGGCCTGGCTTGAAGTCTCTGCTCTAATTCAAAGGTGTTCTATCAGGTTGAGGTCAGGACTCTGTGCAGGCCAGTCAAGTTCCTCTACCCCGAACTCGCTCATTCATGTCTTTATGGACCTTGCTTTGTGCACTGATGCGCAGCCATGTTGAAAAAGGAAGGGCCCATCCCCAAACTGTTACCACAAAGTTGGGAGCTTGAAATTGTACAAAATGTCTTGGTATGTCGACACCTCAAGAGTTTCCTTCACTGGAACTAAGGAGCCAAGCCCAACCCCTGAAAAATGAACCCATACCATAACCCCCCTCCACCAAATGATTTTGACAATATAGTGTATATATTGTACATTCACATCAGTCCCTGCTATCAAGGAGCTTACAATCAAAGGTCCCTAACTCACATTCATACACATACTGGGGCCAATTCAGACAGGAGCCAATTATCCTACTAGCATGTCTTTGGATTGTGGGAGGGAACCGATGCAGGCACAGGGAGAACATACAAACTCTGTGCAAGTAGTGCCATGGTTGGGATTCGAACCAATGACCCTATCGCTGCTAGGCAGAAGTTTTAACCATTTTAGCCACTGTTATGCCGCGTACACTCGGTCGGACTTTTCGTCTACAAAAGTCCGACAGACGCCGACGGACCAAAGCCGGCTGACAATCCGATCGTGTGTGGGCTTCCCCAGACTTTCAGCGGACTTTTCCAGCCGCAAATCTGATGGACTTTAGATTTGAAACATGCTTCAAATCTTTACGTCGTAACTACGCCGGACCCAGAAATCCGCTCGTCTGTATGCTAATCCGACGGACAAAAACCCACGCTAGGGCAGCTATTGGCTACTGGCTATCAACTTCCTTATTTTAGTCCGGTGTACGTCATCACGTACGAATCCGTCAGACTTTTGTGTGATCGTATGTAGGCAAGTCTGTTCATTAGAAAGTAAGCCGCAAGTCCACCAAAAGTCCGTCGAAAGTCTGTCGGACGGGCTGTCAGACTTTTATAGCCGAAAAGTCCGACCGTGTGTACGCGGCATTAGGAATGCATACTTAAATAGAAAATGTATGTTTTCAACCAGAGTGTAGTGTCACTTTAATAGGCAAACTCTTCACGGGGATCCACGTTATTTCTGTTTCTCATGCACTCTTGGGAAGCAAATCAACTAGTAATAAAATATTGAATCTTCCAATAATTAATATTTTTTACTTTAAATTAAAAAAAAAAACACAAATTCATATAATAAAATAGTAATGACTCATTACTTATTATTTATAGCACATACAGCATGCTAACTAAATATATATTTTTGTAAATATTCAAACCCTGTGTTGTAATGAAGAAAATGTGAATACATAATAAAATAGTACATCGTTTCACTTTGGTCACTTGAACAGTCTCCTAACTCATGAAAGATCTAGGGCAATGTTTGCTGCAGAGAGTTCTCTGAAATATTAATAAGGTTCCTTGGGCTAAACATATACCAAGATAACAAAGGAAAACATTTATGATATATAGCACTGGGTACACTGTGTTCTATTATTTGTTTTCCAAGTGCCACCACAATATAGTTCACACTTTTTCTATACAAATGTGCTGCCTTTGGTATTTATTTTCAGCTCATGACCTGAGTTTAATGACTTTTATTTTGTTTTTTAACGTCCCTCCTTTTCAGGTCAGGGCTTCATGGCCTCGAAAGAACATTTCCCTGTGATTTGTTTGCATACGTAACTAGTTGGAAAGGTCAGAACTTGGTTCTGAGTGTTCTTAAACGCACAAGAGAAATATAGCTGGTTCATGACTTCAAAATCCCATGGCAAAACTAAGATTTAAAGCAATTTGTTGGCTTTAATCAAGACGATAATGCTGAGATCATAATAGTTTGTTCATGAAAGGTCAAATATTACAAGGGTTTGTAATTGTAGTTCTTAATTGTTATATGTGAAAATACAAGCATATGTGAAAGTACACTTTTTAGCATCCAAGAATAGATAACCAGAGAGCTAGGAAACATTTAGGCCTCATGCACACTGGACGTTTTTTGACGTTTTTATAGCAGCTGTTTTTGGCTGTAGACGTTTTTTTCTACAGTCATTAAACTCTCCATCATGTTATCCTATGTGTCCATGCACATATAGGTTGTTATCAGCACTTTTAGGCAGTGGCATTTTTGAGCAGTAAAAAAACCCCAAAACTAGTGGGTTCTGAGAGACATTGATGAACGCTGATAAACGTTGATAAACGCTCAAAAACATCACTCACCGGCGTTTTTTCAATGTTTTTGATCCACTGAAAAAAAATTTAAAAAAAAAAATGTTTTTCTTCAAAAAAAAAAAAAAAACGCTAACGCGGAAAAATGCTAAAAGATGCTAATAAACACTAAAAAACTCTATTGCAAAAATGTTGAAAAAAGTTGAAAAACTCACTGCAAAGCTACTGACGTTTTTATAAGGTTATTTTTAATGTCCAGTGTGCATGAGGCCTTAAAGCTTAACTCTGGGTTGGATAAAAAATTACATTGTCCCCAGCTCCCCCAAGCATATGCAAAAAATAATTCTCATTTGGTCTAGGCAGGATCTAATAGAGAGGAATAATTTTACTCCCACAATACTTATATCAGTCCCACAGTGGCTGGTGCTCTGATCCTCCACAGTTGAGCACTGGACTTTAAGTGGTCTATATACCTCATCATGTACAATGCAGGTGAATACTGCTCCTGCATGGTATATGATAACATCTGCGAGAAGGGCAGCAATATGGCTGGCCAAAGAAAGGCAATAAGACAGGGTTCAGGGGACTGATGGTTACAACCTACATCTGGGGGATGAGGAGTGCAGGACCATGGAAAAAAAGTAATCTGCTCTACCCTGCAAACAACAAGCCTTAATTTTCTGTATCTGCAGTGGGGAAGGGGACACATTATATATATTTTTTGGTGAACCATTAGTTTGACCTTTATTCTGAACTGGTAAAATAAAAGGTTATCCTTGCTGTGGGACTCCCCACACACTACAAGGGTTAAATGCTCGTTTTTATCTATGGGGCATACAATATTATATCAAAAAGCAGTTTGTGGGTGGGACTTTTGAGGCATAGCATACTACAATTAAAATATATCAAAGCGTTTATTCATATACATTAAAAATAAACAAAAGTTTACATATATATCCATAAAAACAACCACAAAGGTTCTGATTATTGAGTTCAAGAATTAGTAAAAGGACTGTAAACCATGTTATCTTTTGCATGATATTATAGCTCAACCCAATAAGTTCTTGGACTTGGTCACCTTCTTCAGGAGACAAAAGATCTTTAGATTTTCAATCTTCTAAATAGAAATAATAACAATTACAAATGGACTAAAATATCACATCTTTAGTCTCTATATCGTGCATAACGCGTTTGTTTACATAGGCAGATCCCCGTTCTGTGTGGCTTACCGACAATCAGTGGGTGCCAGAGGACATTGAGTGCCCGCACATGTGCCCCTTGCAGGCGAAAGTGCAGAATCGCATATATATACAGTACCTGATTCTGCACAGGAGAGCCACCCTGTAGCAGTAAAACTGCTATGTGGTGGACGGCAAATAGCTAAAGTACGCTTGCCATAGGGGCTAGCACTGCTGACTGTATTTTGAAAGGCTAGTTGCCCAGTTCTCTCTGGCTTTAATACTTTTTGAAATAAGTATACAGATCAGGGAGGCCAGAGAAAAGACAGAAGTCATTATCTGCACATTTGTTACCAAAGACTCAAAGTTTTAATGTAAGGATGTTAGCAAAGCTTGAAAAGGGCAACCAGGATTTTCAGAAGGGGCCAGCAATGGCAGCCTCCACCTTCCTCTCATGAGAAGCTTCATTTAAAACCCAATTCTAGCTTTTTTTCTTTCTAGCTTTTTTTTTTATTAGTAGCCCAGCATTTCTAAAAATAAAATAAAAAGAAGCTCTTGTTGCAACACTCAAAGTGCTGTTTCCCCAGACTAACCACTCCAAGGTCAAATGCAAACTACTTCCTGTGAGAGAAGGGTGCCATGGAGCTGCATTACTAAGGCACTCTACAATGATGCAGGGAACGATGGTGATGCCATCAGGGGCGTAACTAGAAATAGAAAGGCCCCATAGCAAAATGTTGTATTGGGCCCCCCTGCAAACAGCCCCCCCCCCACAGCTGCCCTAGTGTCAATGCAGCGTGACCTGTGCCACATACAGCGTGACCTGTGCCACATACAGCGTGACCTGTGCCTAATGCAGCATGACCTGTGCCCAATACAGCGTGACCTGTGCCCAATACAGCATGACCTGTGCCCCATACAGCGTGACCTTTGCCCAATACAGCCTGGTCTGCCTGTGCCCCATACAGCCCCACCTATGCAGAGGAAGAGGCAAGCCATCCGGATCAGCAGAGAGCGGGATTTCCCGCTGTAATAGCTTTCATTTGAATTTCCTGTCTACCCGGGGCTCATCGTCACATAGCCCCACCTCTTGGCCCAATGCCTTTGATGACATCACATGTCCCGCATTGGATCGGCGTTCTGTCTATCAAAGGCAGCGGGCCAAAAGGTGGAGCTATGTGACGTGAGCCCCGGGAACACTAGAAGTTCTAATGAAAGCTCTTACATCGGGCAATTCAGCTCTCTGCTGATACGGACAGCTCGCCTCTTCCTTTCCTCTCTCTTCCCCTGGCTGGGAGACTGTTCCGGCTGTGCTCTTATCCTCACTGGGCCCCACTCGGCTGCGGGCCCCATAGCGCCCGCATGGGTCGCTATGGTGGTATTTACGCCCCTGGATGCCATCATGTCGATGACAATCTCTGCATCACTGAGGATGGCCCAGAGACAAAGAGGAAGAAGACTCTGCATATCAAGTAACCAACCAGAAGATATCTGAAAAAAGGTAAATATGGAAAAAAAAATACATGTGAAGGAGCCTCTAGAGAGGGTGAGGAGAGGACTAGGGGGAAATTGGGTAGGCTGAAATTGAGCTTTAAGGTCATATATTATTGATATTTCCTTTATCTCTTTATTCCATTCATCATTACCTTTATAACTAACACATATTACATCCTGTGCAGCTGGTAAGGAAACTGAAGTTTTAAATCACAAGCTTTATAGGAGTCATAAGGAAAACAGCAGAACCAAATCCAACCTGGCCTTTCATCCAAAATGTCACACTCACCCGGCTTACATGCCAAAGATGAAAAAGTAAATTTTGAAATGCTGAAAACCACTTTGTTAAAATAAATCCCTTGCCGATAGGTAGTAATAAATATATGTACTCTGATAAAATTTGGTCATAAAATAATTCAATCAAAATAATAGGCAACACAAAATGCCATTGCTTCACTGGAAGATAGAGACATACCATGAACCAACATGCAAGAGTTGTTACAGAATAGAAAAAAAAACTTGAAAACATGTTATACAAACAACAAGGAGTTTGGAACAATATGTTCTAATCGTAATGTTCTGTTTTTCCTTCCATTTGGTGTTGGAGATTACAATTATGCAGAGTATCTGGGGATTTAAGATAGCTAATTCTTTTTTTTTTTTTCTGCAGTAAATCTATATACATTATTATATTATAAGTCTTTTTTATTTTTCTAATTTGTTTGTTACTTTTTTTTTTTTTTCTATTTGGTTAAATATTTGTTTGTGATTTCTAGTTTGTTTTCTAGTCAAAATGGGATTTGCTTTTTTTTCAGCTCTTATTTTCAAGAAACCAATATAAAGTATGTCAAAGGGCCTATGTCGATGGGCTTTGGGCTTGTGTTGATGGCATCCATTTAAGACAGTTCTGAGATCATTCAGAATTGATTTACAGGTTATTTTGACCTGCAGATGATATCCTTCTGACCTGCATCAAGTGGGTTTTGCATCCCCATATACAGGTGCATCTCATAAAATTAGAATAACATCAAAAAGTTAATTTAATTATGTTAAATTTATATACTCATATATTTTATATATACGCTTTACACACAGAGTGATATATTTCAAGCATTTCTGTCTTTTAATTTTGATGATTATTGCTTACAGCTAGTGAAAACCCAAAATTCAGTATCTCAGAAAACTAGAATATTACATAAGAGCAATAAAAAAAATGTTTTTTATTACAGAAATGTTGGCTTACTGAAAAGTATGTCCATGTACAGTATAGTATGCACTCAATACTTGGTCGGGGCTCCTTTTGCATTAATTACCGCATCAATGCGGTGTGGCATGGAAGCAATCAGCCTGTGGCACTGGTGAGGTGTTATGGAAGTGCAGGTTGCTTTGATAGCTGCCTTCAGCTTGTCTTCATTGTTGGGTCTGGTGTCTCTCATCTTCCTCTTGACAATACCCCACAGATTCTCTATGGGGTTTAGGTCAGACAAGTTTGCTGGCCAATCAAGCACAGTGGTACCATGATCATTAAGCCAGGTATTGGTACTTTTGGCAGTGTGGGCAGGTGGAAAAACAAATCAGCCTCTCCATAAAGCTGGTCAAGAGGAAGGCATGAAGTGCTGTAGAATTTCCTGCTAGAGGGCTGTGCTGACTTTGGACCAACAGTGGAGCAAACGCCAGCAGATGACATTGCTCCCCAAATCATCACTGACTGTGAAATATTTTGTATTTCATTTGGAAATCAAGGTCCCAGGGTATGGAGGAAGAGTGGAGAGGTACAGAATCCAAGTTTTTATGAGGTCCAGTGTGAAGTTTCCACAGTCAGTGATAATTTGGGAGCCATGTCATCAGATGGAGCTGGTCCACAGTGTTTTATCAAGTCCAAAGTCAGAGTAGCCCTCTACCAGGAAGTTCTAGAGCACGTCATGCTTCCCTCTGCTGACCAGCTTTATGGAGATGCTGATTTAATTTTCCAGCAGTTCTTGGCACCTGCCCATGCTGCCAAAAGTACCAATACCTGGTTTAATGATCATGGTTTTACTGTGCTTGATTGGCCAGCAAACCTGCCTAACCCAAACCCCATAGAGAATCTGTGGGGTATTGTCAACAGGAGGATGGGAGACACCAGACCCAACAATGCAGACAAGTTGAAGGCCGCTATGAAAGCAACCTGGGCTTCCATAACACCTCAGCAGTGCCACAAGCTGATCGCCTCCATGCCACGCCGCATTGATGCAGTAATTCATGCAAAAGGAGCCCTGACCCAGTATAGAGTGCATACCATACTCTATATGGACATACTTTTCAGTAAGCCAACATTTCTGTATTAAAAATCTTTTTTATTTGATTGGTCTTATGTAATATTCTGATTTTCTGAGATACTTAATTTTGGGTTTTCACTAGCTGTAAGCCATAATCATCAAAATTAAAAGAAAGAAATGCTTGAAATATATCACTCTCTGTGTAATGCATCTATATAAAATATATGAGTTTCATTTTTTAAATTGAATTACTGAAATAAATTAACTTTTTTGATGATATTCTAATTTTATGAGATACACCTGTATATGTATCCAAAGTATTGAACAGAGTAGTGAATGGTAAGAAAATACTTTGGGTTTTTATTGCCATCTGTATTTCTGCTGGGGTCTTCTGGGTTTGAGGTGACAGTTGCCCCAGGTACAGAAAGTGTTGGGAAATCTAATGATGGGGATGCTTCCTGCAGTCCCAACTGTCCAAGAGGGAATTTACCTTACTTTTGAGAGGTTTCCTCTCACTCCCTGTGCCTATGGGACAGGAAGTAAAAGGAAATATCTCACATAGCAAAGGTCAAAACATTTCAGGAAAAAAAATGGATACATTAGCTACTGTATATCTATAAAAAAATCTAAAACTCTAAAACTATCTATAAAAAAAGCTAGTAACTCTTAGCCATACTGAATTGACATGATAGGGAGTGAGACTAAACACCCAACACATTATTGGACAAAGGAAAACAATTGCAATTTAAAGATATACAGTATCTCACAAAAGTGAGTACACCCCTCACATTTTTGTAAATATTTTATTATATTTTTTCAATTGACAACACTGAAAAAAAAGACACTTTGCTACAATGTAAAGTAGTGAGTGTACAGCTTGTATAACAGTGTAAATTTGCTGTCCCCTCAAAATAACTTAACACACAACGATTAATATCTAAACAGCTGGCAACAAAAGTGAATACATCCCTAAGTGAAAATGTCCAAATTGGGCCCAAATTGTCAATATTTTGTGTGGCTACCATTATTTTTCAGCACTGCCTTAACCCTCTTGGGCATTGAGTTCACCAGAGCTTCACAGGTTGCCACCTGATTCCTCTTCCACTCCTCCATGACGACATCACGAAGCTGGTGGATGTTAGAGGCCTTGTGCTCCTCCACCTTCCGTTTGAGGATTCCCCATAGATGCTCAATAGGGTTTAGGTCTGGAGACATGCTCGGCCAGTCCATCACCTTTACCCTCAGTTTCTTTAGCAAGGCAGTGGTCGTCTTGAAAGTGTGTTTGGGGTCGTTATCATGCTGAAATACTGCCTGCGTCTCAGTCTCTGAAGGGAGGGGGTTCATGCTCTGCTCCAGTATGTCACAGTACATGTTGGCATTCATGATTCCCTCAATGAACTGTAACTCCCCAGTGCCGGCAGCCCCAGACCATGACACCCCCACCACCATCTTGACTGTAGGCAAGACACACTTGTCTTTGTACTCTTCACCTGGTTGTCGCCACACACACTTGACACCATCTGAACCAAATAAGTTTATCTTGGTCTCATCAGACCACAGGACATGGTTCCAGTAAACCATGTTCTTAGTCTGCTTGTTTTCAGCAAACTGTTTGTGGGCTTTCTTATGCATCTTCTTTAGAAGAGGCTTCCTTCTGGGGTGACAGCCATGCAGACCAATTTGATGCAGTGTGCGGCATATGGTCTGAGCACTGACAGGCTGACCCCCCAACCCTTCAACCTCTGCAGAATTGCTGGCAGCACTCATATGTCTATTTCCCAAAGACAACCTCTGGATATTACTCTGAGCATGTGCACTCTACTTCTTTGGTCGACCATGGTGAGGCCTGTTCTGAGTGGAACCTGTCCTGTTAAACCGCTGTATGGTCTTGGCCACTGTGCTGCAGCTCAGTTTCAGGTTCTTGGCAATCTTCTTATAGCCTAGGCCATCTTTATGTAGAGCAACAAGTCTTTTATTCAGATCCTCGGAGAGTTCTTTGCTATGAGGTGCCATGTTGAACTCCAGTGACCAGTATGAGGGAGTGAGAGTGATAACACCAAATTTAACACACCTGCTCCCCATTCACACCTGAAACCTTGTAACACTAACAATTCGCATGACACCGGGGAGGAAAAATGGCTAATTGGGCCAAATTTGGACATTTTCACTTAGGGGTGTACTCACTTTTGTTGCCAGCAGTTTAGACATTAATGGCTGTGTGTTGAGCTATTTTGAGGGGACAGCAAATTTACATTGTTATACAAACCGTACACTCACTACTTTATATTGTAGCAATGTGTCATTTCTTCAGTGTTGTCACATAAAAAGATATAATAAAATATTTACAAAAATGTGAGGGGTGTACTCACTTTTGTGAGATACTGTACTCTGCATCCAGTGTAGCCTAAATCTACAGTGAATTCGGTGGTGCACTGTTTCTAATACACTTCAGGCAGTGTATATATATATATATATATATATATATATATATATATATATATATATATATATACATACAGTATATATATATATATATTCTGCATTCAGTGTAGTGTATATATACAGTACATTCAGTGGTTTATAGTATATAATTAATACACTTCAGGCGTTGTATCAATATATATATATATATATATATATATATATATATATATATATATATATATATATATATATATATATATATATATAGTCTAGTATATATATATATATATATATATATATATATATATATATAAATAAATATATATATATATATATATATATATATATATATATATATATATACATATCTAAATACTCTGCATTCAGTGTAGCCTATATATACATTGCATTCGGTGGTGTATAGTTTGTAATACATTTCAGGCGGTACAGTTTCTACTACACTTCTGGTGGTGTACACAGTATACAATACAGTGCAGCCGTTGTACAGTTTCTAATACAGTGCAGGCGGTGTACACAGTATCTAATACAGTGTGTACAGTTTCTAATACACTTCAGGTGGTGTATTAATATGTATATAGTCTAGGGGCTACACAAGCAGTCAGGCTAAAAGATGCCATGCAGTGCTTGAATTGCTCTGCCTAGGGGACAGGAGCCACACTGGGGCAGAGATTCTGTCAGCTCTGCAGGGGCAGGCTCAGAGGTGGTTGACGCATATCCTGAATTTGGTGGTGCAGCGGTTCTTGAGCAGGTACCTAGGCTTACAAGACCTCCTGAGGCAGGCCATGAAAAGTCTGTGGTCATTTCTGACGATCATGCAATAACAGTGCTCGGCTGGCTGACATTCAAAGGGAATGCAAACTGCCCACCAACCACCTCATGTGTGAAATGCCCACAAGTTGGAACTCAACATTGGCAATGCTGCAGCGGCTGCACACACAGCAGCGGGCCATCAATGAGTACCTGTGCAAGTATGGCACCAGGACAGGGGAGCTTGGCTTCTTTTCGCCACTCCAGTGGCTACTGATCAAAGATGCATGCACTGTCCTGTCACCATTTGAGGAGGCCACAAGGATAGTGAGCAGCGACAATGCATGCATCAGTGACACTGTCCCTCTAGTCTTCCTGCTGGAGTACTTCGTGGAATCATGGCCAGGGCCCTTGTGGCAGAACAGCGGGAGGAAGATGAGGACTTCCTTTCCTCTCAAGGCCCCCTCTATCCAGATAGTATTCCTGTGGGCCCTCCAAACACACAGGAAGAAGAGGAGGAGGTGGATTGTGTCAGCATGGATGTAGAGGATAACACTCAGCTGCAGTCTTCATGGGATGACTTTCAGTCCCCAGAAACTGAAAGCAGTTGTACTTGCCTGGGAGGAAGTAGTTACAGATAATGTGACCCAGAGGACTCAGAATCGAATGCCTCTGTAAACTTATGCTGCATGGCGTCCCTGATTCTGGAAAGCCTGTGAAAGGACCCTAGGAGTCGTGGTATCAAGGAGAGGGATCATTACTGGCTGACAACCCTTCTTGATTGTTACAAGGTAAAGTTGCAGAACTCACTCTGCCTTCGCAGAGGGAGCAGAGGATGAAACATCTTCAGGAGGCCTTAAAGAAAGGTTTGTTTATTGCATTTTCAGACTCTGGGAGGTTACCATTTCCTGCTGCTGGCCAACGTGTTGCTGAGGCTTCATTTAGTCAGAGGAAGAGCTGTGGAAAAGGTGGCTGGCTGACCGTTGCCTTTCAACAATTTTTCAGTCCTCAGTGCTAAGGTCTGATCGGTTCAAGCAACCATCACCAGCGTCTGCCTTATATGGTGCAGGAATATCTAGGGGCAAGAGCAGACTTGGAGACCTTTCCAACAGAGCATCCACTGGGTTACTGGGTCTTGAGGATAGACCACTGGCCAGAACTTGCTCAATATGCAATCCAGCTACTGGCCTGTCCTGCAACCAGCGTGCTTTCTGAATGTACGCTCAGTGCTGCTGCCTGTCCACAGACTCCATTGATAGGCTCACATTCATAAATGAATAAGTCTTTTGATCAGCAGCTATCAAGCACCTGATGCTTATGTAACTGATTGAATTTGCTATGAATCTGGGATCCCTTGAAGACTGCCTATGCTGACTATCCTAATTCTCCTCAATCTTGATGATGCTAGCTTCCAACAATATTTTTTGTTTAGGGCACCACCACCACCACACAGGCCCAATTTGTCTGCCCCTGTTTAACAGAGGCATGTAATTACAATTTTTGATATAATATTTCATAGCAGGGCCCGTTCCTGCTCCCAACAAGAGTATCTGTGAGGGGTTATAGTGTTGTGGCACCACCACCACCATCCAAGGCCCAATTTTTCTGCTCCTTTTTAACAGGGGAATGTAATTACAATTTTTGATATAATATTTTACAGCAGGACCCGTTCCTGCACCCAATAAGAGTAACTGTGAGGGCTTATAGTGTTTGGGCGCCACCAAAACCAAAGGCCCAATTTTTCTGCCCCTGCCTAACAGGGGCATGCAATTACAATTTTTGAAAAAATAGTTAAGCAGGGCCCATTCCTGCGCCCAACAAGAGTAACTGTGAGGGGTTTCAGTGTTCTGGCGCCACCAAAACAAAAGGCCCAATTTTTATGCCCCTGTTTAACAGGGCCATCTAATTACAATTTTTGATATAATATTTCATAGCAGGGCCCGTTCCTGCACCCAACAAGAGTATCTGTGAGGGGTTACAGTGTTGTGGCACCACCACCACCACCCAAGGCCCAATTTTTCTGCTCCTGTTTAGCAGGGGAATGTAATTACAATTTTTGATATAATATTTTACAGCAGGGCCCGTTCCTGCACCCAACAAGAGTAATGCCCCGTACACACGGTCGGACTTTGTTCGGACATTCCAACAACAAAATCCTAGGATTTTTTCCGTCGGATGTTGGCTCAAACTTGTCTTGCATACACACGGTCACACAAAGTTGTCGGAAAATCCGATCGTTCTAATTGCGGTGACGTAAAACACGTACGTCAGGACTATAAACGGGGCAGTGGCCAATAGCTTTCATCTCTTTATTTATTCTGAGCATGCGTGGCACTTTGTCCGTCGGATTTGTGTACACACGATCGGAATTTCCGACAACGGATTTTGTTGTCGGAAAATTTTATCTCCTGCTGTCCAACTTTGTGTGTCGGAAAATCCGATGGAAAATGTCCGATGGAGCCCACACATGGTCGGAATTTCCGACAACACGCTCCGATCGGACATTTTCCATCGGAAAATCCGACCGTGTGTACGGGGCATAACTGTGAGGGCTAACAGTGTTTGGGCGCCACCAAAGCCAAAGGCCCAATTTTTCTGCCCCTGCCTAACAGGGGCATGTAATTACAATTTTTGAAAAAATAGTTAAGCAGGGCTCATTCCTGCGCCCAACAAGAGTAACTGTGAGGGCTTACAGTGTTCTGGTGCCACCAAAACCAAGGGCCCAATTTTTCTGCAGAGTATATAGGGCAGGCCGTATAGTATATGTACTGCTGTTCAGAATATATAGTGTCTGGGGGACCCCACGCCATTTTTTTTTTAATTTTGGTGCGGGGTTCTCCTTATTATCCATGGCAGACCTGAAGGGCCTGGTATGGATTTGGGTGGGGGGGGGCATCCACGCCATTTCTTTTTGTTCTTTTAATGATTTTTATCTATATTGCCAGGATCCGACAATACATTACAGCCACGAGCAGTTTTAAATGACATTTTTTTCTTTAGAAATTTCATTTTGCTGTGGTACTGTTATAAACATGGGAAAGATGCACTACTTTACAGGCAGACTAAGGAGACCCCCCAGGCACAATATTTAAGAGAATATTTCATTTTTATTGTTTCACTTTAAGCATTATTAAAATCATTTCTCCCAAAAAAACTGCAGTTTTTAAAACTTTTTTTTGCATTGATACATGTCCCCTTGGGCAGGACCCAGGTCCCCAAACACTTTTTATGGCAATAACTTGCATATAAGCCTTTAAAATGAGCACTTTTGATTTTTCATGTTCGCGTCCCGTAGACTTTAACGGTGTTCGCATGTTTGTGCAAATTTTTTGCCTGTTTGCATGTTCTGCTGCAAACCAAACCAGGGAGTGTTTGGCTCATCCCTAATCCTGACTAAATCTCCAACTCCATTTGCAGAAATAGAGCACCAAACTTGCAAGGAACCTTCTCCATGCTTCACTGTTGCCTGCAGACACTCATTATTTCACCACTCTCCAGCCCTTAGGTGAACAAGCTGCCTCCTGCTACAGACAAATGTCTCAAACTGGACCCATCAGTCCAGAGCACCTGCTGCCATTTTTCTGCACCCCAGTTCCTATGTTTTGGTGCATAGTTGAGTCACTTAGCCTTGTTTCCACATAGGAGGTAAGGCCTTTGGCCCCAATTCTTCCATAAAGACCACTTCTGGTCAGACTTCTCTGGATAGAAGGTGGTTGTACCTGGGTTCCACTGGTTTTTGCCCATTCTGTGCTGATGGCACTACTGGACATCTTCCAATGTCGAAGGGAAGTAAGCATGATGTGTCTTTTATCTGCTGCATTACGCTTCCTTGGCTGATCACTGTGTCTACAGTCCTCAACATTGCCCGTTTCTTTGTGCTTGTCAAAAGAGCTTGAACAGCGCATCTTGAAACCCCAGTCTGCTTTGAAATCTTTGCCTGGGAGAGACCTTACTGATGCAGTATAACTACCTTTGAGTCTTGTTGTTGTGCTCAGTCTTGGCATGGTGTAAGACCTGTGACAAAAAATTGTCTTCCATAACCTCACCTTAGTAGCAGAGTTTGACTGTTCCTCACTCAGTTTTAAGCATCCTACACAGCTGTTTCTGTTTCAGTTAATCAGTTAATGATTGTGTTTCACTGTACATATGAAATTGATGAACATTAGCACCTGCTTGGTATATTTGGTTAATCATACATCTGACTCTAATCCTACAAAATCCCTGACTTTGTGCAAATGTACAATGTGTGCAAGTGTAAAAGGCCGATTTGAAGCCAAAGGGTACAGTAGTTACACCAAATATTGATTGATTATGTTTGCATTTTGTAAATTGATAAAAATAAACAATTAAAATATATTTCTTGAAAGCATTCTTACTTCACAGCGTTTATTCACACCTGTCTAAAACTTTTGCACAGTACCGTATGTCAGTTGGAATTACTGCTGAGATAACAGGATAAACAGTCCAGAGACTGTATTGTATTCTGTCAATCTGAGCAGACAGATAATTATATATATTGAAGACTGTACATAGAAATATTAAGATACAGATATTGGCACAAAGCCAGTCACATTCATTTGTTAATTTAAAACTTCAAAATGACCGGAGATCTTTTTAAAAGCTAATGCCAACTATTTTGCTTTTTGATCTGGCAGGGAAGGGTTAGAGTTTCTGTCTGGTGAGGAAGTGATTGAGAATCTGTCCACTGTGGACACCAACCAAAAAAATGTAGTTGAAAGTGTTAGGACTTCTGACACAGTTTTTAATCTACCGTATGTCTATTCCTTCTTGCCCTGGTGACAACCTTCCTGCACTTGTTGTCCTGATGTCATAAGAACAGGAAGTCAATGGACAAGCTCCCCAATGGGAAGAGAGATGGAAAAAGCTTGATCTCCCCCCCTCTCTATACAAAACCAAACATTTTAGCTGGAGTTAGAACTTAAAAGCACTATGGCTGGCACAGTGATCATCTAATGAGAAACTTTACTGATTGGGGTTGATTTACTAAAGCCAAATAGGCTGTTAACTTTGTAAGAGAATTTCCCCTTAGCTTAGTAAATAGGGTGAAGCTCCACTGACTTCAATTATACAATCATAGGCAAGCAAAAATACTGTTTTTCCTTGCACATGATTGGGTATTATTTGCTGATTAATTTATAAAGTGATTCTAAAGGCAGAAGGTTTTTTTATCTTAATGCATTCTATGCATTAAGATAAAAAACCTTCAGTGTGGAGCAGCCCCCCTAATACTTACCTGAGCCCATCTCAATCCAGTGATATTGCAAGAGAGCCTCGGCTGTCTGGGACTGTCCCTCCTCATTGGCTGAGAGACAGCAGCGGGCACCATTGGCTCCCACTGCTGTCAATTAAAGTCAGTGAGCCAATGAGGAGAGAGGGGGCTGGGCCGATCCACTGCTCAATGTCTGAATGGACACACAGAGCAGCGGCTTGGCTAGGGTGCCCCCATAGCAAACTGCTTGCTGTGAGGGCAGGAGGCAGGGGCCAGGAGCGCTGGTGAGGGACCCAAGAAGAGGAGGATCTGGGCTGCTCTATGCAAAACAACGTCACAGAGCAGGTGAGTATAACATCTTAAACAATAAAAACGAAGGAGCTGGCACCACTGGAAATTCCATCTGTGATGTTTTTTTTAAGTCATGACCAGGTTAAAAATGACAGCTGACGCGTTTCGCACAAGCCTTGTTCATAGCACTATCAAAAGGTAACAAACATAACATATACATACACATCAATAAAAGGATAATGTAGTCCACTCCCACCAATTGAATGATGTCATTAATTGGAATAAACAAGAAACACTGCTGCAGGTGTGTGATTCCTAAGAAGTGCAATACATATCTTAATGTTTTTTTGGTCTTAAATATACTGGATAAGCAAAAATGGATCTAAAAGATAAGTAAATGCAAAAGTAAATATATGTTTTAAAATCCAAAGTATCAAAAATGTCCTTCTACCAAAGGAAAAGGACAACATCATACCTATAATTCATACATAATGGTATTCTAGTATGGAGATTAAAGATCCACCAGATTTCTCGTTCGAGAAGCCTGCAGTGTAAATCTCCACCCCGGGGTGGATATGTAACTGTTTCTAACCCATACAAGACAAAAGTGGACATATTGCCTGAATGTTGATATTTAAAATGTTTAGATACATTGGATAAACCCTTATCAGATGAGTAGGATGCACCACGATAAGGCTTACTGAGTCTAAGAATGTATTGCACTTCCTAGGAATCACACACCTGCAGCTGTGTTTCTTGTTTATTCCAATAAATTATTATTATTATTATACAGGATTTATATAGTGCCAACGGTTTACGTAGCGCTTTACTACTTGAGGGTAGACAGTACAAATACAATACACTTTAATACAGTAGGAATCAGAGGGCCTTGCTCCTTAGAGCTTACAATCTAAGAGATCATTCAGTTGGTGGGAATGGACTACATTATCCTTTTATTGATGTGTATATATATATATATATATATATATATATATATATATATGTTATGTTTGTTACCTTTTGATAGTGCTGTGAACAAGGCTTGTGCCGAAATGCATCCGCTGTCATTTTAACCTGGTCATGACTTAATATAGATCGCAGATGGAATTTCCAGTGGTGCCAGCTCCTCCGTTTTTATTGTTTAAGATGCTGTTCTTGGATGTAGGAAGGACATTCTGAGCCTAGGAGCACCTGGATTTGGGTGTGCCGTTTCCAAACTTTTGACAGTCGGTTTCACAGGTCAGAGCGGTGTTTCTTTCACGTTAGGTAAGTATAACATGTTTGTTATTTTTCAACAAAAAAAAAAAAAACAAGACTCTAATATCACTTTAATGCAATCACTTAGCTGAGGGAAAGTTCAATTGGAAAGTGAAAAGCCTATTGGCTTTTAGTAAATCAATACCAATGGCTCTCATCTATTACAGGCAGAGCATCATGCTTCACTAGGCACAGCTAAATTATGACATCCTTTTACACAAGCTTTGACCATTGTATGTAATTATTTTAGATAAAAGCAATGGTAGAATATGCTCTTGAAAGCTGCATGGGTTTCGTTCTATATTCAGAGCTACATTTTTAACTGTACATACCAACAAACAAGAAAATAGATTTATCTAGTGATATCATAATCACAAGCCCATCACAAGCCCATGTCTTCCTGTTAAAGATACAGATGTTCTTGTATTAACCTTAAAAACTTGCTGATCACTGTATAGCCAGACATTGGCTGTTTAGTAAAAGTGATCTGGGCAGCTGTATAGCCACCTGATCACATTTACTGAAGTGAGAAGGGTGGCCCACTTCTCCCGCTGCTGCACATGATGGTACCTTGGCTCTCCCATCCCTTAAAAGAGCCTGGGACCACAGTAAATGGGCAGGATTGTTAAACAGAGGAGATGGCTTGTTAGCCCCCTTGTGATAGCCATAAAAGTGTAAAAAAAAAAAATTATAAAAAAAAAAAAAAAAAAAAAAATCTAAAAAGCACCCGCTCTCCCCTGCACATACACCCAAATGCAAACAGGTATGTAGGTCCCGCACGTGTATGTAAACAACTATTAAAACACACATGCGAGAGATTGTTGCAAACAACAATGTGAGAGCAATAGTCATGATCAACTCTACATTGATAACCTGTAAAGGCTTTTAAAGCATCAGCTATGAAAAATTTAGGTACGTTAACACTGGTCTACAAGGAGAAAGACTTGGAAACGAAAGTAGCTAAATTCTGCCAGAATTAGGTCACTAATAAAGGAAAATTAAGTCCTGAGTATTAATTGGCTCCAGTTTCCAAGATACAACTTCAGGTCAAAATTGCATTAAAATAATTCAAAATTACGAGGGGGGTGTGCGATTATGCACCATGGGGTAAAGGACGCAGTGCAGATGGAAAGTTTGGATATTCCACGGTCCATTTCCAGGAACCGTGAAAAAATAGCAGTCGCTACTATGATTGGTGGGTTCCCTCCACACCAATGGGACTGCGAAAGGCATGGACTTTTTCTTCTTGTTTAGCCAATGACGCAGATAAATTGCACATGTAATGCAACAATGATGAGGGGCCCAACTCTTGTCCTGGTCTCCTATTTTGCATCCAAAATATAGGTGGTATGCCTTTTCTACCTTTTCTACCACTGCAAATGTAACCTCGCCACAAATGTAGCAGAAGATATCTGCGTTGTTTACACAGTTTCGAGGCATCTTGGCTTCTGAGGTAAAATATCACGCAACTGTTCCTTGGAAATGTTAGGCAATAGCACTTTCACAAGCCACCAGATGTAACTGTATGATGCGTAGATCTGACCAAGACAAATGTACCTTTTTCATTTTTATTGTTCTATCATACTTTGCCGAGAAATTACGAGGCATCATGATCATCAGACACCTCCTTTCCTTGTAAGAAAATATACTCACTTGTGTATAAATCTTTACTGTGAAATTTCTTGAAAACTTTAGCCAACCAGCACCTTTATCACCTGTTTTCTAATGAATGGAATCAAAATATGTAAGAATTAGCACATTTTATCTCGGAGGTCGATAATTTCCCAAAATTAGAAAACCTAAATTGCCGCCATTTCATGGGCAGGTTCAGTTTTGAGTCTTGATATGTCTGGTAATTAGTTACTTGATGCAACATCAATCTTTTATATTTTACCAAAACCTTGGGTATTATTATGTTTTTTTATGCACTAAAATTAATTTTAGTGCATTTTTTCTTGAAAATGTGTGTTTCTTAACATAAAACATAAAAAAATGACAACAATCAACTTTTTTTTAAAGGGCCTCTGCTTTCAGAAAATATATAATGTTTGGGGGTTCTCAGTAATTTTCTAGCAAAAAATGCAGATTTTAACATGTGTGAAAAAATATAAAAATTGGCCTGGACAGCAAGTGGTTAATGATCAACTCTGAGCAGTCATAAAGTGGTTAATCTGTATGTTTTTGAATACGATCTCTAAAATCAGTGTTTGCATATGCCTCGCTATCAATCACAGGCTTTGTTTTTTTTTTTTAATCCTTCCACTGGTAATAGTGCCAAGTGCCACGAGCATGGGCAGAGGAAGGGAGTATATCACAAGCCGCAGTTTGTTATAGATGAGAGTAGCGCAAAAAACAGTGTATAAGGAACTGGGTACATCTCATTTCCTTCAGTTCAATTTCTCAGTCCTTGTATGTACATTGTTTGTTTCTGTGGTTTGGTACCAACATTCCTTACTCTTTTAAGCATTTAGTATTTATATGAACTACCTTGACTGTTTAAAAAATAGACAAGCCTCTTGCAAAAAAAAACTGAAAAAGCACTGAAAAGTATTGCATACATTTTCAACTGAAAGAATCAATTCGAAATGATAAGGTAACAGATAAGAGCCATCAACATGCATTTCCAAAACTGATCTTACCCAGTGGTTACCTATCGGACACCTCTCCCTTGACACACAAAACCTGGCACCTGTCAAATCTGATAGAGGCAGGGTCAGGAAAGTTTTTTGGGCTTCCAAATAACTGGACTTGAAAAACGTACTGAATGACTCGGTAAAAAAATGGATAATCACCAAACTGATAACATGATATTCCATGAAAGTTACATGTGACTATAATGCCAACCCTAGCAGTAAAAAAGGTCTCTTGCTTGCTTCCAAGCTCTCTAGCATGGCTTAAACCTTAAAAATTATGGGCATTTTAGGGTTTTAGAGATCACAGAGAGCAGTAAGGTTCTTAATGATGTAGAATGATGCTTGAATCTTATTGATTACATCCAAGCAAATTTCTGAGGCTGGGCTCTTTGTTCAGTTCCTACCAGGAACATCAGCTGCATGAACACCACTCACCATAGTTTGCGCTTCAAGTCTACTACTAGACCTGTGCCATTCTCAAGGCCAGTCCTATTCTCTCACTTCACCTGTGGATGCATCCATGCCTATACCTTTACTCTGTACTAGGGATGGGCTTTACGTTTGGGTTGAACATGAGTTGGCCGTCTGCCCGTTCGCCGAATAACGAACAATTTTTTGGTGTTTGCGGCAAATTTGAAATCCACGGAACACCCTTTAAAAGTCTACAGGAGAAATCAAAAGTGCTAATTTTAAAGGTTAATATGCAAGTTATTGTCATAAAAAGTGTTTGGGGACCTGGGTCCTGCCCCAGGGGACATGTATCAATGCAAAAAAAAGTTTTAAAAACGGCTGTTTTTTCGGGAGCAGTGATTTTAATAATGCTTAAAGTGAAACAATAAAAGTGTAATATTCCTTTAAATTTTGTACCTGGGGGGTATCTATAGTATGCCTGTAAAGTGGCGCATGTTTCCCATGTTTAGAACAGTCTGACAGCAAAATGACATTTCTAAAGGAAAAAGTCATTTAAAACTACTCACGGCTATAATGAATTGATAAAAATGGCATGGGATTCCCCCACAGGGGAACCCTGAACCAAAATTTAAAAAAAAAATGCGTGGGGGTCCCCCCCAAATTCCATACCAGGCCCTTCAAATCTGGTATGGATATTAAGGGGAACCCCGCGCCAAAATAAAAAAAAAATGTTGTGGAGGTCCCCCTCAAAATCCATACCAGACCTTTCAGGTCTGGTATGGATTTTAAGGGGAACCCCGCGCCAAAAAAAAAAAAAAAGACATACCAGACCCTTATCCGAGCATGCAACCTGGCAGACCGCAGGAAAAGAGGGGGGGGGTGAGAGAGCGCCCCCCCCCTGCTGAACCGTAATTGGCCACATGCCCTCAACATTGGGAGGGTGCTTTGGGGTAGCCCCCCAAAGCACCTTGTCCCCATGTTGATGTGGAGAAGGACCTCATCCCGACAATCCTTGCCCGGTGGTTGTGGGGGTCTGCAGTCAGGGGGCTTATCAGAATCTGGAAGCCCCTTTAACAAGGGGACCCCCAGATCCTGGCCCCCCGTGTGAATTGGTAATGGGGTACAAATGTACCCCTACTATTTCACAAAAAAAGTGTCAAAAATGTTAAAAAAGACAATAGACGGTTCTTCCATCTTCTTCTGGTCTTCCTTTGGTGTTCTTCTTCTTCCTCCATCTTGTTCTTCCCCCGCTTCTTCCTCTATCTTCCTCCACTTCTTCCTCCGGTCTTCTTGTCCGGCATCTTCTTCTCCGCTTCGTCCTGAAGGGTCTGGTATGGATTTTGAGGGGGACCCCAACGCCATTTTTTTAAAAATTTTGGCCCGGGTTCCCATTAATATCCATACCAGACCTAAAGGGCCTAGTATGGAATTTGGGGGAACCCCCACGCATTTCTTTTTTAAATTTTGGTGTTTTTATTAATGAACCTATGTGTATTGCCGGACCGACAATTCATTATAGCCGTGAGTAGTTTGAAATTAAGTTTTTCCTTTAGAAATTTCATTTTGCTGTCAGACTGTTCTAAAAATGGGAAACATGCGCCACCTTACAGGCATACTATAGACACCCCCCAGGTACGAAATTTAAAGGAATATTACACTTTTATTGTTTAAAATCACTGCTCCCGAAAAAACGGACGTTTTTAAAACTTTTTTTTGCATTGATACATGTCCCCTGGGGCAGGACCCAGGTCCCCAAACACTTTTTAAGACAATACCATGCATATAAGCCTTTAAAATTAGCACTTTTGATTTTTCATGTTCGTGTCCCATAGACTTTAAAGGTGTTCGTGTGTTTGAACACATTTTTTGCCTGGTCGCATGTTATGTTGCGAACCGAACGGGGGGGTTTCGGCCCATCCCTACGCTGTACAAAAATAAAGAAAAAACAGTATAGCACACATCACTGACACTGTAAAACTATATATGGTTGAGCATTAAGCTTTGAGTGTACACTAAGCTAATAAATCTTTTATATTGATATTTTGTATGTGGATTTCATTTCTTATGTGCATGTTTTGCCCTAAATGGGTCTCCTGCATATCCTTCAGGTTCTTATTACTTCCACATGTCAAAAACATGCTGGTATGTTAGTTGGCTTCTACACAATAGTAGCACTAGTGTTTAAAAAATAGAAAGTTATTAGCATGTTGTGGAATGGTTCCTAAGGAAAACACCACTCAAATATAGTGGTTTCAGGTCCGATTTCAGCCCAAATTCTGGGCTGAATTTGGACCCAAACCAGACCAATGACGCACAGGGCTCCTGGCAATTCGCACAGGAGCCACTGCGGAGATGTGTGAACCGGCTCCACAGAGAGCCAGGCACAATCTTCTGCTATGCGAATTGGAATTGAATGTGGGGAAATCCGCATCCAATTCGCATAGGTGTGAACCCAGCCTTAGCCAAGAAAGTATTTCTGAAGTCAGGTACTGATATTGGACAACAAGACCTAAATCAGCATTCCAGTTAATCCCAAAGGTGTTTATTAGGGATGAGGCCACTTGAGTTCCCACCATATTCATCAAGCCATGTCTTTATGGAGATGGCTTTCTACACTGGGGCACAGTGTCATGATTTAGCCTGCAGCTAATTCTTACAGGTAATTCTTACCTTTTTACTGCAGTGGTTCTCTTAGACCTGTGATTCCATTCACATGTGTTGTTTGGCTTCTGTGCTTACCTATGGGCATTTATTTTGTGGGTTAATGTTTCCTTTCCCTTCCATCAATTCTTAGCTCAACTCCCAGTTTGCTTCCCTATATAAGACATGTTCAGTGCAGCCCTGAGCAACTTCCTAGTTCTCTGAGCTCCTGATTTCCTGTGTGCCGACCCCAGCTTTGCCTGCCATTTGTGCTTGCCTGCCCCCCACCCTGACCTTGGCTTGCTTCCTGGATTTCCATCTGTCTCCTGCCATTTGTACTAAAAAATAAACTTGCATGCACAAGTGGTCTCCACATCTTCAACTGGGTGTACCTGGGGGTTGCAACCTGGTTCCAGCCTGCTGCAGGTCTATCCCCACCATTAGGGATGAGCTTCGTGTTCGAATCGAACGCATGTTCGACTCGAACATCGGCTGTTCGACCGTCCGTCGAATTGCGAACGTTATGGGCCGTTCGCGCCAAATTCGTGTGGCGCGTCACGGCCCATAATTCACTGCGGCATCGCAGTGCATTGCTGGCTGATGATTGGCCAAGCATGCACTATGACCCGCATGCTTGGCCAATCAAAGCGCCGTCAGTAGAGAGAGCTGTAATTGGCCAAAGCCAGGGTGGCTTTGGCCAATTATGGCTCAGGGGATTTAGTACACGCCCCACACTATATAAGGCCGCCTGCACGGCGGCCCTGTGTAGTGTGTTCCGGTGTGCTGATAGAGAGAGAGACAGACAGTGTCATTTGATTTGAGTTAGCTAGATTAGGTTAGATCTGTTCCTGCTATTTACATTTAATGCAGTGCGTCCTGCTCACAGTGTTCAGCTAGATCTGTTCCTGCTATTTACATTTAATGCAGTGCGTCCTGCTCACAGTGTTCAGCTAGATCCGTTCCTGCTATTTACATTTAGTGCAGTGCGTCCTGCTCACAGTGTTCAGCTAGATCCGTTCCTGCTATTTACATTTAGTGCAGTGCGTCCTGCTCACAGTGTTCAGCTAGATCCATTCCTGCTATTTACATTTAGTGCAGTCAGTGCGTCCTGCTCACAGTGTTCAGCTAGATCCGTTCCTGCTATTTACATTTAGTGCAGTGCGTCCTGCTCACAGTGTTCAGCTAGATCTGTTCCTGCTATTTACATTTAGTGCAGTTCGTCCTGCTCACAGTGTTCAGCTAGATCCGTTCCTGCTATTTACATTGAGTGCAGTGCGTCCTGCTCACAGTGTTCAGCTAGATCTGTTCCTGCTATTTACATTTAGTGCAGTCAGTGCGTCCTGCTCACAGTGTTCAGCTAGATCTGTTCCTGCTATTTACATTTAGTGCAGTGCGTCCTGCTCACAGTGTTCAGCTAGATCTGTTCCTGCTATTTACATTTAGTGCAGTGCGTCCTGCTCACAGTGTTCAGCTAGATCCGTTCCTGCTATTTACATTTAGTGCAGTGCGTCCTGCTCACAGTGTTCAGCTAGATCTGTTCCTGCTATTTACATTTAGTGCAGTTCGTCCTGCTCACAGTGTTCAGCTAGATCCGTTCCTGCTATTTACATTTAGTGCAGTCAGTGCGTCCTGCTCACAGTGTTCAGCTAGATCCGTTCCTGCTATTTACATTTAGTGCAGTGCGTCCTGCTCACAGTGTTCAGCTAGATCTGTTCCTGCTATTTACATTTAGTGCAGTTCGTCCTGCTCACAGTGTTCAGCTAGATCCGTTCCTGCTATTTACATTGAGTGCAGTGCGTCCTGCTCACAGTGTTCAGCTAGATCTGTTCCTGCTATTTACATTTAGTGCAGTCAGTGCGTCCTGCTCACAGTGTTCAGCTAGATCTGTTCCTGCTATTTACATTTAGTGCAGTGCGTCCTGCTCACAGTGTTCAGCTAGATCCGTTCCTGCTATTTACATTTAGTGCAGTGCGTCCTGCTCACAGTGTTCAGCTAGATCTGTTCCTGCTATTTACATTTAGTGCAGTTCGTCCTGCTCACAGTGTTCAGCTAGATCCGTTCCTGCTATTTACATTTAGTGCAGTCAGTGCGTCCTGCTCACAGTGTTCAGCTAGATCTGTTCCTGCTATTTACATTTAGTGCAGTGCGTCCTGCTCACAGTGTTCAGCTAGATCTGTTCCTGCTATTTACATTTAGTGCAGTTCGTCCTGCTCACAGTGTTCAGCTAGATCCGTTCCTGCTATTTACATTGAGTGCAGTGCGTCCTGCTCACAGTGTTCAGCTAGATCTGTTCCTGCTATTTACATTTAGTGCAGTCAGTGCGTCCTGCTCACAGTGTTCAGCTAGATCTGTTCCTGCTATTTAAATTTAGTGCAGTGCGTCCTGCTCACAGTGTTCAGCTAGATCTGTTCCTGCTATTTACATTTAGTGCAGTGCGTCCTGCTCACAGTGTTCAGCTAGATCCGTTCCTGCTATTTACATTTAGTGCAGTCAGTGCGTCCTGCTCACAGTGTTCAGCTAGATCCGTTCCTGCTATTTACATTTAGTGCAGTCAGTGCGTCCTGCTCACAGTGTTCAGCTAGATCCGTTCCTGCTATTTACATTTAGTGCAGTCAGTGCATCCTGCTCACAGTGTTCAGCTAGATCTGTTCCTGCTATTTACATTTAGTGCAGTGCGTCCTGCTCACAGTGTTCAGCTAGATCTGTTCCTGCTATTTACATTTAGTGCAGTGCGTCCTGCTCACAGTGTTCAGCTAGATCTGTTCCTGCTATTTACATTTAGTGCAGTGCGTCCTGCTCACAGTGTTCAGCTAGATCTGTTCCTGCTATTTACATTTAGTGCAGTGCGTCCTGCTCACAGTGTTCAGCTAGATCCGTTCCTGCTATTTACATTTAGTGCAGTGCGTCCTGCTCACAGTGTTCAGCTAGATCTGTTCCTGCTATTTACATTTAGTGCAGTTCGTCCTGCTCACAGTGTTCAGCTAGATCCGTTCCTGCTATTTACATTGAGTGCAGTGCGTCCTGCTCACAGTGTTCAGCTAGATCTGTTCCTGCTATTTACATTTAGTGCAGTCAGTGCGTCCTGCTCACAGTGTTCAGCTAGATCTGTTCCTGCTATTTACATTTAGTGCAGTGCGTCCTGCTCACAGTGTTCAGCTAGATCTGTTCCTGCTATTTACATTTAGTGCAGTGCGTCCTGCTCACAGTGTTCAGCTAGATCCGTTCCTGCTATTTACATTTAGTGCAGTCAGTGCGTCCTGCTCACAGTGTTCAGCTAGATCCGTTCCTGCTATTTACATTTAGTGCAGTCAGTGCGTCCTGCTCACAGTGTTCAGCTAGATCCGTTCCTGCTATTTACATTTAGTGCAGTCAGTGCATCCTGCTCACAGTGTTCAGCTAGATCTGTTCCTGCTATTTACATTTAGTGCAGTGCGTCCTGCTCACAGTGTTCAGCTAGATCTGTTCCTGCTATTTACATTTAGTGCAGTGCGTCCTGCTCACAGTGTTCAGCTAGATCCGTTCCTGCTATTTACATTGAGTGAAGTGCGTCCTGCTCACAGTGTTCAGCTAGATCCGTTCCTGCTATTTACATTTAGTGCAGTGCGTCCTGCTCACAGTGTTCAGCTAGATCCGTTCCTGCTATTTACATTTAGTGCAGTCAGTGCGTCCTGCTCACAGTGTTCAGCTAGATCCGTTCCTGCTATTTACATTTAGTGCAGTCAGTGCGTCCTGCTCACAGTGTTCAGCTAGATCCGTTCCTGTTATCTTCCTACTGACAGGCAGGCTTGTCTGGTTACAGTATATAAAGCTACCTGAAGAAAATTACAGGTGTTCTATCCCAGCTTAGTGCAGCTACAGGCCATTAGTATGTCTGGAAGGCCAAGAAGGAGAGGCAGACAGTCACAAGCCAATAAGAGAGGGCAAGCAGGCTCTGTGTCTAGTGCTGGTCGTGGAGACGGTGCATCCTCATCAGCCCGTGGCCATGGGACACGCTTGGCCTTTTTTTCGGCAGCTGGCCGTGTTGAGCCGCAACATGCAGAAAACTTGGTCGAGTGGATGACCAAGCCGTCCTCATCCTCCTCATCCTCTCTCACCCATGCCCAGGGTGCTTTGTCTGGCAAAGCAGCGGCCTCTTCCCTCAGCTCAATGTCATCAGTGACTCCTTCCCTAGCTCCACCATGTCCTCCTGAGGATTCCCTCGAACTGTTTGACCACAGTGTTGGGTACATGCTCCAGGAGGATGCCCAGCGTTTGGAAGGCTCTGATGATGATACTGAGCTCGATGAAGGCAGTAACATGAGCACGGACAGAGGGGGTGCCCAAGAAGGACAGCAATCTGGCAGTCATGCTCCCCCTGCTGCAGCATACTGCCAGGTTTGCTCCAGTGATGAGGAGGGAGGGGATGATGAGGTCACTGACTCAACGTGGGTGCCTGATAGGAGAGAGGAGGAGGAGGAGGAGGAGGAGGCGGCACATCACCAACGAGGCAGGATGCCCTCCAGGGGCCAGCCTAAGGGCAGCACATTGACTGCATCACACCCCAAAGCTCCACATGTGCAGGGCGCTGCAGTCTCTGCGCGTTATTCAAAAAGTTCTTTGGTGTGGGCCTTTTTTGAGACGAGTGCATCAGATCGCACCGTTGCTATTTGCAACATATGTCTCAAGCGTATCTCGCGTGGCCAAAACATCTCCCGCTTGGGTACCACATGCTTGACCAGACATATGTTGACCTGCCATGCAGTTCGTTGGCAAGCATATCTAAAAGACCCACACCAAAGAACAAAGAGGATCTCTCCTTGCTCCTCATCAGCTGAGATTTCCAACCCCACTAGACCTTCAGTCCTCTCTGAGACCTGCAGTGAGAGGAATGAAGGTGTAGAATTAGGTGTGTCACAGCCAAGTACTTGTGGGCAATCTGCTTTTGGTACACCGACGTCAGATTGTACCAGGCAAATTTCCCTGCCCCAGCTGCTGCACCGCCGAAAGAAGTTTGCTCCCAGCCATCCACATGCCCAGCGGTTGAATGCTAGCTTGGCAAAATTGCTAGCACTTCAACTGCTGCCTTTTCAGTTGGTAGACTCTGCCCCCTTCCGTGAGTTTGTGGAATGTGCGGTTCCTCAGTGGCAGGTTCCCAAACGCCACTTTTTCTCACGGAAGGCGATTCCGGCTCTCTACCGGCATGTGGAAGGCAATGTCCATGCCTCGCTGGACAGGGCGGTCAGCGGTAAGGTGCATATTACCGCTGACTCATGGTCCAGCAGGCATGGACAGGGACGTTACTTAAGTTTCACGGCGCATTGGGTGACTCTGCTGGCAGCTGGGAAGGATGCAGGACAAGGTGCAGTAGTGTTGGAGGTTGTTCCGCCACCACGCCTCCAAAATGCTGATTGTGACACACCTCTCTCCTCCACCCCCTCCTCTTCTTCTTCCTCCATGGCCTCTTCCTCGGAACCAGCGGTGCTCCGTAGGCGTTCAAGGGGCTACGCAAGTACGCAGGCCAAAAGATGCCATGCGGTGCTTGAGCTGGTGTGCTTGGGGGACAGGAGCCACACTGGGGCAGAGGTTCTGTCAGCTCTGCAGGGGCAGGTTCAGAGGTGGTTGACGCCACGCCAACTTAAGGCAGGAATGGTGGTTTGCGACAATGGCACCAACCTCCTCTCTGCCCTCCGACAGGGACAACTGACCCATGTGCCCTGTTTGGCTCACGTCCTTAACTTGGTGGTGCAGCGGTTCTTGGGCAGGTACCCGGGCTTACAGGATGTCCTGAGGCAGGCCAGGAAAGTCTGTGTGCATTTTCGCCGATCATATAATGCCAGTGCTCGGCTGACGGACCTCCAAAAGGAGTTTAACCTGCCCAAGAACCGCCTAATCTGTGACATGCCCACCAGGTGGAACTCGACATTGGCCATGCTGCAGCGGCTGCACACGCAGCAGAGGGCCATCAATGAGTACCTGTGCGACTATGGCACCAGGACAGGGTCAGGGGACCTTGGTTTTTTTTCCCCACGCCAGTGGGCCATGATCAGGGATGCATGCACTGTCCTGTCACCATTCGAGGAGGCCACGAGGATGGTGAGCACTGACAGTGCATGCATCAGTGACACTGTCCCCCTTGTCCACCTGTTGGAGCACACGCTGCGTGGAATAATGGACAGGGCACTTGAGGCAGAACAGAGGCAGGAAGAGGAGGACTTCCTTAGCTCTCAAGGCCCCCTTTATCCAGACAGTGTTCCTGCGTGCCCGCCGATCACACAGGAAGAGGACGAGGAGGAGGAGGAGGAGGAGGAGGAGGAAGATTGTGTCAGTATGGAGGTGGAGCCTGGCACTCAGCATCAGCAGTCTTTAAGGGATCAGTCCCAAGGAACACATGGGCTTGTACGTGGCTGGGAGGAGGTGGCTGCGGACGTTGTTGTCCTTAGTGACCCAGAGGACTCCGGACCGAATGCCTCAGCAAACCTACGCTGCATGGCCTCCCTGATCCTGCAAAGCCTGCGTAAGGATCCTCGTATTCGTGGTATCAAGGAGAAGGACCAATACTGGCTGGCAACCCTCCTTGATCCACGTTACAAGGGTAAGGTTGCGGACCTTATCTTGCCATCGCAGAGGGAGCAGAGGATGAAACATCTTCGGGAGGCCTTGCAGAAAGGTCTGTGCAACGCGTTCCCAGAGACTGGGAGGTTACAAACTCCTGTTTCTGGACAACGTGTTGCTGAGGCTTCGGTCAGTCAAAGAAGGAGCGGTGGAGAAGGTGGCCGTCTGACCGATGCGTTCAGACAATTTTTTGGTCCGCAGCCCCAAGGTATGATCGGTTCCAGCAACCATCGCCAGCGTCTGTTTTACATGGTGCAGGAATACCTAGGGGCAAGATCAGACTTGGACACCTTTCCCACCGAAAATCCTCTGGGTTACTGGGTCTTGAGGATGGATCACTGGCCAGAGCTTGCACAGTATGCAATTGAGCTACTGGCCTGTCCTGCATCCAGCGTTCTTTCGGAACGCACATTCAGTGCTGCTGGAGGCGTGGTAACCGATCACAGGGTGCGTCTGTCCACTGACTCGGTCGATCGGCTGACCTTCATAAAAATGAATCAGTCTTGGATCACCACCAGCTACCAAGCACCTGATGCTGATGTAACTGAATAATTTTTTTCAGATCCCTTCAAAGACTGCCTATGCTGATGCTGAGTGACTATCCCTGAGTAATTATCCTCTTCCTCCTCAATCATCACGCTGATAGCTTGTAAGAACATTTTTGGTTCTGGGCGCCACCACCAGTGCCTAAGGCACAATTTTTCAGCCCCTGTCTAACAGGGGCGTGTAATTACAATTTTTGATGCAATACTTTGCAGCAGGGCTTGTTCCTGCGTTCCAACTAGAGTGTCTGTGAGGGGTTGCAGTGTTGTGGCACCAGCACCAGTGCCTAAGACCCAATTTTTCAGCCCCTGTCTAACAGGGGCGTGTAATTACAATTTTTGATGCAATACTTTGCAGCAGGGCTTGTTCCTGCGTTTCAACTATAGTGTCTGTGAGGGGTTGCAGTGTTGTGGCACCAGCACCAGTGCCTAAGACCCAATTTTTCTGCCCCTGTCTAACAGGGGCGTGTAATTACAATTTTTGATGCAATACTTTGCAGCAGGGCTCGTTCCTGCGTTCCAACTAGAGTGTCTGTGAGGGGTTGCAGTGTTGTGGCACCAGCACCAGTGCCTAAGGCCCAATTTTTCTGCCCCTGTCTAACAGGGGCGTGTAATTACAATTTTTGATGCAATACTTTGCAGCAGGGCTCGTTCCTGCGTTCCAACTAGAGTGTCTGTGAGGGGTTGCAGTGTTGTGGCACCAGCACCAGTGCCTAAGGCCCAATTTTTCTGCCCCTGTCTAACAGGGGCGTGTAATTACAATTTTTGATGCAATACTTTGCAGCAGGGCTCGTTCCTGCGTTCCAACTAGAGTGTCTGTGAGGGGTTGCAGTGTTGTGGCACCAGCACCAGTGCCTAAGGCCTAATTTTTCAGCTCCTGTTCAACAGGGGCATGTAATTACAATTCTTGATCTAATATTTCACAGCAGGGCCCTGTGAGGGCTTACAGTGTTTTGGCCACAGCAACACCTAAGGCCCAAATTTCTGCTGAGTATATAGGGCAGGACCCTACTTTCAAACATCTAACTTACAAACGACTCCTACTTGCAAACGGAAGGAGACAACAGGAAGTGAGATGAAATCTACCCCTAAGGAAGGGAAATTCTCTCCTGTAAGAGTTAATATGGGAAAACAATTTCTCCTTTCCACTGATGCTTTCCAATCCTTGTTCCACAAAAAAACCCAAATTTTCAAAAAACATTTTTCATTGGGACAAAAAAGTGAGGTGAAATCTTCTGAAGAGGAGGAAAGACGCAAAACAAATGTCACAGGGGTGATAACCCTTCCCTATGTTTTCCAAAAAGCTTAGAAAAGATTTTTTGGCTGGAGCTAAACACATTAAAAATGTTCAAAATTACAAACAGATTCTACTTAACAACAAACCTACAGTCCCTGTCTTGTTTGCACCACCTGTATACTGCTGTTCAGAGTATATAGGGACCTTTCCTTATTTTAATTTGGGTGCGGGGTTCCCCTTAATATCCATACAAGACCCAAAGGGCCTGGTAATGGACTGGGGGGTACCCATGCCGTTTGTCTCACTGATTTTCATCCATATTGCCATGACCCGACATGACATTAAACCCGCAAGCAGTTTTAAATGAGATTTTTTCCTTTAAAAATGACATTTGGTGCAGGGACTGTTCTAAACATGGGAAACACGCGTCACTTTACAGGCATACTATAGACACCCCCCAGGTACGATATTTAAAGGAATATTTCACTTTTTTTTTTTTACTTTAAGCATCATTAAAATCACTGCTCCCGAAAAAACGGCCATTTTTAAAAGTTTTTTTTGCATTGATACATGTCCCCTGGGGTAGGACCCGGGTCCCCACACCCTTTTTAGGACAATACCATGCAAATTAGCCTTTAAAATGAGCACTTTTGATTTCGAACGTTCGAGTCCCATAGACGTCAATGGGGTTCTAACGTTCGTGCGAACTTGCGGTCCGTTCGCGGGTTCTGGTGCGAACCGAACCGGGGGGTGTTCGGCTCATCCCTACCCACCATCAGGGGCCTTGATGAAGAAGCAGTCTGTCTCTATGTACATGTGTCTCTATAACTGTGGCAGTGACATTAGGCTGAAAGGCTCTTTGGGGCAAGGGCAGATGTGAATGGTTCAGTGCAGTCTTATCTGTAGAGTCCTATGGAATATGTTTGTGCTTTAGTCATAAATCAAAGAATAAATCATTTTTAGCTGGGATTAATAGAACATTAAACACTGATGGCATCTTTTCAGATCCTTTGTGAAACAATCTGTTCAAAGCAGGAAACAATCATCATATCCACTATCAAAAAGAACATGCCTGTCGAGGGAAGGGAACGAGTTTATTTTCCTAGCTGTGTGTCTTGGTGATAAAGTAAAGTAATAACATATAACAGCACTGGAACACTCAAGAGTGTCAGTCAGGAGAGCGTAACTTTGAGGTAATATCATCAGAGAGATAATTACTGTTACTAGACAAAGACTTTTATCTTTCTAAATCCAAGTACAAACTATTTGGAATGGAAGGCTGGAGGTAGATGTTCTCATATATATGGTGTGGAAGTAAGGGTATGGCTAGATGTTTAAAATACTTCAAGATACAACTTTGGGATCAAATGGCTCTGCACTAAACATGACACAGCAAACCATGAGTGTGGCCAAAATGCAGATGTGATTCAAAGGAGATGCTCAAAGGATTGCCGTGCTTATGCATAAGTAAGTGCCATTCTCCTCCCTTCAAGTTTACCATCCTATAGCTATTCCCTTTTATTTATTTCAGGAGAGCACAGATAATTTATGATACGTTGCCACTTGGCTAGTCAAAATTTGACTTTTAAGGGTTCTATTTAGAGGAAAGAGATCATGAGGGGGGTATTTTTTTTCCTGACAAGTTGGCAACCTTAGCCACTGACCACACCATAGCATACTAAACAGGCATAGCAGTTTCTCTATAGGGTCTAATAGAGAAGCTGTCTCCCTGCAGGTTTGCAAGTAGACAGCTTCTTCTTTTGATCCTATGGAGAAACCATTGCAAATGTGCTGGCTTAGTGAAGATAATTTGAGCCACTCAAAGTGCTTGCAAGGTAAATGAAAGGGGGTATCCAATGAATAGGGAGAGTGGTGGGAAGTTGTCCTTTAATCAACTGTAGCAATATGGACTACAACCGTAAAGTACAGTGATCCTCCGGTGTTTCCATGCATCGTATGTCCCTCTAGTGATCAGTATTACCAGGTGACATCATATTTGTGAGTCAAACAAAAGGGATTGCGGGGTGAGTAGTTCCTCAGACTGATAATTGCTTCATATGATTATATGCCGGGACTACATATCCCAGGGATCTTTGCGACCATCAGGAGGATTACTGGGAGTAGCTATAAAAGAAGCAAAAAGCCCACGTGGAGCTCTCTTCCCCCTGGGCCTGACGTGAGACGGACCTCTCCATGCATGGAGAGAGGGGTCATGGCCTCACAGGCGTTTTAATACACTCCATCCCATATCAGAGGGGCCCATCTTTGCTGCTTGTCATCTGACGTCCATCCAGCACCACTCCTATCGCATGCCAGTCAGTGTACCAAGCTTAACATTGGGAGATCGAGACGGTGGATCCGCTGAACGTGTGTTGCTACATAAGATACTGTCCGGAAGATATCATATTGGCCTGGTCATTGGTGAGAGGGCAATCGCCCAACCTTTACCCACCCTTTGTCATGGTTTTACTGGGACACTTTGCACAGACATCTTTACCTTAGGATTACTTTACTGAACCTCTTTTGAACATTGTGCTTAGGCATCTTCAGCCTTCTTTAACCTTCTTCCCTAAGAGAAACCCCAATGCTTCCCACTACACCTTATTGGATTACAGTTAATGAGCTCCTGTCTGATGAAGACCATCAGATCTGCAACAGGGACACTATTGCTGTTACCGATAAAAGGGCCATTATACTATTATTTCTAAACCTGATCTCTCATTAGGGTAACAGTCATAGGCTGGCCAGGTTCCACCTTTTACAGTGTGTCAGTATAATCTGTTAGCTGTGTTTATCCATGCAGGGGCTAGCATTATTTCTTTGAAGAAGTGTATATAACCTGCTGTTGATCTGTTTATATCTTGCCTTGTGTCATTCGGAGGAATGCCTTTGCTGAGTCGGCGCTGTTGCTGAAAACTCAGCAGATCTATTACCTCCTCTTTGTGACAATATTTCTTTGATTGGTTCTAGTAACTATTATCAGAACATAAATAAACAGACTTGTCTGATTTATTACTCTACAGTGATACAAAGATGTTGGAACTCAGAGCGTCAGGTGGGTTGGAATGTTCACCAGGTCATGGCAGTGCAGATGGACAGGTAATTCCAAGCAGTCCCTTAGGGGATCGTGCTACACAACTTATCAATTAAAAACCTGTAATCTTCTGCATTCATGATTTACAGTGTATACGGTATATGCATAGTTAGGGTTCAAAGGTAAAGCTTTAAGAACTCTCAGTCCATTTACCAATTTTCAGTTTAAGGGCTTTTCCACCCATATTTATTCATAGTTACAGAGTTGGTAAGGTTTAAAAGAGACAAGTCCATTCTGTTCAACATGTGAAAGTTCAAAAAAAGTTGCTTTAAAGAAAAGGATGCTTACACATGGATTTTCAGCATCAGATAACCTCCTTCTGTTTTGCATAGACACTGAACCTAATTTTGCAGGTGTTTGCCTAGACAGGTTTCCTTTCCTTGAGCCCAGACCAGACACTCTCCCAGTGCCTATTCGCACACTTTGCTCCTGCAGCCATTTGCCGCCATGGGAGGAGCCTTGACCAGACAGAGTGACTGCCTTTTGTAGACCAACACCCACCTGTCAATCATTCCCACATCTGGTCAGGTGCTTTTTCCATGCAAAACAATGTACAGAAGGGAGGGTTCTTCTTTGGGTGTCTACATCAATGCCAGAATTACGTTAATATTTTGTATTGGCTATCCAAGGCTGGGGTTCCTTAAGGATCCAGAAGACAGTCTGCAGGCGATGATGTCAGTGGGCGGGGACCATCAGGGACCTGCACACCTGTGGGCACAGGTGCAGCACTGGATTACTGTTCTCCTGCACCCCTGAAATGGCATTGGGAATGGAAATGAATGGAGAGACCTGGCTGTGTAAAACATTGCATTAAGAAGCTCCTCCTGTTCGCACCCTCCCCTCCTCCACTGCCACATTTGGCACTTTTTGGGGAGGAGGGGGGAGTGGGTACCTGGGTTTGACAAGTATCCACTCCCACTTTCGGCTAAGATTGCCATGGCAAACTAAGCCGAAAGTCCACTCCCCTTCTCCCACAGTGTTCTGGGACACATCACAGGTCCCAGAAAACTATGGGACCATTCACAAGGCACAGTGTGACTCCTGCATGGCTTCACTTCCTGTTTCCCTTACTAGAGCTGTAGGCACATACACCCGAAGCCATTTGAAGAATGGGGTCAGGTGAGGACATTGTGGGACCCCTGGACAGCTAAGTGTCCTTATATTAAAAGTCAGAAGCTAAATTTGTAGCTGCTGACTTTTATTTTTTTCTGAAGGGCCCTGGAGCTCCTCTTTAAGGGAAAAATGGGACAATATCCCTTTAAGCAAATTTTCTAGTTCACTGCAATGTGCTGTCAGAGAGACATCTCCAATTAAGAAGTAAACTTGACATTTTGTACAGCAATACAGGTTGTGCTCAGTTGTTATCTTGTCCCCAGAGCTCACTAAATGGAAGATTGTTACTGCACCATAGCCGTGGGGAGAACATAGCAGAGAAAATTAGCTCTTCAGCAACTCAATGGAAACGATTTACTAAGAAATGTGTTAGTTTCATTCTCAACAGCTACTCAACTACCGTCATGAGACAATTACCCAATAATACAAAATCTACTTAGACATTAATCATGTAGTAGAAAATCACGTTGCACAATGACAGTGTCATTAACCACCTCAATACAGGGCACTTACACCCTCTTCCTGCCCAAGCCATTTTTTAGCTTTCAGTGCTGTCACACTTTGAATGACAATTGCGCAGTCATGCTACACTGTAACCATGTGAAGCTTTTATCATTTTCTTCACACAAATAGAGCTTTCTTTTGGTGGTATTTATTATATTTTATTTTTTCCTAAAAAAAAAAAAAGACCAAAAATTCTGAAAAAAAAAAAAGTTTTTCTTATTTTCTGTCAGTAAATTTTGTAAATAAGTATTTTTTCTCCTTCACTGATGGGCGCTGATGAGGCAGCACTGATGGGCGCTGATGAGGCAGCACTGATGGGCGCTGATGAGGCAGCACTGATGGGCACTGATGAGGTGGCACTTATGGGCACTGATGAGGCGGCACTGATGAGGAGGCACGAATACGCCTCACTTATGGGCACTGATAGGTGGCACTTATATATGACACTAATGAGCACTGATAGGCAGCACTGATCGGTGGCACTGGGCACAGATAGGCAGCACAGATAGGCAGCATGGATAGGCGGCATTGATGGGCAGCAGTGATGAGCACTGATGGGCAACAGTGATGGGCAGCACTGATAGCCAGCACTGACTGGCATCACTGATGGCCACTGATTCCTGGCACTTGTGGGCACTGATTGCTGGCACTTGTGGGCACAGATTGGTGCCAATTGTCGGCACTGATTGCTGGCAGTGGCATTGCTGGCACTGTTTGGCACTTAATTGTAATCAGGGCACTGATGATCAGTGCCCTGATTACATCCCTAGATGTCCTCTGTGAGGAGATGCCGCTGATCGGCTCTCCTCTCCTCACACTCTGTCAGTGTGAGGCAAAGAGTGCCTATTACCGGCATCTCCGTGTTTACATGTGACCGACTGTGATTGGACACAGCCGATCACATGGTTAAAGAGCCACAGCCGCAGCTCTTTACACAGATTGGGAGGTCACGCCATGTCCTGGCAACACATCGCGGCCGCCATTGCCATGCTGCGTGCCCCTGGAGGCACGCAAGAGCGGTCGTTCTGGAGGGCCGTCATATGACTTCCACCCAGAACGAGAGTCGCGCCGCCCAGCCCTCATTTGATGGCTGGCGGGCGGGAAGAGGTTAAACTGCATCTCTTTTGTCTTCTGGAAAACATACAAATCTGTGAATCTGGGCCACACACATGTTCCCAGTTGGGTAAAGTCAACTTCTGAGCAAGGTGCAGTGTGTTGTGGTGGGCAGTAAACACAGGAAGTCGAAACTAGGCAGGAGCAATATATTGTTGTAAAGTAAAAAACAGTACAGCCAAGCCCTGTGGGAGGGCACGCCTTTCCGGAGCCACTTACGAACTATAACAGTGGTCAGTAGACTTGACAGATGCTGGCAGCATCTGCAACAAGGAGCAGAATGTGGCCTGGTCGGTCCACACACAAAATGGAAAACCCTACAGAGAGGCAGACGTAGTCCCTACACTATCCCTACTCCTCTGGAAATTTTCCCTATCTTTAAGCACTGTTCCTGTCAAATGGGGAACCTGTTCCTACACTAGCCACTCACATAAAGCCTGCCAACCCAGGAACCGGTGTCCTAAATAGACTCTGCCTTACTCAAGATGGCCACTGAAGTCACATGGGGTGCCAGCATCCAATCGGACAGCTGTTTCCCTGTAACTACATGAAATCATAGAGGAACCAAGGTCCTCACAACTTCCTTCCCAATCTGCATTGCCATTTTGGTCAAGCACCATGTACAGTGGAGAATACAGACCTACCTACAAGCTTTCATCTTCTGAGCTTCAGCCTTGGTATCTTCCAGTTTTGAGAACCTGGCAAGTGCAGACAGAGGAAAAATAAAGTTGACACCTCACACCCACTGACCAATGACCTTAAAATGACCTTTATTATGATACTAATGTTTAACCTTACCCTCAGCTGTGCCCTATAATTGAACCTAACCCCTAAACTGTTAAAGCCACATTCAGGATCTAAGCGCGATTGACCTCAAAATTTGTATTTCAATTATTTTATTCGAAATAACAAAAGTACAAGAGTAGAAAATGTTGCAGCAAAAGCAACATGCGTTTCTCAGGTTGCCAGAACAAACAGTAAGAACAAAAAGCAGAATGCGGCCTGTCGGTCCACACCCAAATGGGAGACCTCCTACAGAGAGGCCCTGCACTATCCCTACTCTTCGGGGGAACCTTTCCCTATCTCTAAACACTGTCCCTGCCTGACGGGGAACCTGTCCCTTCACTAACCACTCACATAAACCCGGGAGCTGGTGTCTTACATAGACTGAGCCTGACCCTAGATGGCCATCAAAGTCACATGGGGTGCCAGCATCCAATCGGACAGATGTCTCACTGTGACTACATGAAATCATAGAGGAACCAAGTTCCTCACAACTTCCCTCCCCACCTGCATTGCCGATTCGGTCAAGCACCATGTACAGAAAAGGAAAGAAAGAAAAAGAAAAGACTGAAAGAGAGCAGGTCAATCAGGGACTAGCTAGGAAACAGACAAATATTGAATTCACGGATCCCATGTCTTGTCAAATGTTTTGGTGTTATTATGGAGGATACAGGTTAGTTTTGTCGTAAAACTGAACATCCAAATTCAAAATCTGAATACAATAGGGCATTGCCACCTTATGTAGTACATAGTTCCCACCTGTCCACAGTGCCAAAAACAAGTGGGTGATGACCAACAAATTTGTATATTTGTTTCTATTTTTTTTTAATAACTACAGTTTCCAGATGTCTTCACCTTGGTCACATGATGCACAAGGCCGTGACAATTCACATATGACAATTAACCGATATCTAATATTTAAACCTAACTCAAGCAATTAACGTTTACCACAACCCAAAAGAACTTAATCTTTTAGTAACTTTAAAGTGTATGTCCAACTAATTTTTTTTTAGACAGAGTAAAACGGATTGGAATCTCTGCCACTTTTTACTGCTTTCTGTAGGTTCTCTTACATGTGTTGGTGATAACATATTTCCAGGACAGGAATTAACAGGAAATCTGACAGAGGAACACAGATAACAAATAAAACAGATTTTTCCTTAGCTCCTGTCCTGGTGACAACATTGTCAGCAGGAAGTTAGGAAAAAACAGCAAGGCTTCAGAACAACCCCACATAGGTTCTAACCTTTCCCCACTCTATGTAGGGCAGTAGGGGTTTTTATTCATGAATATTCCTTTCAAATCAAAAAAAAAAAAAACCCTTTAAGTATGGAGACTTCAATAAGGTAATTAATAAGGTAATAAGGTAATTATGTTCAATCTGTACTTACCTTCTCCTTGCATAAAATAGTAGGAAGTAGATTTTTTTCTTTGGCAAGATTGACAATAAAGGAGCCTTCTCCTTGGGCCAAAATAAAGTATCACCAAGATGTTGGGAATCAATCTCAAGCATTAAATTAATCAAACACATTACAAAAAAAATGGATTCATTACTTTTACATGAGGAAAGTGGAAAGATAGCGCTGGACCTTTTAGTTTACTGTTTTTGTTATTTTAAGGTATTAATGTTGGTGTAAATGATCTAGTTCCTGGCAGGGGGCTTCTACACCCCAGTGGATCTCCACAGTCTTGTTGGCTTGTAGTTTAATGTAAGAGAGGTTGAAATTTAAGCGCCACGCCACTGCTAAGAGGTTCAGATACAACTTTATTCCATTAAAGGTCAGGGGTACAGATCAAGAAATACCCGACGCATTTCAGGGGTCTACATGCTCCCTTCATCAGGGCAAAAAAGAACAGACGATTATCATGTCAATCTGACATCAATACAATGTGGATAGGACATTGGGGGTTATTTACGAAAGGCAAATCCACTTTGCACTGAAAGTGCACTTGGAAGTGCAGTCGCTCTAAATCTAAGGGAAAGATCTGAAATGAGTGGAAGCTCTGCTGATTTTATCATCCAATCATGTGCAAGCTAAAATGCTGTTTTTTATTTCCCTTACATGTCCCCCTCGGATCTACAGCGACTTTACTTCCAAGTGCACTTTCAGTGCACTTTCAATGCAAAGTGGATTTTTCTTTAGTAAATAACCCCCATTGTATTAATGTCAGAATAACATGATAGTCTTCTTATGTTCTTTCTAGCCCTGATTAGGGATGAGCTTCGTGTTCGAATCGAACGCATGTTCGACTCGAACATCGGCTGTTCGACCGTCCGTCGAATTGCGAACGTTATGGGCCGTTCGCGCCAAATTCGTGTGGCGCGTCACGGCCCATAATTCACTGCGGCATCGCAGTGCATTGCTGGCTGATGATTGGCCAAGCATGCACTATGACCCGCATGCTTGGCCAATCAAAGCGCCGTCAGTAGAGAGAGCTGTAATTGGCCAAAGCCAGGGTGGCTTTGGCCAATTATGGCTCAGGGGATTTAGTACACGCCCCACACTATATAAGGCCGCCTGCACGGCGGCCCTGTGTAGTGTGTTCCGGTGTGCTGATAGAGAGAGACAGACAGTGTCATTTGATTTGAGTTAGCTAGATTAGGTTAGATCTGTTCCTGCTATTTACATTTAATGCAGTGCGTCCTGCTCACAGTGTTCAGCTAGATCTGTTCCTGCTATTTACATTTAATGCAGTGCGTCCTGCTCACAGTGTTCAGCTAGATCCGTTCCTGCTATTTACATTTAGTGCAGTGCGTCCTGCTCACAGTGTTCAGCTAGATCCGTTCCTGCTATTTACATTTAGTGCAGTGCGTCCTGCTCACAGTGTTCAGCTAGATCCGTTCCTGCTATTTACATTTAGTGCAGTCAGTGCGTCCTGCTCACAGTGTTCAGCTAGATCCGTTCCTGCTATTTACATTTAGTGCAGTGCGTCCTGCTCACAGTGTTCAGCTAGATCTGTTCCTGCTATTTACATTTAGTGCAGTTCGTCCTGCTCACAGTGTTCAGCTAGATCCGTTCCTGCTATTTACATTGAGTGCAGTGCGTCCTGCTCACAGTGTTCAGCTAGATCTGTTCCTGCTATTTACATTTAGTGCAGTCAGTGCGTCCTGCTCACAGTGTTCAGCTAGATCTGTTCCTGCTATTTACATTTAGTGCAGTGCGTCCTGCTCACAGTGTTCAGCTAGATCTGTTCCTGCTATTTACATTTAGTGCAGTGCGTCCTGCTCACAGTGTTCAGCTAGATCCGTTCCTGCTATTTACATTTAGTGCAGTGCGTCCTGCTCACAGTGTTCAGCTAGATCTGTTCCTGCTATTTACATTTAGTGCAGTTCATCCTGCTCACAGTGTTCAGCTAGATCCGTTCCTGCTATTTACATTTAGTGCAGTCAGTACGTCCTGCTCACAGTGTTCAGCTAGATCCGTTCCTGCTATTTACATTTAGTGCAGTGCGTCCTGCTCACAGTGTTCAGCTAGATCTGTTCCTGCTATTTACATTTAGTGCAGTTCGTCCTGCTCACAGTGTTCAGCTAGATCCGTTCCTGCTATTTACATTGAGTGCAGTGCGTCCTGCTCACAGTGTTCAGCTAGATCTGTTCCTGCTATTTACATTTAGTGCAGTCAGTGCGTCCTGCTCACAGTGTTCAGCTAGATCTGTTCCTGCTATTTACATTTAGTGCAGTGCGTCCTGCTCACAGTGTTCAGCTAGATCTGTTCCTGCTATTTACATTTAGTGCAGTGCGTCCTGCTCACAGTGTTCAGCTAGATCCGTTCCTGCTATTTACATTTAGTGCAGTGCGTCCTGCTCACAGTGTTCAGCTAGATCTGTTCCTGCTATTTACATTTAGTGCAGTTCGTCCTGCTCACAGTGTTTAGCTAGATCCGTTCCTGCTATTTACATTGAGTGCAGTGCGTCCTGCTCACAGTGTTCAGCTAGATCTGTTCCTGCTATTTACATTTAGTGCAGTCAGTGCGTCCTGCTCACAGTGTTCAGCTAGATCTGTTCCTGCTATTTACATTTAGTGCAGTGCGTCCTGCTCACAGTGTTCAGCTAGATCTGTTCCTGCTATTTACATTTAGTGCAGTGCGTCCTGCTCACAGTGTTCAGCTAGATCCGTTCCTGCTATTTACATTTAGTGCAGTCAGTGCGTCCTGCTCACAGTGTTCAGCTAGATCCGTTCCTGCTATTTACATTTAGTGCAGTCAGTGCGTCCTGCTCACAGTGTTCAGCTAAATCCGTTCCTGCTATTTACATTTAGTGCAGTCAGTGCATCCTGCTCACAGTGTTCAGCTAGATCTGTTCCTGCTATTTACATTTAGTGCAGTGCGTCCTGCTCACAGTGTTCAGCTAGATCTGTTCCTGCTATTTACATTTAGTGCAGTGCGTCCTGCTCACAGTGTTCAGCTAGATCTGTTCCTGCTATTTACATTTAGTGCAGTGCGTCCTGCTCACAGTGTTCAGCTAGATCCGTTCCTGCTATTTACATTTAGTGCAGTGCGTCCTGCTCACAGTGTTCAGCTAGATCTGTTCCTGCTATTTACATTTAGTGCAGTTCGTCCTGCTCACAGTGTTCAGCTAGATCCGTTCCTGCTATTTACATTGAGTGCAGTGCGTCCTGCTCACAGTGTTCAGCTAGATCTGTTCCTGCTATTTACATTTAGTGCAGTCAGTGCGTCCTGCTCACAGTGTTCAGCTAGATCTGTTCCTGCTATTTACATTTAGTGCAGTGCGTCCTGCTCACAGTGTTCAGCTAGATCTGTTCCTGCTATTTACATTTAGTGCAGTGCGTCCTGCTCACAGTGTTCAGCTAGATCCGTTCCTGCTATTTACATTTAGTGCAGTCAGTGCGTCCTGCTCACAGTGTTCAGCTAGATCCGTTCCTGCTATTTACATTTAGTGCAGTCAGTGCGTCCTGCTCACAGTGTTCAGCTAGATCCGTTCCTGCTATTTACATTTAGTGCAGTCAGTGCATCCTGCTCACAGTGTTCAGCTAGATCTGTTCCTGCTATTTACATTTAGTGCAGTGCGTCCTGCTCACAGTGTTCAGCTAGATCTGTTCCTGCTATTTACATTTAGTGCAGTGCGTCCTGCTCACAGTGTTCAGCTAGATCCGTTCCTGCTATTTACATTTAGTGCAGTGCGTCCTGCTCACAGTGTTCAGCTAGATCTGTTCCTGCTATTTACATTTAGTGCAGTTCGTCCTGCTCACAGTGTTCAGCTAGATCCGTTTCTGCTATTTACATTGAGTGCAGTGCGTCCTGCTCACAGTGTTCAGCTAGATCCGTTCCTGCTATTTACATTTAGTGCAGTGCGTCCTGCTCACAGTGTTCAGCTAGATCCGTTCCTGCTATTTACATTTAGTGCAGTCAGTGCGTCCTGCTCACAGTGTTCAGCTAGATCCGTTCCTGCTATTTACATTTAGTGCAGTCAGTGCGTCCTGCTCACAGTGTTCAGCTAGATCCGTTCCTGTTATCTTCCTACTGACAGGCAGGCTTGTCTGGTTACAGTATATAAAGCTACCTGAAGAAAATTACAGGTGTTCTATCCCAGCTTAGTGCAGCTACAGGCCATTAGTATGTCTGGAAGGCCAAGAAGGAGAGGCAGACAGTCACAAGCCAATAAGAGAGGGCAAGCAGGCTCTGTGTCTAGTGCTGGTCGTGGAGACGGTGCATCCTCATCAGCCCGTGGCCATGGGACACTGTTAGGTACCTGGTAGATGAGCCCGACTGGTGGAAGGAGACCTCTCTTAAGCGCTGGTTCAGGAGTCACTGGAGTGGGAACAGTGGTCTCCTGAGCACAGTGGGTAGGAGTGTCTGATGCGATTCCTGGCGACGACCAACACAGGAGCTGAGGAGACTTCTCCGGAATGACTGTATAGCGGATGCAGGCCAGCAGAAGCGGATCCGTTAGCAGACAGGTGGATGGTATAGCAGCAGCAGAACCTGAATCTTGGAAGAGCAGGTGGTGAACAGGGTCACAGGGCACAAGCAAAGCAGCGTCAGACAGTCCGGGTTGGCAGGAGATCAGGCAGGTATAAGGCAGAAGGAATAATCACAGAATGGTCAGGCAGGCAGGTATTCGGTAACAGGTAGCAGGATATCAACAAGGTCAGGCAAGCCGGGTCGGATTGGAGATAGCAGAGTAGTCAGACGGAGCCGGGTCAATAGTAAGGATAACAACAAGCAGGATACAGGGATTCAGGTGCAGAGCTGAGACGAACAGCACCTAATGGGAGTAACTGACACCCTTTTAAAGGGGCTTTGGCGCCAAACAGCGCTAGCGCGAACGGGCGCGCGCACCCGCGAATGCGCGAATGCGCGAACGCGCGAACGCGGGAGCGCGCCAGCGCCCCCCAGTGGGGAATTCAGCCTAGCAATTCTAGAAATGCTCCTTGTGCACCTACGTGCACGCAAGTTAGCCAGATTGCCACCGACATGTCCCTGACATTGCCCCCTCCCAACGGGCAGCCTCCGGATGCCCAGATAACTTTTCTTCTCAGGATGGGCAGCAAAATAAGCATGGATTAAACGTTTAGCGTGAATATTGCTATTAGGTTCCCAAGAATTATTCTCCGGACCGTACCCCTTCCATTTGATCAGAAACTGTACCTGTCCCAACCTCTTTCTACAATCGAGGATGGCCTCTACCTCGTATTCCTCGTTTCCATCCACCAAGACAGGTTCGGGGACCCTGGTGCCCCTATTAGGGAAGGGATCGGTTACAGCAGGCTTCAATAATGAGACATGGAAGACAGGATGGATTTTAAGTGAGTCAGGTAAACATAGTTCAAATGATACCTCATTAATCTTCTTTTTCACCGGAAAGGGCCCAATAAACTTAGGAGCAAGCTTCTTGGAAGGACAAGCTAGTTTAATATTACTGGTAGACAGCCATACCTTATCACCAATCTGCAGATTTAGATCTCCTCTTCTTTTCTGATCGAAGATCCTTTTACTGTCTGCTTGTGCCTTGGATACCGCTTCCTGTAGCATCCGGTTGTTGCGACTGAGGAACTGTACTGTGTCCTGGACTGCTGGAACTGGAGATTCTGGAAGACAATCTGGCAAGAAAGATACGTGAAAACCATAATTGGCAAAAAACGGGGACTGACCCGTGGCAGAATGGCTAGCGTTATTATAGGCAAACTCCGCTAAAGGCAGTAGGGACACCCAATCGTCTTGCACAAAAGAGGTAAAACACCTGATATATTGCTCTAGCGTTTGATTTGTCCGTTCAGTTTGCCCATTAGTTTGGGGGTGATACGCTGAAGACAGGGCTAATTCAATTTTCAGTATTCCACATAGCGCTTTCCAGAAACGTGAGGTAAATTGTACCCCCCTATCAGATACTATATTTGCAGGGACTCCGTGCAGCCTGACGATCTCTTTTATGAACACACGGGCCGTTTCTACAGCAGAGGGTGTCCCCTTTAAGGGCAAGAAGTGGGCCATCTTAGACAGACGATCGACGACCACAAAGATCGCCGAACATCCTTCTGAGCATGGTAATTCTACAATAAAATCCATGGCTATCATCCTCCAGGGCCTATCTGGTACGGGCAACGGCCTCAACAGTCCCCAAGCTCGGTTCCTGGAGGTTTTATTTTGAATGCAGACAGAACAAGAGCTGACGTACTTCCTGCAAAATTCCTTCATGTTGGGCCACCAGAACGTGCGTTGCACGAGTTCAAGGGTCTTACGAACCCCAAAATGTCCTGCAAGTGGGTGATCATGCAACAAGGTCAGCACTTTGACTCGGACATCTTCTGGTACGAATATCTGACTTCCTTTCCATAGCAACCCATCTCGGGAAGTTAAAGCGAGTCCCTGAAGATTTGAGGGATCTGGTGATGCTTCTCTGATCAAGGACAGGATGTCCGTCTGGAGAAGTAAAAAACTGTTTGCTGGCAAGATGGTGTCAGGTACAGAAGGTTCCTTGGGGTGATCAAACATGCGCGAGAGCGCGTCTGGTTTTACGTTCTTGGTTCCTGGCCGGTAAGTGATATGAAAGCAGAAACGTGTGAAGAATAGGGCCCATCGGGCTTGACGAGGTTTCAGTCTCTTAGCAGATCTTAAATACTCGAGGTTCTTGTGATCGGTATATATTAAAACCGGATGGACTGCACCCTCTAGCAGATACCTCCACTCTTCTAGCGCCGCCTTGATGGCCAGTAATTCTCGGTCACCCACATCGTAATTTCGCTCAGCCGGCGAGAGTTTCCTGGAGAAAAACCCCACAGGATGCATGAGATCCTTGTTACCTTGTCGCTGAGAGATGACTGCACCCACGGCCACTTCAGAAGCATCCACCTCTAGAATAAAAGGTAGGGACGGGTCAGGATGGCTGAGAATTGGGGCTGAAGTGAAACGTCTTTTCAATTCTTCAAAGGCCTCCTGAGCCTCTGAGCTCCAATGAAAGCGGCAGTTCTGCTTGGTTAGTTGCGTGATGGGTGAAATGATGGCAGAGAATCCTTTAATAAACTTTCTATAAAAATTTGCGAATCCGATGAAACGCTGCACGCCCTTCTTGTCCAGAGGAGCTGGCCAATCTAGCACAGCGGACACCTTTTGAGGATCCATCTTAATGCCGGTAGGGGAGATCACTAGCCCCAAAAACTGAATGTCACTTTGTTCGAATTCGCATTTTTCTGCTTTGGCGTACAGTCCATGTAAGCGAAGACGGCCCAAGACCTTGCGAACATGTTCCCGATGTTGTTCAAGGGAATTAGAAAAAATCAAGATGTCATCCAAGTAAACTATCACAAAGATGTCCAGGAAATCTCTGAATACATCATTGACCAGATGCTGAAAAGTTGCAGGGGCATTGCACAGACCAAAAGGCATGACCAAGTACTCATAATGCCCGAAACGGGTCCGGAAGGCCGTTTTCCATTCATCCCCGGCCCGAATGCGAACCAGGTTGTAGGCCCCTCTTAGATCCAGCTTAGTGAAAATAATGGCAGATCTCAGTTTCTGAAATAGTTCAGGTATCAGGGGCAGCGGGTAGCGGTTCTTAACTGTGATCTTATTTAAGTCCCGATAGTCCACACATGGACGAAGAGTTTGATCTTTTTTAGAAACAAAGAATATTCCGGCCCCAGCTGGGGAGGTAGAGGGTCGAATAAAGCCCTTTTCGAGGTTTTCATTAACATATAGTTTAAGTGCCTCTTGTTCCTTTTCAGATAGTGGAAAGATGCGCCCGAAAGGAATCTCGGCCCCAGGGAGCAGCTCAATTGGGCAATCATACGGGCGGTGGGGTGGTAGGGAATCCGCTCCCTTTTTGCTGAAGACATCCGCAAATTCATGGTAAACCTCTGGTATGGCTTGGAGATGGTCTGGATCCGTATCCATGCAGAGTAAGGTGGCAGTTGGTTTGGGAATTTCGGGAAAACAATGTTTCTGACAATAGGGTGACAAAAACTTGATTTCGCCGGTAGTCCAATTAACGTGGGGATTATGGGCCTGGAGCCAGGGCATGCCCAAAATGATCGGGAACAGAGGAGAGGAGATGACGTCCAGGATCAGGATTTCTTTATGCTGAGATGAACAGGTGGCAGACAATGGGAGGGTCTCCTGAGAAACTTGTCCTGATTTTATGTGGGACCCATCGGCCAAGAAAACTGAAAGTTTGTGTGTTTTGTTTTTCAGAGGAAGATCTTGTTGAGCAGCAAAGGCAGAGTCAATAAAGCAGCTGCAAGCCCCAGAATCAATGATGGCGTTGATCCGGATTGTTCTTCCCTGGAGCTGCAACGAGAGAGGGAGAGCAAGTTGAGTGGCATTGGCGGTTAATGCGGAAAGACTGGCTGAAGTATAGGAAACACACTTACGGAACTTGACCGGACAGTTGTTTACATAGTGGCCTGACCCACCGCAGTAGAGGCAGAGGTTTAGCTGGCGTCTGCGTACCCGCTCTTCTGGGGATAAAGTAGAACGCAGTAGTCCCAACTGCATTGGTTCAGGAACATCAAATGCTGAAGTGGCCGGGTTAGAGCTGGTTGACGGTAGATATCGGGAAGCAGGCATTGGAACCTTTGCAGTCATCCACATGGGGCGTGTTTGCTGGGAGGATCGTTCAGACCGACGTTCACGAAGGCGTCGGTCAATCTGGATTGTTAAAGCAATAAGTTCATCAAGGGTATTTGGCATTCCTACCCGTGCAAGCTCATCCTTGAGATTCTCTGATAGCCCCATGCGAAACTGATGGCGTAACGCTGCATTGTTCCATTGTGTGTCCGCGCTCCAGCGTCGAAAGTCCATGACATAGTCCTCGGCCGGTCTACGGCCTTGCTGGAGCGCGAACAAAGCTGACTCAGCAGTGGAGGTCCGCTGAGGATCTTCATACAACTGAGCCATGGCCTCAAAGAAAGAGGGCAAAGTCTGGACCTGTATCGAGTTAGATTCCAGTAGGCGGTGAGCCCAGATCTGCGGCTCTCCTTGCAGTAGGGATATCACAAATCCTACTTTAGTAGCCTCCAAAGAAAAAGTCCGTGGCTGCAGAGCAAAGTATAATTGGCAGGCACTGCGGAAGGCCACGAATTTTGTGCGATCCCCGGAGAACCTCTCAGGGACGGGGACCCTGGGTTCGGGTGGAAGCATGACCACAGATGGAGGTGCAGCAGCTTGTACTGGGGCTGCTGCTGAGGCAGGGGATGCGCCTCCTGGCCCACTAAGGTTCAGGACTTGACCTTCCAGTCTATTATAACTATCTTGCAGAGTCTTTACGGCTTGTGTGAGTGCCGCTAAGTGCGTGCAGATCTCCTGGATAGGAGAGGCCTCTCCTGCGGGCTCAGACATGGGCTGTTCGTACTGTTAGGTACCTGGTAGATGAGCCCGACTGGTGGAAGGAGACCTCTCTTAAGCGCTGGTTCAGGAGTCACTGGAGTGGGAACAGTGGTCTCCTGAGCACAGTGGGTAGGAGTGTCTGATGCGATTCCTGGCGACGACCAACACAGGAGCTGAGGAGACTTCTCCGGAATGACTGTATAGCGGATGCAGGCCAGCAGAAGCGGATCCGTTAGCAGACAGGTGGATGGTATAGCAGCAGCAGAACCTGAATCTTGGAAGAGCAGGTGGTGAACAGGGTCACAGGGCACAAGCAAAGCAGCGTCAGACAGTCCGGGTTGGCAGGAGATCAGGCAGGTATAAGGCAGAAGGAATAATCACAGAATGGTCAGGCAGGCAGGTATTCGGTAACAGGTAGCAGGATATCAACAAGGTCAGGCAAGCCGGGTCGGATTGGAGATAGCAGAGTAGTCAGACGGAGCCGGGTCAATAGTAAGGATAACAACAAGCAGGATACAGGGATTCAGGTGCAGAGCTGAGACGAACAGCACCTAATGGGAGTAACTGACACCCTTTTAAAGGGGCTTTGGCGCCAAACAGCGCTAGCGCGAACGGGCGCGCGCGCGCACCCGCGAATGCGCGAATGCGCGAACGCGCGAACGCGGGAGCGCGCCAGCGCCCCCCAGTGGGGAATTCAGCCTAGCAATTCTAGAAATGCTCCTTGTGCACCTACGTGCACGCAAGTTAGCCAGATTGCCACCGACATGTCCCTGACAGACACGCTTGGCCTTTTTTTCGGCAGCTGGCCGTGTTGAGCCGCAACATGCAGAAAACTTGGTCGAGTGGATGACCAAGCCGTCCTCATCCTCCTCATCCTCTCTCACCCATGCCCAGGGTGCTTTGTCTGGCAAAGCAGCGGCCTCTTCCCTCAGCTCAATGTCATCAGTGACTCCTTCCCTAGCTCCACCATGTCCTCCTGAGGATTCCCTCGAACTGTTTGACCACAGTGTTGGGTACATGCTCCAGGAGGATGCCCAGCGTTTGGAAGGCTCTGATGATGATACTGAGCTCGATGAAGGCAGTAACATGAGCACGGACAGAGGGGGTGCCCAAGAAGGACAGCAATCTGGCAGTCATGCTCCCCCTGCTGCAGCATACTGCCAGGTTTGCTCCAGTGATGAGGAGGGAGGGGATGATGAGGTCACTGACTCAACGTGGGTGCCTGATAGGAGAGAGGAGGAGGAGGAGGAGGAGGAGGCGGCACATCACCAACGAGGCAGGATGCCCTCCAGGGGCCAGCCTAAGGGCAGCACATTGACTGCATCACACCCCAAAGCTCCACATGTGCAGGGCGCTGCAGTCTCTGCGCGTTATTCAAAAAGTTCTTTGGTGTGGGCCTTTTTTGAGACGAGTGCATCAGATCGCACCGTTGCTATTTGCAACATATGTCTCAAGCGTATCTCGCGTGGCCAAAACATCTCCCGCTTGGGTACCACATGCTTGACCAGACATATGTTGACCTGCCATGCAGTTCGTTGGCAAGCATATCTAAAAGACCCACACCAAAGAACAAAGAGGATCTCTCCTTGCTCCTCATCAGCTGAGATTTCCAACCCCACTAGACCTTCAGTCCTCTCTGAGACCTGCAGTGAGAGGAATGAAGGTGTAGAATTAGGTGTGTCACAGCCAAGTACTTGTGGGCAATCTGCTTTTGGTACACCGACGTCAGATTGTACCAGGCAAATTTCCCTGCCCCAGCTGCTGCACCGCCGAAAGAAGTTTGCTCCCAGCCATCCACATGCCCAGCGGTTGAATGCTAGCTTGGCAAAATTGCTAGCACTTCAACTGCTGCCTTTTCAGTTGGTAGACTCTGCCCCCTTCCGTGAGTTTGTGGAATGTGCGGTTCCTCAGTGGCAGGTTCCCAAACGCCACTTTTTCTCACGGAAGGCGATTCCGGCTCTCTACCGGCATGTGGAAGGCAATGTCCATGCCTCGCTGGACAGGGCGGTCAGCGGTAAGGTGCATATTACCGCTGACTCATGGTCCAGCAGGCATGGACAGGGACGTTACTTAAGTTTCACGGCGCATTGGGTGACTCTGCTGGCAGCTGGGAAGGATGCAGGACAAGGTGCAGTAGTGTTGGAGGTTGTTCCGCCACCACGCCTCCAAAATGCTGATTGTGACACACCTCTCTCCTCCACCCCCTCCTCTTCTTCTTCCTCCATGGCCTCTTCCTCGGAACCAGCGGTGCTCCGTAGGCGTTCAAGGGGCTACGCAAGTACGCAGGCCAAAAGATGCCATGCGGTGCTTGAGCTGGTGTGCTTGGGGGACAGGAGCCACACTGGGGCAGAGGTTCTGTCAGCTCTGCAGGGGCAGGTTCAGAGGTGGTTGACGCCACGCCAACTTAAGGCAGGAATGGTGGTTTGCGACAATGGCACCAACCTCCTCTCTGCCCTCCGACAGGGACAACTGACCCATGTGCCCTGTTTGGCTCACGTCCTTAACTTGGTGGTGCAGCGGTTCTTGGGCAGGTACCCGGGCTTACAGGATGTCCTGAGGCAGGCCAGGAAAGTCTGTGTGCATTTCCGCCGGTCATATAATGCCAGTGCTCGGCTGACGGACCTCCAAAAGGAGTTTAACCTGCCCAAGAACCGCCTAATCTGTGACATGCCCACCAGGTGGAACTCGACATTGGCCATGCTGCAGCGGCTGCACACGCAGCAGAGGGCCATCAATGAGTACCTGTGCGACTATGGCACCAGGACAGGGTCAGGGGACCTTGGTTTTTTTTCCCCACGCCAGTGGGCCATGATCAGGGATGCATGCACTGTCCTGTCACCATTCGAGGAGGCCACGAGGATGGTGAGCACTGACAGTGCATGCATCAGTGACACTGTCCCCCTTGTCCACCTGTTGGAGCACACGCTGCGTGGAATAATGGACAGGGCACTTGAGGCAGAACAGAGGCAGGAAGAGGAGGACTTCCTTAGCTCTCAAGGCCCCCTTTATCCAGACAGTGTTCCTGCGTGCCCGCCGATCACACAGGAAGAGGACGAGGAGGAGGAGGAGGAGGAGGAAGATTGTGTCAGTATGGAGGTGGAGCCTGGCACTCAGCATCAGCAGTCTTTAAGGGATCAGTCCCAAGGAACACATGGGCTTGTACGTGGCTGGGAGGAGGTGGCTGCGGACGTTGTTGTCCTTAGTGACCCAGAGGACTCCGGACCGAATGCCTCAGCAAACCTACGCTGCATGGCCTCCCTGATCCTGCAAAGCCTGCGTAAGGATCCTCGTATTCGTGGTATCAAGGAGAAGGACCAATACTGGCTGGCAACCCTCCTTGATCCACGTTACAAGGGTAAGGTTGCGGACCTTATCTTGCCATCGCAGAGGGAGCAGAGGATGAAACATCTTCGGGAGGCCTTGCAGAAAGGTCTGTGCAACGCGTTCCCAGAGACTGGGAGGTTACAAACTCCTGTTTCTGGACAACGTGTTGCTGAGGCTTCGGTCAGTCAAAGAAGGAGCGGTGGAGAAGGTGGCCGTCTGACCGATGCGTTCAGACAATTTTTTGGTCCGCAGCCCCAAGGTATGATCGGTTCCAGCAACCATCGCCAGCGTCTGTTTTACATGGTGCAGGAATACCTAGGGGCAAGATCAGACTTGGACACCTTTCCCACCGAAAATCCTCTGGGTTACTGGGTCTTGAGGATGGATCACTGGCCAGAGCTTGCACAGTATGCAATTGAGCTACTGGCCTGTCCTGCATCCAGCGTTCTTTCGGAACGCACATTCAGTGCTGCTGGAGGCGTGGTAACCGATCACAGGGTGCGTCTGTCCACTGACTCGGTCGATCGGCTGACCTTCATAAAAATGAATCAGTCTTGGATCACCACCAGCTACCAAGCACCTGATGCTGATGTAACTGAATAATTTTTTTCAGATCCCTTCAAAGACTGCCTATGCTGATGCTGAGTGACTATCCCTGAGTAATTATCCTCTTCCTCCTCAATCATCACGCTGATAGCTTGTAAGAACATTTTTGGTTCTGGGCGCCACCACCAGTGCCTAAGGCACAATTTTTCAGCCCCTGTCTAACAGGGGCGTGTAATTACAATTTTTGATGCAATACTTTGCAGCAGGGCTTGTTCCTGCGTTCCAACTAGAGTGTCTGTGAGGGGTTGCAGTGTTGTGGCACCAGCACCAGTGCCTAAGACCCAATTTTTCAGCCCCTGTCTAACAGGGGCGTGTAATTACAATTTTTGATGCAATACTTTGCAGCAGGGCTTGTTCCTGCGTTTCAACTAGAGTGTCTGTGAGGGGTTGCAGTGTTGTGGCACCAGCACCAGTGCCTAAGACCCAATTTTTCTGCCCCTGTCTAACAGGGGCGTGTAATTACAATTTTTGATGCAATACTTTGCAGCAGGGCTCGTTCCTGCGTTCCAACTAGAGTGTCTGTGAGGGGTTGCAGTGTTGTGGCACCAGCACCAGTGCCTAAGGCCCAATTTTTCTGCCCCTGTCTAACAGGGGCGTGTAATTACAATTTTTGATGCAATACTTTGCAGCAGGGCTCGTTCCTGCGTTCCAACTAGAGTGTCTGTGAGGGGTTGCAGTGTTGTGGCACCAGCACCAGTGCCTAAGGCCTAATTTTTCAGCTCCTGTTCAACAGGGGCATGTAATTACAATTCTTGATCTAATATTTCACAGCAGGGCCCTGTGAGGGCTTACAGTGTTTTGGCCACAGCAACACCTAAGGCCCAAATTTCTGCTGAGTATATAGGGCAGGACCCTACTTTCAAACATCTAACTTACAAACGACTCCTACTTGCAAACGGAAGGAGACAACAGGAAGTGAGATGAAATCTACCCCTAAGGAAGGGAAATTCTCTCCTGTAAGAGTTAATATGGGAAAACAATTTCTCCTTTCCACTGATGCTTTCCAATCCTTGTTCCACAAAAAAACCCAAATTTTCAAAAAACATTTTTCATTGGGACAAAAAAGTGAGGTGAAATCTTCTGAAGAGGAGGAAAGACGCAAAACAAATGTCACAGGGGTGATAACCCTTCCCTATGTTTTCCAAAAAGCTTAGAAAAGATTTTTTGGCTGGAGCTAAACACATTAAAAATGTTCAAAATTACAAACAGATTCTACTTAACAACAAACCTACAGTCCCTGTCTTGTTTGCACCGCCTGTATACTGCTGTTCAGAGTATATAGGGACCTTTCCTTATTTTAATTTGGGTGCGGGGTTCCCCTTAATATCCATACAAGACCCAAAGGGCCTGGTAATGGACTGGGGGGTACCCATGCCGTTTGTCTCACTGATTTTCATCCATATTGCCATGACCCGACATGACATTAAACCCGCAAGCAGTTTTAAATGAGATTTTTTCCTTTAAAAATGACATTTGGTGCAGGGACTGTTCTAAACATGGGAAACACGCGTCACTTTACAGGCATACTATAGACACCCCCCAGGTACGATATTTAAAGGAATATTTCACTTTTTTTTTTTTACTTTAAGCATCATTAAAATCACTGCTCCCGAAAAAACGGCCGTTTTTAAAAGTTTTTTTTGCATTGATACATGTCCCCTGGGGTAGGACCCGGGTCCCCACACCCTTTTTAGGACAATACCATGCAAATTAGCCTTTAAAATGAGCACTTTTGATTTCGAACGTTCGAGTCCCATAGACGTCAATGGGGTTCTAACGTTCGTGCGGACTTGCGGTCCGTTCGCGGGTTCTGGTGCGAACCGAACCGGGGGGTGTTCGGCTCATCCCTAGCCCTGATGAAGGGGGCACGTAGACCCCATGAAACACATTGGCTATTTCTTGATCTATACCATTGACCTTTAACCGCTTCAGCTTCAGAAGGTTTTACCCACTTCCTGATCAGGCCGATTTTTGCGATATAGCACTTCGTCGCTTTAACTGACAATTGAGCGGTCGTGCGACACTGTACCCAAATAAAATTGATGTCCCTTTTTCCCACAAATAGCGCTTTCTTTTGGTGGTATTTTATCGCCTCTGCCCTTTTTATTTGTTGCGATATAAACAAAAAAAAGATCGACAATTTTAAATAAAAAACAATATTTTTTACTTTCTGCTATAAAACATTCCTAATAAAAAAAATTTAAAAATCGAATTTCTTGATACATTTAGGCCATGTATGTATGTACATATGTATTCTGCTACATATTTAAAAAAAATAATAAATCCCAATAAGCGTATATTGATTGGTTTGCGCAAAAGTTATAGTGTCTACACAATAGAGCAGTGATGGTGAACCTTGGCACCCCAGATGTTTTGGAATTACATTTCCCATAATGCTCTTGCACTCTGCAGTGTAGTTTAGTATCATGGGAAATGTAGTTCTAAAACATCTGGGGTGCCAAGGTTCGCCATCACTGAAATAGGGGATAGATTTAGGGACTATTTTTTTTTTAAATTGTTTTTACTAGTAATGGCGGTAATCTGTGATTTTTAGTGGGACTGCGACATTGCGGCAGACAAATATGACACTAAGTGACACGTTTTTGGTATAAAAATGCACTGATTACTGTATAAATGACACTGGCAGGGAAAGGGTTAACACCAGGGGTGATCAAAGGAATCAATGTTCTCTAGGGAGGTGCTTACTAACTGTGTGGGGCAATGTCACACTTAGGCTGGGTTCACATCATTGCGAATTCGATGCAGTTCACATATCTTCGCTGCTGCTCCCGTGCGAATTTGCACAGGAGCCCTGTGCATCTTTTGGTCCATTTCAGGTCTGCATTCAGCCCAAAATTTGGGTTGAAATCGGACCTGAAACGGTGAACGGGGACACACCGGACCCCTGCTGTGAGCCACATGCGAAGATAGTGTGAACCCAGCCTGAAGGAAAAGAGAGATTTGTGATTCAGCTTAGCTGAATCACAAGATCTCTCTTTACCTTCCTGACAGATCCGCCGTTTGCCTTGGTTACACAGGCAGACGGCTAATCCGTCTCTCCTGTGAATGATCGGCGGGTCGCGGTGCTCATCGCGGCTTCTGGACCTGCTGATTGGCACCCAAAACCACATGCACAAAGTCACGTACCTCTACGTGACTTTGCACAGCCAGGCCGCCCTGCCGCAGTATATATGCGGTGGGTGGTCCGTAACTAGTTAATGAGATAAAGTTGTATCTGGACCTCTTAGTAGTGGTGTGGCAGTGGCATGGCACTTAAATTTCAACCCTTCTTACATTACACTACATACTTTTAAAAGGCATTTCCACTAGATTAGCAGCTTGATTTTATTTGACATACATGCTTCTCTAGAAATGGCCTGTGGATTTTTTATTTACATTACATTTTATATTAAAGCAATATTAAAGGGCACCCAGGCAGGTGCACAGGGCCGGCGCTACCACTAGGCGTACTAGGCAACCGCCTAGGGCGCACTGCCGCCTAGGGCGCAGCCAGGACCACTGGTTTCCCTACTGAGCTTGTCAGTGTTCCGCCTAAGCTTCATTCCCACATACACAGAGAGCGGCATGTTTGTGGGCGGTCCGCTCCGCCCCCAGTCTGCCTTCACTTCCCTGGCCGTTTGTGCCTGTTTACCGAAGGGAGGAGCGAGAGAAGTGTGGAAATCCCTTCCCAATAACGGGGAGGCCGTCCCACCCCGGGGCGGGAACACTTGACAGGTGACCATACGGACGCCATCCTCCTGCCTCTACTCGACGCTTACTTGAGACCTGGGACAGCACAACACACAGGTAGCCATTGGCCACGCCCGCCAGCACACAGAACGCCCACCCCTGCTATCAATTGGCTGTGGCACCACAAGCACACGACTCTATGATTGGCTGCTCTGACGGGCTGTTTATTGCTGACAGGATTCCATGCAAGGTGCCTGCCTCAGGTCTCTCCTTCTTGTTTTTAAGGGCAGCCCTGAGAAGCTGGCACTAACGGACAACACAGTGAGTGAAGTTCTTGCACCTGTCGCATGGGCCCCCCACCTGCCACACTGCCCCCCCAACCTGTTACACACTGCCCCCCACCTATCACCCCCCACCTGTCACATTGGTCCCCCCACCTGTCATTCTGGGCCCCCCACCTGTTACACACTGCCTTCACCTATAACTCCCCCATCTGTCACATTGCCCCCCCCCCACCTGCCACACTGCCCCCCACTTGTCACACTGCCCCCCCAACCTGTTACACACTGTACACACTGTCCCCCCACCTATCACCCCCCACCTGTTACACACTGTACACACTGCCCCCCACGTATCACATTGGCCCCCCCACCTGTCACACTGGCCCCCCACTTGTCACACCGCTCCCCCCACCTGTTACACACTGTACACACTGCCCCCCACCTGTTACACACTGTACACACTGCCCCCACCTATCACCCCCCACGTGTTACACACTGCACACACTGCCCCCCACCTATCACATTGGCCCCCCACTTGTCACACTGCTCCCCCCACCTGTTACACACTGTACACACTGCCCCCCACCTATCACCCCCCCCAGCTGTCACACTGGCCCTCCCACCTGTTACACGCTGTACACACTGCCCCCCACCTATCACCCCCCCCAGCTGTCACACTGGCCCTCCCACCTGTTACACGCTGTACACACTGCCCCCCACCTATCACGCTCTCCCCCACCTATCACACTGCCCCTTCCCCACCTGCCACACTGCTGGATTTGAATGTCTCCTTACTAGACAGGGCTGTCTCTTTGCTGGATTGGGCTGTTTTCTAGTCTTCTTTTTTTTTCTTTTTTTTTTTGCTGGATTGGGCTGTTTCTTTGACATCTTGTGGCATGATTTTTGCAAATGAAAAGAAATTTAGCAGTTTCATATTTAGATGTTTTAATATTTTCTACTGTTTTTAAAATGGTAGTATTAATTTTTTTTTTTTTTTTTTGGAGGGGGGGGGGGGGCGCAAGTAGCTGGTCTTGCCTAGGGTGCAAAATAATCTAGCACCGGCCCTGCAGGTGCACTCCTAAGCCATGGCTCTGTGTGTCCATTCACACACGGAGCTGTGTCTTGGCCCCGCCCCCTCCATCTCCTGATTGGCTCACTGGCTGTGATTGATAGAAGCGGGAGCCAATGGCTACTGCTGCTGCCAAAAGCCAATTAGGAGTTGCGAGTCCACCTGAGAGCCAAGGCTCTCGTGAACATCGCTGGATCGAGAGCAGGCTCAATTAAGTATTAAGAGTGCTGGGGGGCTGCTGCACACAGAAGGTTTTTTTGCCTTCATCATACCTTCCAACTTTTTGAGATGGGAATGAGGGACACCTATCAAGAAAAGTATCCAGGCCTAGGACACACCCCTTGCCACGCCCCCTTAAAGGAAAATGGTACAAAAAAAGATTGGTTAAGCCCACAAGTGCTTTTTTTTAACCACTACTATTCTTTTATATTGGCTTTTGGAAATTACAAATGCAGAAATGTAGAAATCAGATGAAAGGTTTAGCGCTGGAAAACACTTTTTGATGGATAAAAAGTGCATTTTATATACATCTATATGGATCAGACCAAAATGAGGGACAAATGAGGAGGAATGAGGGACAGAGGGACATTGCTCCAAATCAGGGACAGTCCCTCAAAATCAGGGACAGTTGGGAGCTATGCCTTCATGCATAGAATACATGAAGGTAAAAAAACCTTGTGCCTTTACAACCACTTTAATTGTCCTTATACTACACTGGCTTTAAATTAAGATTTAAAGGCGTAGTTCACCTTTTAAAGATAATTGATTTAGTCAATGGGCCTCAGAAGGCTTTAAAAAAAAAACTGTGCAGCTTTTAAAAATGTTTAGTATTGTAAATGCAATACCTTTAGGCCATGTGCACCCTTCCAGAAGGCTGCCTGAAAAACTCTCATAGCCGTTTGTGCCCTGTTCTGTTGCTAGGTTGCTGTAGATTTTAGATGCTCACCCCCCAGCACCTCTGGAGCAGGCTTGCCTACTCATTTGAAATTCCTTGCGGGCACAGTGTCCTCTTTCCTGATGCAGTATCACTGAACTACAGCATACTAGGAACAGGATAGGACACAAATACCAATAAAAAACAATATGTTTTTTAACACGTCCCCTGGGGGCTATTCACAGGGAATCTGTAAGATATTTTTCCTTAATGGAATATGGTGAACACCATTTTAATACGTTTTTTGATTCAATGCGATTTTTTTAGCCCGGTAGTTTCCCTGGGAATACCAACAAGCTGGTGTCTGGACTTTCTATGTTTTTGTGGGGGTTTTTTTGTTTATTTGTGTGTATTTTTGTGTATATGTGTTGTTTTTGCTTTTTGTGTGTCCTCAAGCATTGAATTCCTTTCTGGTGATCCCTCCTATGGAGGGAACCTGAAAAGTATGCTGTATGAAGTTGTATGTGTTTTATATCAGCTGCACGTTCACCAATTTTTGGAACTTTTGCCTATATTGGCATTAATGAATTGAATAAACTTTGTATTTTTAATAGAACCAAATCTGACCTAGACTTTTCTGTTGCAGAAGTAGCCATCTTTTGAATCACGGTTGAAATACTTGGTTTCTTTTTTCTGTTTGCCTAGGACACAAATAGCAATGGGAGTTTGGTCTAGGTTTGTCGTTAAGGGGAAGCCCAAATGGCCTGCAGGTATTTCAGTTCCATTTTAAAATGCTGCACTGTTTTTTTTTTATTACCTCCTAGGGTCCTTTGACTGCATAGGTCATTTTCTTGCCGACCAGCCGCCGCAGTTTTACTGTGGCAGAATGGCACGTCTGGGCGAAAGACGTTACTTTACGTCGCTTCACCTCTTGGCCACTAGGCGCGCGCGTGCCCGCAGCATGTGCCCAAAGCCGATGTGAGTGCCCGGCGGGCGCGATGGCCGCTGGGCACCCACGATCGCTGGTGACAGAGCGAGAACCGGGATCTGTGTGTGTAAACACACAAATCCTGGTTCTTTCAGGGGAGAGGAGACAGATTGTGTGTTCATACTACCCTGTTTCCCCGAAAATAAGACCTAGCGTGATTGTCGGTGATGGCTGCAATATAAGCCCTACCCCACAAATAAGCCCTACACTGTTTCCTCGAAAATAAGCCCTACCCTGAAAATAAGACCTACAAGGACTTTAACTAGGGCTTATTTGGGGGGTAGGATATTGCAGCCATCACCGACAATCACGCTAGGTCTTATTTTCGGGGAAACAGGGTAAGTATGAACATCGATCTCTCTCTTCCCCTAGTCAGTCCCATCCCCCCTACAGTTAGAACACACATAGGGAACACAGTTAACCCCTTGATCGCCCCCTAGTGTTAACCTATTCCCGGCCAGTGACATTTATACAGTAATCAGTACATTTTTATAGCACTGATCGCTGTATAATTGTCAATGGTCCCAAAAATGTGTCAAAAGTGTCCAATTTGTCCACCGCAATATTGCAGTCCCAATAAAAATCGCAGATCGCCGCCATTACTAGTAAAAAAAGATTTAAAAAATAAAAATGCCATAAATCTAGCCCCTATTTTGTAGGCGCTATAACTTTTGCGCAAACCAATCAATATACGCTTATTGCTATTTTTTTTTTTTTACCAAAAATATGTAGAAGAATACATATCGGCCTAAACTGAGGAAAAAAAATTGTTGTATTGTGATATTGTGTTTTACAAAAAAAGTATAAAAAACGCAGAGGTGATCAAGTACCACCAAAAGAAAGCTCTATTTGTGGGGAAAAAAAAGATGCCAATTTTGTTTGGGTACAGCATCACACGACCGCGCAATTGTCAGTTAAAGCGAAGCAGTGCCGTATCGCAAAAGATGGCCTGGTCATTGAGCAGCCAAATCTTCCGGGGCTGAAGTGGTTAAAAGGTGAACTTAATCTTTAAGGCTATGGATGTTACAGATACTCTTGTGACTCATCCAGTGAACCCCTGTACCCCCTGCTGCGTTCCTTTGCTGAATTCACAAAGGAATGTTGAATGTTATGAACTTATCTTCAAAAAAGTGATGCACGGATTAAACTTTTGTCCCAACAATAAATTAGATACAATTGAATTAAAGTTGTGCAGCTGGTCACATGCAGCTGGTAGCCCAATTGCATAAGTATAGGGAGTGTAAGGATAATTAGGATTTAAACTATGTATGACTGGTATTGTTGATTAACACAAAGGGAGTTAGGATATTTGGAAAATACTGGCTGAATCGTAGGAAATAGTTTATTGTGAGGATTCTTTAGAGGAGAATACATTTGAAAGGATGAATAGGCTACTGAGAATGAAAGAAGGAGGAAATAAAAAGTAAAATAATAAAAAGAAAAATTTAAGAATTTCCCACCACTATCTTTGAATCCAAAATTAGATTAATTTGTGAAAATAGTAATGCAAGAAAAAAATAAAAAATGGCTCAAATAAAAATAATTTTATAGCGCAAGGAAGGAAGGCAATAGGACACTACAAAAAGATAAGATTGAAATCGTAATGCCAAATAAAGGGGCAAACGTAATTGTAATGGATTGCAAATATACAAACAAAGATGACTTCAATTATTAAAAATCATAGAAAGTTGCAAGAGTTCAGTTTAGAACAGGACAAGAAGGAAGTTTTCCCAACCTATTGAGAAGCATTTGAGGATAGCATAACTGACGGTGATACAGGACAATTATTGAGACTTGAGAAGTGTCAGATTCCCACTTTTTATCCCCTTCATAAATTACATGAAGATTTGAAAATCCCTCTGGGCGGCCAAAGATTTCAGGCCGTGGTAGCCTTACAGAAAGGGCAAGCCAGTACTTTGATGACCAGTTAAAATCTTTGGTAAAAAGCTTTCCACACTATATCAAAGATACTGAAGATTTGGTAAAAAACAAAAGGTGTGTATTTGGATCCCAGATAGGCCCTGTTTGGTGGAAAAAGATATAGAAGCCCTTTACTCTGGTATACTTCATGACAAGGGCCTAGGTGGTAGAAAAGCATTTGGATCAACATGAAATAAGGGCACACACTGGCTCCATATTGAGTTTATTAAAGGTTATTCTCACTCGCAACAACTTCATAATTGGTAAAACCCACCACACCCAGGTTCAGGGTTCAACAATGGAAACACCATGTGCACCATCAGATGCAAACCTGTACAGGGGGTCCCCGGGTTACAAACAAGATAGGGACTTTAGGTTTGTTCTTAAGTTATTTATTTATTTTAGGTACTTATATAGTGCCGTCAATTAACGCAGCGCTTTACATATACATTGTACATTCACATCAGTCCCTACACTCAAGGAGCTTACAATCTCTCTTTGGAGTGTGGGAGGAAACCGGAGTACCCGGAGGAAACCCACGCAGGCACAGGGAGAACATGCAAACTCCAGGCCGGTAGTGTTGTGGTTGGGATTTGAACCAGCGACTCTTCTTACAGCTAGGTGAGAGTGCTACCACTACACCACTGTGCCACCCAAGTTGAATCTGTTTGTAAGTCGGAACAGGTACATTTTTTAAGTGTAGCTCCAGCCAAGTTTTTTAGATAACATAGGGAAGGGTTATCACCCCTGTAACATTTGTTTTGCTGTCTGTGCTCCTCTTCAGAAGATTTCACCTCCCTTTCTGTCCCAATGACAATTGGATTTTGAAAATTTGGGGTTATTAGGGAAACAAGGATTGGTGATAAAGCATCAGTGAAGACACCTTTTCCCCATATTAACTCTTACAGGAGTGAATTTCCCTTCCTAGGGGTGCATTTCCTCTCACTTCCTGTTGTCTCCCTCCGTTTGTAAGTAGGAATCGTTTGTAAGTTGGATGTTTGTAAGTATGGGACCCTCTGTACCTGGTTTGGTAGGAACACTGGATATGTTTATATGAAAATTAATTCATGGATTTTATAGCAATGTGACACTGTTTTCATTGATCATATTATTTTAATTTGGACAGCCACAGAGTTCCCATTACATAATTTTATGGGCAAAATAATCATTAATGATATGAATTTGGTGAAAATACTCACCTATAGTGAAATAAAAAAACTTTTTTTTAAAATTTGAATTTAACCCTGGCAATCAATGAGGAAAGATTTTTACCAACAAAGGTTTTTCAAAAGGTGACAGCATGTAATAACATATTAAGTGCTGATTGCCATTACCTTAAATATGTTCTGTATTGATTGCCAGTAGGTCAACATTTAAAATGGACCTTAACTGTATCTGAGCACCACAAACTCAAAACCCAATTTAATTAATTTTTAATATCCTATGCCATCTCACCCAAGAAACCTCCACCATGCTTCACTGATGCCTGCAGACACTCCTTATTGTACCGCGTTCCAGCCCTTCAGTGAAAAAACTGCCTCCTGCTACAGCCAATCATTTCAAATTTTCACTCATCAGTCCAGAGCAAATGCTGACATTTTTTTCCACCCCAGTTCCTATGTTTTGGTGTGTAGTTGAGTCACTTAGCCTTGATTCCATGTCGAAAGGTATGGCTTTTTGGCTGCGGTTCTTCCACGAAGACCGCTTTTGGGCAAAATTGATAAAATATAAACAATAAAAAATAACAATAAAATATATATTTTTTACTTTACAGAATTTCTTGACACTTGCCTAAAACTTTTGCACAGTATTGTATTTTTTGAGCTCTAGTTTAGACAGGCACAGGAAGCTTTCACTTTAAATTCAAGGCGCTTGTTTTTTTTTTAATTTTTTTTTTTTCCACAGGTCTTATGCCTGTCCAGAGGTTCTAACCACTTACCACTCTCTCAAAAATTCCAAAAAGGTTCTTGCTTTACATACACTAGCCTATTGCAACACACATTAGCTTTATTACTAGCACTTAAAGTGTTACTAAACCCAGGAGCCTGCATTTGCTATATATGGCCTCCCACAGTACACAGAACATGGAAATGCAATTTTTTTAGTAAATATAAACTGCTAAATACCTTTTCTCATCAGCAGTATATAGCAGTCTTGTGACTTCTATCAGTGTCTGGATAAAGCCTGTAGGATGAGTTTTCATTCTCCTCTGACTGTCCTATGAGGCTTCAGGACCCCTGACCCGCTGTCTGGACAGTGCTGATTGGTCCTGTACCGATCACATGCACGCTTCCCCCCCAAAAAAAACCTTTCTAGCAATACACACCAAACTGAGCATGTGCAGAGTGCCTCCAAGGCCCAAGGGGAGGATCAGAGAAGACAGGATCAAGCAGCCTTTTCACACAATGCAGAGGATTAACCTCTTAGGTTCCACAGTGAGTTTTACACTGTGTGAGTTTACACTGATTTTACTGTTCTGAGTTTAGTAACACTTTAAGGCTGCTCTTTGTTGGTTTAAAACTGAAATTTTAGAATTTGAAAGGATAGGTACAAGCAAAATCAGTGATGTGCAGTATTACTTCTTGCGAGGAAAAATGTATGCTCTAGCTCTTTGGTGAATCACGAGGTAGAGAATTGGCTTAGTTATCCTTGGATCCTATTCTTGCAGAGAGTAATAAGCACAATCAATCCCCTGACTGTATTAATGCTCCCTGAGAAAGCTGAGCTGGAATTTATTCATTGCAGGTTCAGCCTTAATGCATTGTCTTATTTAGTTCTTGCTGGTACAGCAGATGCCGGCTTTGCTCTTTCTATAGTAGGCAATCAATTACATTGTGTCTCAGCTATAAAGTCAAACAGCACAGCCTGTATAGAATACAGTTGTTAAGGCTTTACACAAACAAGTAAATAGATTTGTGTTTTTTTTTATTCTTGCTTGCTCTTGAACTCAGGAACACATTTACCAAAAGGCATTTGCAGACCTGGGGCCTAGGCAGCAGGGTACTGGTATCTACAGACAGCACATATTGGATCCATCTGTATAGGGGAGACTTACAAAGAGTCATGCAGAGAACCTCCTTGCAAAATGTAAAGCCCAAAGGTCTGCTTTTAAAGCTGAACTCCAGCCAATTGTTTTTCTTTTCAGTTTTGGACTACGAAAGGCTAGAACCTATGTCAAGTTTAAAATGCTTTCTGTTTCTGCATTCTTCTGCCTTATATCCTTTATCTAGGATGGTTTTTCTCAACCTTTTCAACACAGAGGAAGCCTTGAAATAACTTTCTGGTCTCAGGGAACCCCTGCTAATAATAAATCCTGGTCTAGAAGATTCAGACAGCAATAAAACCTGATGGGATTCAAATCCTCCCCAACGCTACTTAGAATTCTTTTTTTTTGCTGTCAATTTTACCTTTGGGGAGACCTTGTCTCTCTTACACTTGACAGGAGCAGTTGCAACAGTGTAAGGCTATTGACTGTCGAGGCTCTGTATGAATCCTTTAGTCCCCACTACCAATCAATTAAATGGAGTGGCTCTCAATCATGTGATTACTATGTCAGCTCTGCCATAGTGATTATATGTACAGTAGGCTGGAGGATTCATTAACAAACAGGTCTTTACTTTGCAGAAGGCAATGTCCCCTCAAGGTGGCAGTGTGCCCCTGTTCAATACTGTAATTGTCAGATACAAGTACAATATTAAAAAATAAATACATGAAAAGTAACTGTACTTTTTTACATCTTTGTACATTTGTAGTGGCGTAGCATGGGTTGTCAGCACCCGGGGCAAAGCAAATAATTTGCGCCCCCTAACCTGCGGATTTTTAGCACTCCCTGAGTCCCTTCAAATACAATAGTGCTGACCTACCTAAATTCCTATACTGACCACTACACTAACCTACTTGATTTCAACACTGACCAACCTGATTCCTTTACTGACCATTACACACTACACTGACCACTATACTATACTGTCCACTACACTGAGAACTACACTGACCACTATACTGTCCACTACACTGAGAACTACACTGACCACTATACTATACTGTCCACTACACTGTGCACTATACTGTCCACTACACTACACTACACTGTCCACTACACTGAGAACAACACTGACAACTACACTGACCACTATTCTGTCCACTACACTGACCACAATACTATACTGTCCACTACACTATACTAACCACTACATTGACCACCATACTATACTGTCCACTACACTATACTGACCACTACACTGACCACCATACTATACTGTCCACTACACTATACTGACCACTACACTGACCACCATACTATACTGTCCACTACACTATACTGACCACTACACTTACCACCATACTATACTGTCCACTACACTATACTGACCACTACACTGACCACCATAGTATACTGTCCACTACACTATACTGACCACTACACTGTCTACTACACTACACTGTCCACTACACTGAGAACTACACTGACCACTACACTGTCCACCATACTATACTGTCCACTACACTATACTGACCACTACACTGACCACCATACTACACTACACTGACCACTACACTACACTGAGATCGACAGACCACTATACTGTCCACTATATTACACTGTCCACTACACTGAGAACTACACTGACCACTATACTGTCCACTATACTATACTGTCCACTACACTATACTGTCCACTACACTGACCACCATACTACACTAACTGACCCACCATATTACACTAACTGACCACCATACTACACTAACTGACCACCATACTACACTAACTGACCACCATACTACACTAACTGACCCACCATACTACACTAACTGACCATCATACTACACTAACTGACCCACCATACTACACTAACTCAACCACCATACTACACTAACTGACCACCATAACACACTAACTGACCCACCATACTACACTAACTGACCCACCATATTAAACTAACTGACCCACCATACTAAACTAACTGAACCATCATACTACACTAACTGACCCACCATACTACACTAACTGAACCACCATACTACACTAACTGACCCACCATACTAAACTAACTGACCCACCATACTAAACTAACTGAACCATCATACTACACTAACTGACCCACCATACTACACTAACTGAACCACCATACTACACTAACTGACCCACCATACTACACTAACTGACCCACCATACTAAACTAACTGACCCACCATACTACACTAACTGACCACCATACTACACTAACTGAACCACCATACTAAACTAACTGAACCACCATACTACACTAACTGACCCACCATACTACACTAACTAACCCACCATACTACACTAACTGAACCACCATACTACACTAACTGACCCACCATACTAAACTAACTGAACCACCATACTACACTAACTGATCCACCATACTAAACTAACTTTTTTTTTTTTCTCTCTGGTTCCTTCAGGCTATCAATTAAGGGGGGTGGGTAATTTGGACAGGGTAAAATCCCCAAATCCTCACTCAATTTAATAGGTACGATGCCCGGCGGGTGTGGAGAGGCGACTCTTTGTAAATCTTGCTGCATGTATGCGTTCCTTGATCATCCGATCGAGGGCGAATACTGCTGTGCAAAATGTAAGTACATTGTTTCCCTGGAAGCCCAGGTTCTGAATCTGGGGAAGCAACTGTCAGCACTGAGAAGTCCCTCCATACTAAAGGAGAGCCAGGAACGTACACGGCAGGTGCCGGCAGGGGCCAGCACAGAGGCAGGTGGAGACAAAGAGGTGCAGGCGCTAGCAAAGAGTAGATGGGTGACAGTCAGGAGGGGTAGAGGGGGAAGTGCCAGGGAGGCCGATCCAGGACTGGAGCATCCCAATAAGTACGCCCTATTGAGTGACATTGGTGAAACCAGTCAGGGACCAGCACTGCTGGAGCTGAGGGACTCTCCTAGCTGCCAGGGGAAGAACTCCTCCAGTGAGAGTGGGGGGGCAGCAAAGGGAAAGGAAAGACAGATTCTGGTGGTAGGGGACTCAATTCTTAGAAGGACAGAGAGGGCAATCTGTAACCAAGACCTGAAGCGCCGAACAGTATGTTGTCTATCGGGCGCTCGGGTTTGGCACATCACGGATCTTGTGGACAGATTACTGGGAGGGGCTGGGGAAGACCCGGCTGTCATGGTGCACATTGGCACCAATGACAAAGTCAGAGGCAGATGGAGTGTCCTAAAGAATGATTTTAGGGACTTAGGAGCTAAATTGAGGAAAAGGACCTCCAAGGTAGTATTCTCAGGAATACTACCGGTACATCGAACCACACCAGAAAGGCAGAGGGAGATTAGGGAAGTAAACAAGTGGCTGAAGAGCTGGTGTAGTAAGGAGGGGTTTGGGTTCCTGGAGGACTGGGCCGACTTCTCAGTCGGTAACCGGTACTATAGAAGGGACGGACTGCACCTAAATGAGGAGAGTGCAGATCTGCTGGCAATGAAGATGGCCAAAAAGTTAGAGGGGTTTTTAAACTAGGCGATGGGGGGGAGGGTCCAGAGACAGAGATAGCCAGCGCGGAAGATATTCCAGAGGGTAGTATTGGGGGCATTAGTGGTAGGTTAACCAAAGCACAAAAACACAAGGTGAGTGTAGTAGCAAGTCCTAATTGCAATCTCGAAACACCCAATACGAGGACAATATGCGACCGGTCTAAACTATGTGGCATGTTCACCAATGCCAGGAGCATGGCGGACAAGATGGGTGAACTAGTGATACTGTTGTACAAGGAGGATTTGGATTTTGTGGGAATTTCAGAGACCTGGTTCAACAGCTCTCATGATTGGCTGGCAAACATTCAAGGGTATATCCTATACCGCAAGGATAGAGAGGGTAAAAAAGGGGGAGGGGTATGCCTATATATCAAGAATAATGTACAAGCGAATGTGAGAGATGACATCACGGAGGGAGCTAGAGAGGAGGTGGAATCCTTATGGGTAGAGCTCCAAAGGGATGAAGCTAAGGGGAAAATAATACTGGGAGTATGCTATAGGCTCCCTAACCTGAGGGAGGAAGTGGAGACGGATCTCCTATCACAAATTGGATTAGCAGCAAGGAAGGGAAGTGTTATCATAATAGGGGATTTTAATTACCCAGACATAGACTGGGCAGAGGGAACCGCGCATTCATTTAAGGCTCGCCAGTCCCTTAATGTCTTGCAGGACAATTTTATGGGTCAGATGGTAGACGCACCAACTAGAAATAAAACATTACTGGATCTACTGATTACCAACAATACAGACCTGATCACGGATGTGGAAATACAGGGCAATTTAGGTAACAGCGATCACAGGTCAATTAGTTTCAGTATAAATCACACAAATAGGAAACATGAAGGGAACACAAAGACACTGAATTTCAAAAGAGCCAACTTCCCTAAACTACAAACCTTGCTAAAAGGCATAAATTGGGATAAAATATTAGGAACAAAGAATACAGAGGAGAGATGGGTTTGCTTTAAGAGCATATTAAATAAGGGCATTAGCCAATGTATCCCATTGGGTAATAAATTTAAAAGAGCGAACAAAAATCCTGGATGGCTTAACTCCAATGTAAAAATGCATATAAAAGCAAAGGAGAAGGCCTTCAAAAAATACAAGGTTGAGGGATCATCCTCAGCATTCAGACTTTATAAAGAATGCAACAAGAAATGTAAGGGTGCAATTAGGACGGCTAAGATCGAACATGAAAGACACATAGTGGAGGAGAGCAAAAAAAATCCCAAGAAATTCTTTAAGTATGTAAACAGTAAAAAAGGGAGGACAGACCATATTGGCCCCATAAAGAATGAGGAAGGACATCTGGTTACAAAGGATGGGGAGATGGCGAAGGTATTGAATGTATTCTTCTCCTCAGTCTTCACAAGTGAATTGGGGGGCTTCAGTAACCAAAACTGCAGTGTTTATCCTCATGACACAATACAGGAAGCACCTCCATTGTTAACAGAGGACAGAATTAAAATTAGACTTGAGAAACTTAACATTAATAAATCACTGGGACCAGATGGCTTGCATACGAGGGTACTTAGGGAACTCAGTCAAGTGATTGCCAGACCGTTGTTTCTAATTTTTACAGACAGTCTATTGACTGGAATGGTACCAGCTGATTGGAGAAAAGCCAATGTAGCACCAATATTTAAAAAGGGCCCAAAATACATCCCTGGGAATTACAGACCAGTTAGCCTAACATCAAAAGTATGTAAACTCTTGGAGGGGATGATAAGGGACTATATACAAGATTTTAGTAATAAGAACGATATCATTAGCAGTAATCAGCATGGATTCATGAAGAATCGTTCTTGCCAAACCAATCTATTAACCTTCTATGAGGAGGTGAGTTGCCATCTAGATAAAGGAAGGCTCGTAGACGTGGTGTATCTGGATTTTGCAAAAGCATTTGACACAGTTCCCCATAAACCTTTACTGTACAAAATAAGGTCCGTTGGCATGGACCATAGGGTGAGTACATGGATTAAAAACTGGCTACAAGGGCGAGTTCAGAGGGTGGTGATAAATGGAGAGTACTCGGAATGGTCAGGGGTGGGTAGTGGGGTTCCCCAGGGTTCTGTGCTGGGACCAATCCTATTTAATTTGTTCATAAACGACCTAGAGGATGGGATAAACAGTTCAATCTCTGTATTTGCAGACGATACTAAGCTAAGCAGGGCAATAACTTCTCCGCAGGATGTGGAAACCTTGCAAAAAGACCTGAACAAATTAATGGGGTGGGCGACTACATGGCAAATGAGGTTCAATGTAGAAAAATGTAAAATAATGCATTTGGGTGGCAAAAATATGAATGCAATCTATACACTGGGGGGAGAACCTCTGGGGGAATCTAGGATGGAAAAGGACCTGGGGGTCCTAGTAGATGATAGGCTCAGCAATGGCATGCAATGCCAAGCTGCTGCTAATAAAGCAAACAGAATAATGGCATGCATTAAAAGGGGGATCAACGCAAGAGATAAAATGATAATTCTCCCACTCTACAAGGTTCTGGTCTGCCCGCACGTGGAGTATGCTCTCCTGTTCTGGGCACCAGTCCTCAGGAAGGATGTACTGGAAATGGAGCGAGTACAAAGAAGGGCAACAAAGCTAATAAAGGGTCTGGAGGATCTTAGTTATGAGGAAAGGTTGTGAGCACTGAACTTATTCTCTCTGGAGAAGAGACGCTTGAGAGGGGATATGATTTCAATTTACAAATACTGTACTGGTGACCCCACAATAGGGATAAAACTTTTTCACAGAAGAGAGTTTAATAAGACTCGTGGCCACTCATTACAATTAGAAGAAAAGAGGTTTAACCTTAAACTACGTAGAGGGTTCTTTACTGTAAGAGCGGCAAGGATGTGGAATTCCCTTCCACAGGCGGTGGTCTCAGCGGGGAACATTGATAGCTTCAAGAAACTATTAGATAATCACCTGAATGACCGCAACATACAGGGATATACAATGTAACACTGACACATAATCACACACATAGGTTGGACTTGATGGACTTGTGTCTTTTTTCAACCTCACCTACTATGTAACTATGTAACTGAACCACCATACTACACTAACTGACCCACCATACTAAACTAACTGAACCACCATACTACACTAACTGACCCACCATACTAAACTAACTGAACCACCATACTAAACTAACTGACCCACCATACTACACTAACTGAACCACCATACTACATTAACTGAACCACCATACTACACTGACTGACCCACCATACTACACTAACTGACCCACAATACTACACTAACTGAACCATAATTCTACACTAACTGACCAACCATACTACACTAACGGACCCACCATACTACACTGACTGACCCACCATACTACACTAACTGACCCACCATACAACACTAACTGACCCACCATACAACACTAACTGAACCACCATACAACACTAACTGACCCACCATACAACACTAACTGAACCACCATACTACACTAACTGACCCACCATACAACACTAACTGACCCACCATACAACACTAACTGAACCATCATACTACACTGACCACCATACTAAACTAACTGACCACCATACTAAACTAACTGAACCACCATACTACACTAACTGACCACCATACTAAACTAACTGACCCACCATACTACACTAACTGACCCACCATACTACACTAACTGACCACCATACTAAACTAACTGAACCACCATACTACTCTAACTGACCCACCATACTACACTAACTAACCCACCATACTACACTAACTAACCCACCATACTAAACTAACTGACCACCATACTACACTAACTGACCCACCATACTACACTAACTGACCCACCATACTACAATAACTGACCCACCATACTACACTAACTGACCCACAATACTATACTAACTGAACCACCATACTACACTAACTGACCCACCATACTACACTAACTGAACCACCATACTACACTAACTGACCACCATACTAAACTAACTGACCACCATACTAAACTAACTGAACCACCATACTACACTAACTGACCCACCATACTACACTAACTGAACCACCATACTACACTAACTAACCCACCATACTACACTAACTGAACCACCATACTACACTAACTGACCCACCATACTAAACTAACTGACCCACCATACTACACTAACTGACCCACCATACTAAACTAACCGACCACCATACTACACTAACTGACTTTCTCTCTCCCCCCCCGGAGGCAGTAACACAACTCTCACGAGGAAGTCTCACTCACCTTCGTGTCTGGCTGGCCTGCATCAGTCCGGAGGAGGAGAAGACAGCGTCGGCTCACATTGCTTCTCTTCCCCCCGCGCTGTAGCTGCCATATTTAGTGTCCGGTGCAGCACACTGTGATTGGGCATATGGGGGTCATGTGCGGAGGACTTCAGGAGCAATTGCGGACAGGCCAGCTCTACGCCTCACATGACCCCCATACGCCCAATCACAGGGTGCCGGACACTGAACATGGCGGCCGGAGCCCGGGAACACAGAAATTTAAAATTAGGAGGAGGCAGCCAGTGACACATACTGGCGCCCCCCTAAATGTCGCGCCGGGGCCACGGCACCCCCTGCACCCCCCACGCTACGCCACTGTACATTTGTTAACCTATATTTACAAAAAATACTAAAGTAAAAAGTAAAAGTTTTCAAAGTAAAGCATTACATATCCATAAACAATAAATATTGAATTAGGTATGTAATTAGTAATAGAGTTGTTTTCAAGATAACAGACACATACTGATGCTACTGATGTTAAATTTGTCCTGGTCATCTAGTCTTCAAAGACCTCTGCTTATAGAACAGTTAAAGGTAAGCTCCAGTTTGAACTGGAAAACAGGACTTTAGGCACATTCAAGGAACTCAACATACCTGCTCCAAACTAGAGAGGAAATTGCACAACATAGGATGATATGAGCAAAGGAAGCATGTCCATAGAAAATAGGGTGAGTAGATTTTTTTCCTCAAAGCAAAACTACAGGCAGATATGAATCATTTGCATTTAATTTGATGATACATATTTTAAAAATATATATTAAAGGGGTTGTAAAGTCAGAAGGTTTTTTTTTATTTTAATGCATTCTATGCAGCAGCAGCCGCCCCAGCACCCCCTAATACTTACCTGAGCCCCCTCTCTGTCCAGCGATGTCCACGAGTGCCTCAGCCGTCCAGGACTCTCTATCTGATTGGGTGAGACACAGCAGCAGTGCCATTGGCTCCCACTGCTGTCAATTAAAGTCTGTTAGCCAATCAGGAGAGAGAGGGTGGGGCTGAACCAGAGCTTCATGTCTAAATGGACACAGGGAACTCTGACTTGGCTTGGGTGCCCCCATAGCAAGCTGCTTGCTGTGGGGGTACTCGACAGGAGGGAGGAGCCAGGAGCTCCAGCCAGGGACCCGAGAAGAGGAGGATCTGGGCTGCCCTGTTCAAAACCACTGCACAGTGCAGGTAAGTATAACATGTTTATTATTTTTAGTGAAAAAAAAAACAAGACTTTACAATCACTTTAATTTAGAAATAGCTTTGTTATTATTCATGCTACAGAACTAAGACTTACAGTTGTGCTCAAAAGTTTGCATCCCCTAGCAGAAACCGTGACATTTTGACATTGATATTAAAAATATGACTGATCATGCCAAAAAAGTTGTCTTTTATTTAACCAGTTCCGAACCAGCCGCCACAGTTTTACTGCGGAAGGTTGTTCCGGCTGCGCAAAATCACGTAGGTATACGTTCCGCACGTGGCCGGCTGGGGGGGGGGGCGCGCGCCCCCCCGCTGGCCACGACGATCGAATTCGATCAAGAACCGATCAATCCCCAGGCCCAGGCCGATGAAATCTGGCCTGGACTTGGTGATCGGTTCTGACGAATGAGATCCTTCCCTTGTCTGTGTAACTGTAAACACTGACAGGGGAAGTGATGTCATCTCTCCTCGTGTCGGTCTTTTCCGTCCCAGAAAAAGTGAGTTGCACAACACTAAACTGACACCAGTTCACGTAGGCACATAATTCACCTCCCGATCACCCCCCCAGTTAATCCCTTCACCACCTGTCACTGTGTCACCCAGTACAGCTGGTGTACTGGTGTCATTAGTGACAATAATCAGTGTTAGGGTAATTAGGGTAATTAGTCTTAGGCCCAGATAGGTCTAGGGACCCCCCCTAACCCCCCCAATAAAGGTTTAACCCCTTGATTACCCCCTGTCACCTGTGATCACAGTATAAGTGTCACAGGTGATGCAGTTTAGCTAGTTTATTTTTTATAGTGTCAGGGGACCCGCCGTACTTTACCCAATAAAGGTTTAACCCCCTGATCACCCGGCGATCAAAGTTAGGTTTTAGTGTCAGATAGGGTCTGCGTCGCAGTGGCCAGGCAGCGTCAGATTAGTGCCAGTACCGCTAACACCCACGCATGCACCATACGCCTCCTTAGTAGTATAGTGTCTGAACGGATCGATATCTGATCTGATCAGAGCTATACTAGCGTCCCCAGCAGTTTAGGGTTCCCAAAAGCGCAGTGTTAGCGGGATCGGCCCAGATACCTGCTAGCTCCTACATTTAGCCCCTCTGCCCAGCCCAGCCCACCCAAGTGCAGTATTGATCGATTACTGTCACTGTTACAAAACACAAAACACATAACTGCAGCGTTTGCAGAGTCAGGCCTGATCCCTGCGAATGCTAACAGGTTTTTTTTTGCAGTGTTTGAAGCAGTCGCTGACAGTCAGGTGCTTTTTTACCTGTGAGTCTCACTACTGTACCAGTAAATTTAGAGACCAAAATGTCAAATCGAAGGTACACTAGTGAAGAGGCCTACACGTTTCTGAACATAACAGATAATGAAGAGGAAGTCACTCATCTGTCAGGTTCAGGCTCAGAATACGAACCTGTAGACAGCAGCGGCACCCTGACAGATAGCTCTGATCACGGAATTGTGGTCCCGGCCAAGGTCAGGCGTACCAGACCCAGATCTTCTTCTGCTGTCGTTTCGGTGCACGAACCGCAGGTCCCTCATATGGAGCAGAGAGCCAGTACTAGCACCGCTATTCCTTCTGGTGAACTGGCAAGCACCAGTGGCCTAGTACATCCTGGTCATAAATCCAGCACTGCAGTAACTCTTGGTGATGTGGTGAGTCCTATAAGTGCAGTTCAAGCTGGCGAGGTGGCAAGCACAAGTAGTGTCCCACTGCCACCATGAAGAAGACAAGCACAGGCCAGTCAAGCCCATAGTGCCCTTCCTGCTGCATTCGCCAATCTGAATTGGGAGCCCACCACTTCTGCAGCACCCGTACTTCCCCCATTCACTGGCCAACCCAGAATTCAGGTGGAAACAGTTGATTTTACATCACTTGATTTTTATTTGTGTTTTTCACCAAAGATCTCTATAGATCTATTGTGGACCAAAGCAATTTGTATGCTGGTCAATTCATCGCCGCTAAATCCCCAGCTGACCCTTGCCAGAGATTGGAAGCCAATTATGGTTTCCGAATTTAAGACCTTTCTGGGCCTATCCCTCCTCATGGGCATGAATTGGGTCATTGGACCAATATGACTGCAACTCACTCTTTTTAGGAGTTGCAGTCATATTGGTCCAATGACCCAATTCACCATATGCCCTGGTTCTCTGCCTCCATGGCCAGTACACAATACAAGCAGATCTTGCGGTTCATGCACTTTAATGACAATGAACTCTGTCGTCCCCGGGGTGACCCTGGATTTGATCGGCTCTACAAAATTCGGCCCCTCGTAAACCACTTTAACCAACGCTTTGCAGCCTTGTTTACTCCCGATCAAGTTGTCTGCGTTGATGAGTTCCTGATTAAGTTTTCTGGCCGCTTGTCTATCAAACAGTATCTTCCCAGCAAGCGTGCCAGATACGGGGTCAAGATGTGTAAGCTCTGTGACAGGGCCACAGGCTATACATATAGTTTTATGGTTTACGAGGGAAGAGATAGTCACATAGAACCGGAGAACTGCCCAGACTACATAGGGAGCACTGGTAAGATAGTGTGGGACTCGGTGTCACCCTTATTGGGAAAGGGGTACCACGTGTACGTGGACAATTATCACACGAGCGTGCCACTTTTTAGTCACCTTTTTGATTATGGAATTGGCGCATGTGGCACCGTGCGATCTAATCGCTGGGGCTTCTCCCAACGGCTTGTAGAATACCGACTTAGACGGGGGGAGAGAGCCTGCTTGAAGTGTAATAATTTGTTAGCAGTGAAGTGGAGGAATGTTTTTGTCCTGTCCTCGCTTCACGCAGACACGGCAGTCCAAATTCCTACGGCGACTGGTAATGTGGAGAAACCCCTCTGTGTCCACGAATACAACCTTAACACGGGAGGGGTGGACCTCAACAACTAGTTGTTGGCGCTGTACATAATTGCCCGTAAGGCCAGGCGCTGGTACAAAAAAGTGTCTGTTTAGTTATTTCAATTGGCTTTGCTGAATGCTTTTGTGCTATACAAAGCTTCAGGACGGACTGGATCCTTCCTTAAATTCCAGGAAGAGATAGTCAGAGCCCTTCTGTTGCCAGACGGTGCTCTTGCCCAACTTCCCAATCCAAATGCAGTGAGCCGGCTGCATGAGAGGCATTTTCCTTTTGTCCTCCCTGGTACCCCTACCCAAAGAAACCCATAAAAAGGTGTTGTGTCTGCAGCAAACGTGGATTTGGGTGTGACACCCACTTTTTTTGTCCCTCCTGTCCTGACCAACCTAGTCTCTGCAATGGTGAATGTTTCAAACGCTACCACACACTAGTGGAGTTTTAGGGTAGGGTACAGCACCACCCAGTCCTAGGCACACTAACACAGGGTCTTGGGGTCTCGAAAGATGTGATGGCCATCACATTTTGAGAGACCCTAATCTGCAACGTTCAGTTTACAGTTTTTTTACAGTTTTTATAAAAGTTAAAAAAGTGAAAAAAAAAAACACACAAAAAAACATAAAAATATAAAATAAAAAATCCAAATATAGTTGTGGTTGTATTTTTCTTCTCTCTCTCTATTGTTCTCTCTGTTATGTTCGCTCTCTACTGTCCGCTCTACTGTTCGCTCACTATTGTTCTATATCTATTGTTCTCTCTCTGTTTTATTTTTACTATGTTTTATTGTATTTGCTTTGCAGGAACGGTATGTTATACTGTGATGTTTGTTTTATTGTTAACCATCATTTGCTTAGCAGGTACGCCATTCAGCTGCAGCATGGGTTTATTTATCTTGACAGCAACAGCGTTTGATACATAAAGCCGTGACTCCAGCACTGTCGGAGGTGATTTCACCACCACAGTTAAAAAAAAAGAGCATACGGTATATGCCAAAGCATGGGAGCAGGGGTGGAGGAGCGATTTGCTCCTAACATGGATTGCACCCATGCTTCGGCATACATTTTTTTAGGCACAGATTGCAATGTTTTATTTTTACTATGTTTTATTGTATTTGCTTTGCAGGTATGGTATGTTATACTGTGATGTTTGTTTTATTGTTAACCATCATTTGCTTAGCAGGTACGCCATTTAGCTGCAGCACGGGTTTATTTATCTTGACAGCAACAGCGTTTGCTCCCACAATACGTAAAAAAAAATGGTGCATGTATGTATGTAAACAGCAATTGCATCATGCATGAGAGGTATCATCACGAAGGTCAGATCGAGGGCAGTAATTTTAGCAGTAGACCTCCTCTGTAGATCTAAAATGGTAACCTGTAAAGGCTTTTAAAAATGTATGTAGTTTGTCGCCGCTGCACGTTTGTGTGCAGTTTTAAAGCATGTCGCATTTGGTATCCATGTACTCGGCATAAGATCATCTTTTTTATTTCATCAAACATTTGGGCAATATAGTGTGTTAAAATTTAAAAAAGTGTGTTTTTTTCAAAAAAATTGCGTTTAAAAAATCACTGCGCAAATACTGTGTGAAAAAAAAAATTGCAACACCCACCATTTTAATCTGTAGGGCCTTTGCTTTAAAAAATATATAATGTTTAGGAGTTCAAAGTAATTTTCTTGCAAAAAAAAAAATTTTTCATGTAAACAAAAAGTGTCAGAAAGGGCTTTGTCTTTAAGTGGTTAGAAGAGTGGGTGATGTGTGACATAAGCTTCTAAATGTTGTGCATAAAATGCCAGGACAGTTCAAAACCCCTCAAATGACCCCTTTTTGGAAAGTAGACACCCCAAGCTTTTTGCTGATAGACATGTTGAGTCCATGGAATATTTTATATTTTGTCACAAGTTTTGGGGAAATTACACTTTTTTTTTCTTTGCACAAAGTTGTCACTAAATTATTATTATTATTATTATTATTATTATTATACAGGTTTTATATAGAGTCAACAGTTTGCGCAGTGCTTTACAACATGAGGGAAGACATTACAGTTACATTACAATTTGGTACAAGAGGAATCAGAGGGCCCTGCTCGTTAGAGCTTACAACCTAAAAAGGAAGGGTCAATTGATACAAAATGTAATAGCTGTGGGGGATGAGCTGGTCGAGGAAGTAAAACAGTGTTAGTTAGAGGCAGGATAGGCTTCTTTGAAGAGGAGGGTTTTCAGGCATTGCCTAAAGATGGATAGATTAGGGGACAGTCGTACAGATTGGGGTAGGGAGTTGACAAGGGAGCTAGAGAGCAGGAAGTCTTGGGATGACCAAAGAGAGTGGCTTGGTTGGTATTTTGGGACTAGGTTAGTGATGTAGCTGGGGGCAGAATTATGGATGGGTTTGTAAATTATTGTTAGTACTTTGAATGTTATTCGCTGGGTGAGTGGAAGCCAGTAGAGGGATTGGCAGAGAGGGGTGGAGGACACTGAATGGTTGGTAAGGTGGATGAGTCTTGCAGCGACATTCATTATGGACTGAAGGGGGGATAGTCTATGTAAAGGTAATCCAATGAGGAGGGAGTTGCAGTAGTCGAGTCGAGAGATGACCAGGGAGTGAATTAGAAGCTTGGTGGTGTCATTAGTTAAAAAGGGGCGCAATCTGGAAATGTTGCGGAAGCTAAGGCGGCATGATTTGACTAAATTATATATTGTTCAAACATGGCATGGTTATATATGGAATTACACCCCAAAATGCATTCTGCTGCTTCTCGTACGGGGATACCTCATAGGTGAGACTTTTTTGGAGCCTATCCATGTACAGGACCCCGAAAACCAATCACCGCCTTCAGGCTTTCTAAGGGCTTAAAATGGTAATTTAACTTCCTCACTGCCTATCACAGTTTCGGAGGCCCTGAAATGTCCAGATAGCACAAACCCCCCCCCCCCCCAAATTACCCCATTTTGGAAAGTAGACTCCCCAAGGTATTTGCTAAGAGGCATGGTGAGTATTTTTCAGATCTCATTTATCTCATTTATTTTTGAAAATGAAGAAAAGAATTTTTTTTTTTTCTTTTTTCAATTTTCAAAACTTTGTGACAAAAAGTGAGATCTGTAAAATACTCACCATGCCTCTCAGCAGATAGCTTGGGGTGTCTACTTTCCAAAATGGGATCATTTGGGGGGGGGGGGGTTGTGCTAACTGGGAATTTCATGGCCTCCGAAACCCCTAAGGCAGTGATGAGTGAATTAAAAAATATGCCCTTAAAAAGCCTGAAGGCGGTGATTGGTTTTCGGGTCCTGTATGCGGTTAAACTGCCAAAAAGTTCCACACGTGGTATCCCCGTACACAGGAGAAGCAGCAGAATGTATTTTGGGGTGTAATTTCACATATTCCCATGGCATGTTTGAGCAATAGATCATTTAGTGACAACTTTGTGCAAAAAAAAAAAATGTCATTTTCCCGCAACTTGTGGCAAAATATAAAATATATATTCCATGGACTCAACATGCCTCTTATCAAATATCTTGGGGTGTCTACTTTCAAAATTGGGGTCATTTGGGGGGGGGGGGGTTTGTGCTATCTTGGCATGTTATGGCTTTCAAAACTGTGATAGGTAGTGAGGAGTGAAATCAAAAATTTACACCTAGAAATCCTGAAGGCGGTGCTTGGTTTTCGGGGTCCTGTACGTGGCTAGGCTCCAAAAAGTCTCACACATGAGGTATCCCCATACTCAGGAGAAGCAGCAGAATGCATTTTGGGGTGTAAATCCACATATAACAATGGCATGTGTGAGCAATATATCATTTAGTGACAACTTTGTGTAATTTTTTTTTTTTCAATCACAAAAAAATAAAATATTCAATGGACTCAACATGCTTCTCAGCAATTTCCTTGGGGTGTCTACTTTTCAAAATGGGGTCATTTGGGGGGGGAGGGGGTTGTACCATTTTAGCACTTCAAGAAATGAGATGTGCAGTCATAAACTAAAAGCTGCGTAAATTCCAGAAAATGTACCCTAGTTTGTAGACACTATAACTTTTGCACAAACCAATAAATATAAATATACGCTTATTGACATTTTTTTTTACCAAAGACATGTGGCCGAATACATTTTGGCCTAAATGTATGACTAAAATTGAGTTTATTAAATTTTTTTTATAACAAAAAGTAGAAAATATAATTTAAAAAAAAAATTTCAGTCTCTTTCCGTTTATAGCGCAAAAAATAAAAATCGCACAGGCAATCAAATGCCATCAAAAGAAAGCTCTATTTGTGGGCAAAAAAAGAACGCACATTTCGTTTGGGTACAACATTGCATGACCGTGCAATTACAAGTTAAAGCAGCGCAGTGTCAAATTGTAAAAAAGTCCTCCGGTCATTGAGCTGCCAAATCCTCCAGGGCTGAAGTGGTTAAGGATAGTGATCATATTAAGCCATTTATTAGCACATAGTTGTTTGGCTCATTTTTGAATCATAATGAAAACATAAAACTCCCAAATGGCCCTAAACAAAAGTTTACATACCCTGGAATACTGAGCCATGGGGAGCAGAAAAGAACTCTCAAAAGACCTGCGTAACAAGGTAATGGAACTTTATAATGATTAAAAGGATAACAAAGGATATCCTAAGTCTTGAATATGTCAGTAAGAACTGTTCCATCACTTATTAAGAAGTTGAAAATTTGGGGATCTCTTGATACCAAGTAAAAAAGGTCAGGTAGATCAAGATTGCAGCCACAACTGCCAGAAGAATTGTTCAGGATACAAAGAAAAACCCACAGATAACCGCAGGAGAAATACAGACTGCTCTGGAAAAAGATGGCCTGGTTGTTTTTAAGAAGCACAATACAATGATACTTGAACAAAAATAAGCTGAATGTTAGAGTTGCCAGAAACAAGCCTTTACTGTGCCAATGCCACAAAAAAGCCCAGTTGGGCGTGTTAAGGTGTTGTCTGGCATATTGTAACTTGAATTTTTTTTGTCGTTGAAGCAGTAAAGGCTTTTTTCTAGCAACTCAGGTAGTTACCAGTGGCCTGGGGTCCAGTGCTGCTTTACTGTAGCCCTTTGCTGGTTGCCGGTGTAGCCATCTTGGATACGGGAGGTGGCTATGGCTTCCCGAGGAACCACAGCTGGCTTCGCATTGTGCATCATAATGCAAGAGATGCGTTTACTGACAATATCAGTACTCACTATCCCTCCCTTCCTAAAAAAAACTGTAACTAAGTTACAGACTGGGAGAGGGAGAGGTAGTCAAATGTATTTGACAGAAATAGATTTGTACTTTACATTAGAGAATATGTTACCTCAGCATTTCATATTCCTGATATGTGCCTGCAGTACTGTGTATTTGTATGAAATGTATCCTGCTCTCTTTGTACTGAGTCCTTTGTATGAAGTGTCTGGTATTCAAGGCAGTCCCTCTGCTTTCCTTTTAAAAATTGACCACACTAGTAATGAGAGCATAGCATGGACAGTTTTCTGCCTGTGCTGGGAACCCAGCCTGTTCTCATCCAATGATTAGACTTGTGCTGACACAACCTTCCTGCACAGCCATCCACTGGGACGACCAGTGTTCTGCTGTTTCTCCTCCCCTAGCTCTATGAACTACGTATGCAGTCATGAGCAAAGGGTATGAGATCACTTTAAAAAAAAAGGAAAAAAAAGGTATTTATAATGTTTTTATATGTATACATAAATGTTTTGCGCTTCATTTCAATTGCAAAACAACTGAATGGGTTGTTTTGCAAGGTGAGGCTTTACGGTACATATACTTTATTGTCCTGCTAACCTGTAAGCAGCAGGACTGAGACTTGAAAAAGGGCAGTGAAAGCCAAGAAAGCTTGCTGACAGGAAGAGAGAACAATTGACGAGGTGATCAGTGCGCTGCCACTCCTTCGATATCCAATCACTGGACTGCACTGGATAAAATTAAGGTCAGTGACCGGGCTGTGACAGTTTATCTCAAGAATGGCTCCATATTTTTTGTTAGTTCAGCTGCTTGCCTAGAGTTCTGCCTAATTGACATAAATCATACACTAGGATAATGTTAACTTAGCAGAATGCACCATGAATAGCCTGAGATTCAGCCATGTATTATAAGGAAAATGACAGTTGCAGGCAGTATTCCAGTGGGATTCCTGTGTGCTTGCATGAGTGACAGCCAATATCCAATCCACTTAGCTGCTCCAGGGAAGACCATCACTTCCAGCTGTTATGTGTCATAAGGAACTTTCTTCAAAGTCCTTATAAAGTCATAGCTATCAATGCTCTTATGTAGAGAGGCAAATGTAGGCATGTGGAGAAAACACTTTTCAGAGCTATCTGAGACACTTTTCGTCAACCAAGAGGAGTAAATTGATTTAGTATCTGCATATCCACAAATACTGTCTGATTTGGATGCTGAAATAAATTGTCTTACCATCCCTTGAAAGTTACATAGTTAATCTGGTTGAAAAAAGACCATCCAGTTCAACCAACATAGAAAAAAACACATACAAATAGAAAATCTGCATATATACAATCCTATGCCCACAGTTGATCCAGAGGAAGGCAAAAAAAAAAACAATAAAGCATGATCCAATTTGCTCCAACTTGGGAAAAAAATTCCTTCCTGATCCCCCAACAGTCAATCAGATATTCCTTGGATCAACTTTACCAATAAATGTTAGTATCCAGTTATATTATATGCATTTAGGAACGAATCCAGGCCTTTTTTTAAAGCAATCTACTGAGCTGGAGAGAACCAGCTTTTGAGGGAGTCTATTCCACTCTTTTACAGCTCTTATGTCCTGTACACACGATAGGATTTTCTGACAAAAAAATCCATGTTTTTTTTTCCGACGGATGTTGGCTCAAACTTGTCTTGCATACACACGGTCACACAAAGTTGGTCGGAAATTCCGAACATCAAGAACGCAGTGACGTACAACACTTACAACGAGCCGAGAAAAATGAAGTTCAATAACCAGTGCTGCTCTTCTGCTTGATTCCGAGCATGCGTGGAACTTTGTGCGTCGGGATTGTGTACACACGATCGGAATTTCTGACAATGGATTTTGTTGTCGGAAAATTTGAGAACCAGCTCTCAAATTTTGTGTGATGGACATTCCAATGGAAAATGTCAGATGGAGCCTATACATGATCAGAATTTCCGACAACAAGCTCCTATCAAACATTTTCCGTCGGAAAATCCTATCGTGTGTACGGGGCATAACTGTGAAGAAGCCTTTCCATATTTGGAGATTAAATCTCTTTTCCTCCAGACGTAAAGAGTGCCCCCTTGTCCTCTGTGATGCCCTTAAGGTGAATAACTCAACACCACGTTCATTATATGGACCCCTTATGTATTTATACATGTTGATCATATCCCCCCTTAATCTCCTCTTCTCAAGAGAGAATACATTCAGTTCCTCTAATCTTTCCTCATACCTGAGTTCCTCCATGCCTCTTATCAGTTTGGTTGCCCTTCTCTGCACTTTCTCAAGTTCCCTGATATCCTTTTTTTTTAATATTCTTTTTGAGAACTGGTGCCCAAAACTGAACTGCATATTCCAGATGAGGTCTTACTAATGATTTTTACAGGGGCAAAATTATCTTTGTCACTCTGGAGTTCATTCCTCTTTTAATACAAGAAAGGATTTTGCTTGCTTTGGAAACCGCAGCTTGGCATTGCATGTGTAGCCAGGAGCTGGCTAGATTGCCTGCAGTGACAGGGGACACTTTGCAGCATTTGCCACATGGAGACTGTTCCCCCTGGTGTTAAGCTCAGACTATGTTTGTCACATCCTAAATGCAAAGCGAGTGAGGACTTGCAAGAAAAGAGCAAATGATCTTGGGACATATAGAACAGAAAGCCAAGCTCACACTGGAGTCGGACCATTGTGGACTACAAGTTCCAGCTGGCTGGAGGGAGAAGACAGAATGCTGAGGGCGGAGATAAATACCCTGAGGGGAGGATTAGTCAATCTCTTGGGGCCGTGGCTTTTATCTGGAAGCAGTGATCTGGACAGTGGGGGAGAGCCCGACTGTGCTGTGGCCTAGGGGGCAAGGGAAAGCCTCTGGGAGCGAGTGTGGGCGCATCTGCTGTTGGGAGTATCTGGTCGTTGGGTGGCAGCCGGGAGGTCACCCTCATCACCTGCCTTACAGATCCGGCTGAGCTGCATTGCTAAGAGGCACAAGGTCAAGCCCCAGGACGACGTAATTTGTGACAAAACGCATAGGGCAGAGCGATGTGCTGACGTCACCATCTCTCTCGTGTCCCAATGGATGGATTTGTTTGGTTGTGTGCTGGCCGACACACCAAACTTAAGGTGCTTTACTTACTTACTGCTGTGAGTGTTACCGGCTGGGTTTTAAGTCACAGGCGTACACCGCCACCCCCTATAATAAGGGGTCTACGGGAGCTGGTAAGCAGTTTCTACAGCTGGTGGTGGATTCACTGCGGTTTTTGGTAATGGATGATGGACACTGCCATTAAGGAGCTTGATACATTATCACATTGCTTGTGGACATTTTTGCACAGATAATTATAATCCATATGGATTCACCTATGGACTTCACATTTATTATATAGCACAATTCTTATTTATTTTCTGTTTGTGATTGTGTTACAGAAAAGAATTGCTTCTTACGGTTTATATTTTTTAGGGATAGATGTTTTATAGCGCAGTATTTATATTTTTTATACTAACATTTATGGGTAAAGTTGATCCAAGGAAAATCTTGTTGCCTCTCGGGGGGGATCAGGAAGGGATTTTTTCCCCTACTGTAGCAAATTGGAGCATGCTCTGCTGGGGTTTTTCACCTTCCTCTGGATCAACTGTGGGTGAAGGATTGTGTATATGGGATTATATGATTTTTTTTTTTTAACTAGATGGACTTGTGTTTTTTTTTTCAACCTGACTAACTATGAAACTATGTAATTTATCAACATTAAATCTCATTTGCCACACAATTGTCCAATTAAACAGTGCATTGAGGTTGACTTATAAATTGGAGACATCCTGTAAGGTCGTTATTCCACTGCATAGTTTGGTGTCATCTGCAAAGGCAGAAATGGTATTTTTAATCCCTGACCCTATATAATTTATAAAGCTATTAAAAAGTAAGGGTCCCAACACTGAATCTTGGAGTACACCACTGATAACCGTAGACCAGAGTAGATCAGAGTGAACTACATAGGACCACTCCTGGTTTTGTGTTGTCTCTTGCTCAGAGGACAGAGGGAGAAAACTAATGATAATTTTCTGTTTAATTAACTGAAGCGAGGAGAGCTTTTTCTTTCATTTCATTGCTCTCTTTAACCACTTGCCTACTGCACACTTTTACCCCCCATTCTGCCCAGGCCAATTTTTACCTTTCAGCCCTGTTACATTTTAAATAACAATTGCGCAGTCATGCAACACTGTAACCATATGACATTTTTATCATTTTTTTTTACACAAATAGAGCTTTCCATTGGTAGTATTTAATCACCACTGGGTTTTTTTTATTTTTTGCTAAGTAAACTAAAAAAGTACATTTTCTCCTTTACTGATGTGCACTTATGAGGCTGCACTGATGGGCACTGATAGGCTGCACTGATGGGCACTGATGAGGCGACACTGGTGGGCACTGATGAGGAGGCACTGATGAGGCTGAACTGATAGGTGGCGCTGATGGGCACTGATAGGTGGCACTGCTGGGCTCTGATAGGCAGCACTGATAGGCGGCACTGATGGACACTGGCAGGTGGCACAGATGGGCACTGATGGGCAGCACTGATGGGCACCGATAGGCAGCACTAATAGGTGACACTGATGGGGAGGCACTGATGGACACTTATTGGCAGCACCGATGGGCACTGATTGGCAGCACTGATAAGCACTAATTGGCAGCATTGGTAGGTACTGATTGACAGCGCTGGTGGGTACTGATTGGCAGCGCTGGTGGTTACTGATTGGCACCACTGGTGGGCACTGATAGGCAGCACTGATGGGCACTGTTGGGACTGCACTGATAATCAGAACAATGATAATCAGTGCCCTGATTATCAGTGTAGATGTCCCTTTTACACAAACCGGTTATCGGCTCTTCTCTCCTCATGCTGTCAGCGTGAGGAAAGGAATGGCGATAACCTGCTTGTGTTTACATCGTGATCAGCTGTGATTCGACACAGCTGATCACATCATAAAGAGCCGCTGGTTGGCTGTGTCCAGAGCAATCACAGGAGGACGTCATATGACACCCTCCCAGAACTGGCTGGCCGTGTTGTTGCCGAAGCAGAATTTTGCATGGGCATTTGGCATTTTTTTTCCCTGCCTGGGTTTAGAGGCAGAACCCCCCCCCCCCCCCACAGCAAGTGCATTCAGGAGCAGCGGCATTTTGGCAGAAAGAAAAAACACTTGATGTGCTTTAACATGTCTAAATGTGTGTACACGCTAGGCTCCTTTGGCACACAAGCATTTATTCATTTCAATGGCCAGAATAAATTATTATACTGGCCAATGAAATGAACTAACGCCCAAGCACTTGATGCTCCTCAATGCGTTACAAGCATTTAGAAGCATCAAGCTGCTTTCTGCTGAAACGCTACTGCCAGAAGGGGAAGAGTCCAGGAGGGTTAGCAACACGGCCTTTGTGCATGAGGCCTCACAGGGGGACTGTGGTATGTGATAGCATAGTGCAGACACCAGATTTCTTTTAGACTCCATATGTGACATCTGCACTCAACTGAAGCTAATCAAGCACAGACTATGCATTCAGGCTTTTCAGAGTATACATCTTAGGCACAATGAACATTTCTAGATGTTACCTATAACACTGGAAATGTTCGCTTTTGAAGTTACATAGTAGGTAAGGTTGAATAAACACAATAGTCCATCCAGTTCAACCTGTGTAGATGTACATGTGTTAGTGTCTATAATCATTTCCCAAATCCCTGTATGTTGTGTTCTTTAAGATGCAGCCCAAGAGTCTCTTAAAAATATCCACACTCCCCGCTGACACCACCAGTTGTGGAAGAGAGTTCCACATCCTTATTGCCCTGACAGTGAAAAAAACCCCTACGCAGCTTAAAGCGGAGTTCCACCCAAAAATGGAACTTCTGCTTTAAGGGAGGTCAACCCCTGACATGCCACATTTGGCATGTCATTTTTTTGGGGGGGGGGCTGGGACCCTCTTTTCAGAGGGTCCCAGCTCCCACTTCTTCCCGGCGCACCGCTTACCTGTCCCCCTCCCTCTCGGCAATCATCTGGGACACGTCACAGGTCCCAGATGATTGCCCGACCAGTCACGGCGTGCGGCTCGCAGCCGAGCGCCCACACTTACAATGCCAGCGCTGCAGAGAGAAGGGGGAGACGAGCGGGGCTTCGCTCAACCACCTCGCTGGACCCTGGGACAGGTAAGTGTCCGATTACTAAAAGTCAGCAGCTGCAGTATTTGTAGCTGCTGACTTTTATTTTATATTTTTTTGCAGAACTCCACTTCAAGGTTAAAGTGCTTCTTCTCCAATCTTTTTGCGTGGCTTGGTGTCCTCTTACACTTCCTGAGACTGAATAGTTTTTAACCTACACTGGGATCACCATTGAGGTATTTGTAAATCGCTATCATATCTCTCAAGCGTCTCTTCTCCAGCGAGAATAAATTTAGTGCTTGACTGCTTGTAGTCATTCCTCGTAATTGAGGTCTTCCAGTCCACTTAATAATTTAGTTTCCCTTCTTTGGACACTCTCCAGCTCCAGCACATCCCTTCTGAGGACTGGTGACCGGAACTGGACGGAATACTCCAGATGTGGCCTGAACAGAGTTTTATAAAGAGGCAGGATTATAGTTTTATCTCTGGAGTATATCCCCTGTTTTATGCGTTAAAATTCTGCCAGCCTTGGTAGCTTCTGCTTGACATTGCATGCTATTGCACAGTCTGTCATCTACTAGGACCCCTAGATCTTTCTCAATCCTTGATTCCCCAGAGGTTCTCCCCCTAGTTAATAGTTTGGGTTTATGTTTTAAGCCCCCAAATGCATTACCCTACATTTCTCCACATTAAACCTCATTTGCCATGCAGTTGCCCACTCCATTATTTTGTTTAAGTTTTTCTGTAAACTTTCTATATACTGATGTGAAGTTATTGCCTTGCTTATTTTTGTGTCGTTCGCAAAAACTGAGATTGAGCTGTTTATCCCATCCTTTATATCATTTATGATTAAATTAAACAGAATTGGTCCCAAGACAGAGCCTTGGGGTACCCCACTTACCACTCCAGACCAGTCTGAGTACAACTTATTTATCACCACCCTTGGGACATGCCCCTGTAACCAGTTTTCTATCCAAGAATGCCTGCAGACCTCAGCTTGTACATTAAGCGTTTATGGGGAACTGTATTGAATGCTTTTGCAAAATCCAGGCCTCCCTCTATCTAGATGGCTGCTCACTTCCTTGTAGAATGTTAACACATTGGTCTGGCAGGAACGACCCTTCATAAACCCATGCTGTTTACTACTGTAGCATCCTCTAGGTTGCTAGATGAGTGAATAGGTTTTTTTTCTTGTCAGGATAGGTACATTGTCAGGCTTGGCTGGCAGCCAAGCCTGTGTGGTTTTTCTTGCTGGGTCAGGGTTGAGTGACTCAGGAAGAGCTGGGTGACTCACAGGCAGCATCACTGAGACCTCCCACTTCTTTCCAGAACATGCTGGAATCTTCTGGAAAGGAAGGAGAAGAGGAGAGGTGAAGCTGCCTGGAGTATTCTGAGAAGCCCTGACCAATCCCCAACCTGGATTGGCAGGGAGCAGGCCTCAAATACTCAGGGTCAGCCCAGCTGGGGAGGAGTTGTTCGGGATGGATACTGGAGATGGAGTGCTAGGCTGTTGTGGCCTTTGAGGGAGCTTCCTAGTCTGGGGGAGGGGACCTTGGGCCTGGGGGAGGGTGGGGAGAGGATCCTCTGACAACACAAGGAGGTTTCCTGGACATGAGGCAGGGGAGCGAGGAGAGCACAGCAGGAGTGCACTGCCAGGCAAGTCTCCTGGGAGGAAAAACTGGTCCCAGCCAGGAGGACTGGTGAGTGACACCTATTCAGGAGGATTGGGGAAACACGGCTGGGAGGACTGGGATACTGCAGTCTGGGATGGGCACAGAGCCAGTGGAGTGGACTGTGGTGGCACGGGCAGTGGAGAAAGGCAGCTGGCGCCAGGAGGGCTGGCAGGGCCTGAAGATGTGGTGCTGGAAGCAGTAGGAATACCTACATATTTTTTGCACTCAATATTACTAAGAATACAGTATCTGATTATAAATGATAAATGTACAATATTAAAATGCTTACGGAGATGGGGGAGGAGAATGGGGAAGTAGGGGTGTGCCTTGCCATATTAGGCTGTGCTTTTTTATTGATGCACACAGTGTAGGGAGACATACTGTTGCTCTATTCCTTGCATGCAAGGCTGGCTCCATAGTATGCTGCAAGAGTAAGGAGCTACAAAAAACACAGGGAAGCGGTCATGACACCAGCTTTAACTGGAACATAGGCAAGGAAAATAAAATAAAATAAATAATAAAAAAAAGTTGTATACTCAGCAAGTGAATAAATCAGCGGCTGAAAGTGCTTAAAAATTTGAAGGTTTAATACCATTTTAAAATTCAAAGCTTAACATCCTTCCCCAGCTGAGCTTTTCCCTTAAATCTTGTGCAATTGTAAACCGTCAGAACACAATGAGTGCTGACAGTATCATGTCAGTATGCCAGCTGGCCTGGAGTAGATCAGGCCGTATTAAAAAAAAAACAAAAAAAAAAAACTATAGCACTCTTTGGTCAGTTTCATTCATGTATTTTTTTTTTTTTTGGAAACTGTACATGGCTACAAGCAAATATATTAGATAATTGTTTTTATTTTATGAAATTATTGTGCCAAAACTGTCTTACATCCAAATGACTAGTAAGTAAGATATTTAAAAAAAAATGTTTTCCTAATCCCTTTATTTGCTGGGAGTCATTGAAGCCAGCAGCAGATGCCCAAACCAAATTTTAGCAGAATGGGATAACTTGCATAACTCTATTAATTTTGCTACCTAAACCATTAAATTAAAGCCTACTGTTGTTGATACCTAATAAGAGATAATACGTTTTTTTTTATTGCTACATGATTAGTGATGTTGGTGTAAGTATAACAACAGTTCTGAACTTTGGGATAAGCAAATATCATCCTAATACATGGGGCATGTGTATTCTTATTTGAATCTTGGTGTGCTTTGTGTATTTCTTCCAGACCTGTGCAGCAATCCAGCATTAAAGTGACATTAAAGCTTTGATTTTTAAATTAAATTAAAAAACATGCTGTAGTTACCTGCTCTGTGCAATGTTTTAGCACAGAGCAGCTCTGATCCTCTTCTTCTGGGGTCCCCCGCCGGTGCTTCAGGCTCCCCCCCCCAGTGCCCCCCATGGAAAGACTCTTTACATGGGAATGCCCGTGTGTGCTTGCTCCTGATTCGACCTGTCTGGGTCTGTCAACACAGAGCGGGCAGCTTGGCTCAGCCCCCCACTCACAGGGCAGAGAGTTTATTTGACAGCAGCAGGAGCCAATGGCTCCCATTGCTATCAATCTACCCAAGGAGGAGGGAGACTGCTCTTGTGCACATCGCTGGATTGGATCAGGCACAGGGAGGGCTGGGGGAGGAGGATTTTGCAGAGCACAAAAAGTTTTTCACCTTAATGCATAGAATGCATTAAAGGGGCGTTCCAGCCGCGGTTTTTTTTTTTTCTAAAGTCAGCAGCTACAAACACTGTAGCTGCTGACTTTTAATAAGGACACTTACCTGTCCAGCGAGCCCGCGATGTCGGCCCCCCGAGGCCAATCCGTCCATCGGATCGGCTGCCGACACCCCCATGCTAACGGCACCTTGCGGCTTCACTGCCCGTTTCCTACTGCGCATGCGCGAGTTGCGCGGTGCTTTGTGAATGGCCCCTTTGTTTTCTGGGACACATACATGTCCCAGAAGGCAATGGGGCCACTCGCCGAGGAATAGGAAGCGCCGCGGAGTAGGAAGAGGCAGATTAGGAAGACTGCCTAGCAACAGGGGTTTCTGGTAAGTTAAATTTTTTATTTCAAATGTTTTTTTTTTTTTTTAAAGAATATTAATGCTATTTTTTATTTTAGGGTGGCCCTCCACTTTAAAGTGAAAAACCTTAAGGTATAGAACCACTACATTCCCTCTGTGCAGGAGCTTCTTGTAATAAAGACCACTCACTTGTGCTCCCTTTCCTTGTGCAAGGTGACTGGTCTTGTCTCCACCCCCTCCTGCAGGTTCCTGCAGCCAGCCTATGGTGGGTGGAGTCTTCTGGGTCCCTCCCACAGCTCTGCTCTATGGACAGGTTATGTAAAATACAGTGGTGATGTCACAGCTATATTTATAAGCTAATTTTGCAAAGCCATTTGCTGCAGACAAATTGAATGTACATCCTTTATGGCTATTGAGGAGTTTTTGTGTCCAGAGTTATTATTATTATTATTATAAAGGATTTATATAGCGCCAACAGTTTACGCAGCGCTTTACAATATAAAAGGGAGACAATACAGTTATAATACAATAAAATACAAAAGGATTAAGAGGGCCCTGCTCAGAAGAGCTTACAATCTAAAAGATTGCTTTAAATATTGTTATACATTTTTGCTCTTCTTTATATTGAATTATACTTTTTTTTTATATATATATATTTTTTATTTGTTTTGTTTAGGTGGAATCGGGTTTCTCAGATGGTTTCTGTGCATGGCTAATAATATTGTTGTCTTATAATTTTATGATGTGCTAGCATGTAACGTGCAGGCTTGTCTAAACAATTCACCCAAAAGTGGAACTTCTGCTTATATGCCTCCTTCCCCCCTCCGGTGTCACATTTGGCACCTTTCAGGGGGGAGGGGGGAACAGGGACCTGTTTATGACAGGTCCCCTTCCCCACTTTCGGAAGCCTGATCTCTCGGAAGTCCAGCCCCCCTCCTCCTTCCCCTGCCACCGTGCCAATTAGAAAGCACAGTACGCTTCACGCATGCGCAGTAAGGAGCCAGAAGTGAAGCGAAAGGTTGGCTGGGGTGCCGACATTGCGGGCTCCCTGGACAGGTAAGTGCGCTAATATTAAAAGTCATTAGCTACAGTATTTATAGCTGCTGGCTTTTACATTTTTTTTTTGGCTGTACCTCCTCTTTAGCCAATTCAGCCCCGGAAGAATTTACCCCCTTACTGACCAGGCCATTTTTGCGATACCGCACTGCATCGCTTTAACTGAAAATTGCGCGGTCGTGCAACGCTGTACCCAAACAATATTTATGTCCTTTTTTTCCCACAAATAGAGCTTTCTTTTGGTGGTATTAGATCACCTCTGCGTTTTTTTATTTTTTTGCGCTATAAACAAAAGAAGAGCGACAATTTTGAAAAAAAAACACAAGGGGGGTTATTTACTAAAGCTGGAGAGTGCAAAATCTGCTGCAGCTCTGCATAGTAACCAATCATCTTCCAGGTTTTATTGCCAAAGCTTAATTGAACAAGCTAGAAGCTGATTGGCTACTATGCACAGTTGTATCAAGTTGTGAGTGCTCTAGTTTTATTAAATCAACCCCAATATCTTTTACTTTTTGCTATAATAAATATCCCCCAAATAAAAAAAAAAAAACAAAGAATTTTTTTCCTCAGTTTAGTCTGATATGTATTCTTCTACATATTTTTGGTACAAAAAAAATCGCAATAAGCGTATATTGATTGGTTTGCGCAAATATAGCATCTACAAAAAAAAAGGATAGATTTATGGCATTTTTATTATTATTTTTTTTTTACTAGTAATGGCGGTGATCTGCGATTTTTAAAGGTACTACGATATTGCAACGGACAAATCAGACACTTTTGACACATTCACATTCATACAGCAATCAGTGCTATAAAAATGCACTGTAAAAAATAACTGTATAAATGTCACTGGCAGGGAAGGGGTTAACACTAGGGGTCGATCAAGGGGTTATCTGTGTTCCCTAGGTGTGTTCTAACTGTGGAGGGATGGGACTGACTAGGGGAGGAGACCGATCGGTGTTCATACTTAGTATGAACACACAATTGGTCTCCTCTCCCCTGACAGAACCGGGATTTGTGTGTTTACACACAGATCTTTATTCTCGCTCTGTCACGAGCGATCGCGAGTGCCCAGCGGTCATCGCGCCCGTCGGGCACTCGCATCGACTCCGGGGACACGCTGCGGGTGCGCGCCTCCTACAGTGTCTTAAAGAGCCGATGTACAGCTACAACGGCTCTCCCAAGGGAGCCAACCTGCCGCAGTATAACTGTGGCGGCTGGTCGTGAACCGATTAAGTTATATGCAATCAGACAGATCCTCAGACTACACAGCTGTTGATAACATTTAAAAAGTCAGCAAATGCAGATGTATAAGTATCAATACAAGTAGAAATGTATTTTTTTTTAAAACTTTGAATAAAAGCGTAACTAAACTTTCTCAATCAACATGAACTATTTTTACTTTTTATGCTGCTAGCATTGGTAAATAGTTAGGAAGTTAAATTATATTTACTTGTTGTAAACTTTTTTTTTTTTACATTTCTTCAATTGCTTCCTGGTTTCTGGCCTAGGCTAAAATTATGTCATACATCCAAGGAGTCTTTTTGGGCATTTTTTTTCTTTCATCTGGAGGAGGGGAGTGGCTTTCTCAACTAAGCCCCCCGATCCCCCCCCCCCCACGTCTGCATGCCTGATCTAAGAACAGATGGATTCCAGGAAGTTAATGCTACATGAATCATCTCCTACTCAAGATGGCCACAGCCAGAAATAATGAAGAATGTTTTTCAAAGTGATTTCTAAACAAAATAACGCATGGAGACATGGATGGATGTGTGAGTTTAGTTTGAATATGATAAATAAATTAAATAGAGTTTTCTGTTTGTGGTGCTCAGATACAGTTAAATTCTGCTTTAAGTAGACCAATGTTTCTCGACCAGGGTGCCACTGCACCCTAGGGCGTCATTTGGGTTCCCCTGGGATGCCAAGAGCATGAGACCCAGCTTGCCCTGGTTTGGAGATGGATGAGAAGAGTCTGTGATGGGGGTGACTCTGATGTGTTCGGGGACTGTAATGTCATGGGGTACTCTGCTGTGAAGCAGGGGTCTCATGTATTGGGGGCTCTGACATGAAGGGGGCACTCTAATCTGAAGGTGAGGCTCTTATATAATGGGGGCACCTCTAATGTGAATAGGGGCTTCTGATATGAAATTAATTTCATCAAGGTGGTTGTGTGGATTGCTCTGAGGAAACTAGCGTTGATTGGCTAGTGAAACATGTCAGTGTGACATCAGCACGTCGGCTGGGGGATTGGCTGTTTGCTGCACATGTGAAGCAGGAAGATGAAAAAGAAATGACAGCTTGTAATCCAATGATTGGAAAACCTGCATGAATGGCACTTTATACACAGTGGAAAACCTCAAGGCGTCAGGATATCGGCTCATCCTGAGCATGTGTTAATCCGGACTGTTGGGTAGAGGTACAGTGAAATGACCGGGATGTATGACATGGTGAGAGTGTCTTGAACTAAGTCTAGTTACACAGTTGTGTTTGTTCCTGTTCCCGGTTTTCAGCCTCCCCATCTGACGGCCTTTGGAGATGTATCCACACTGTTAAGGTGACTCAATGCCTAATGCCGCGTACACACGATCGGACATCTTGTCCGAAAAAGATATGACGGCTTTTCCAACGGGATTCTGCTCAAGTTTGCCTTGCATACACATGATCACGCAAAAGTTCGCTGAACTTACGACCGTCAAGAACCCGGTGACGTACAACACTACGACGAGCCGAGAAAAGGAAGTTCAATGCTTCCGAGCATGCGTCGAATTGTTTCCGAGCATGTGTAGGAATTTTGCACGTCAGAATCGCCACAGACGAGCGCATTTTTGGATAGGAACTTTTTCCGACCAAAAAATTAAGAATATGCATTCAATCTTTTGCTGGCTGGAATTCGACCAGCAAAAGTCTGATGGAGCATACACACGGTCGCATTTTTCCGACGAAAATCTCTCACTAGTCTTTTGCGGGCCGAAATTCCGATCCGTGTGTACATGGCATTAGCCTGCTCTTCTTGATTATCTCAGCTTCAATATAATTACTTCCCTGCTTCACCAGGTGTAATTTGCCTAGGGACTGATCATAATCCATTTGTGGACAGCAATAACGATACCCTGTGTGTTTTTTGAGTACATGGCAGCTAAGAACTCACCAATTCACCTAACACCCATCATTTTTAAGGGTAAAAGTTTGTCGCCATTCCACGAGCGGGCAAAAATTTGAAGCGTGGCACGTTGGGTATCAATTTACTCGACGTAACATTATCTTTCACAATATAAAAAAAAATTGGGCTAACTTTACTGTTTTTCTTTTTTTTTATTCAAAAAAGTGTATTTTTTAAAAAAAAAAGTGCACCTGTAAGACCGCTGCGCAAATACGGTGTGACAGAGTATGGCAACTAACGCTATTTTATTCTTTAGGGTGTTAGAAAAAAAAACATGTATAATGTTTAAGGGGTTCTAGGTAATTTTCTAGCAAAAAAAAAACTGTTTTTAACTTGTAAACAACAAATCTCAAAAAGATGCTCAGTCCTTAAGTGGTTAAAGGATGCCGTGACTGAAAAAGGATTGAGATACAAGGGCTGTACTGAAAGTAATGCAAAAGTGGGCATAACTTACATAGGTCATTCAAATTCAACATGTTCTTAGAGTGATGGGGCTTACACATGGTCGGACTTTTCGACCGGACTAGTCTGACGCATGCAGACGGACCAAATCCGGCGGACAATCCGATCGTGTGTGGGCTTCACCGGACCTTCAGCGGACTTTTCCAGTCGCAAATCTGACGGACTTCAGATTTGGAACATGCTTCAAATCTTTACGTCGTATCTCCGCCAGACCCAGAAATCCGCTCGTCTGTATGCTAGTCCGACAGGCAAAAACCGACGCTAGGGCAGCTTTTGGCTACTGGCTATCAACTTCCTTATTTTAGTCCGGTGTACGTCATTGCGTACAAATCCGTCGGACTTTGGTGTGATCGTGTGTAGGCAAGTCCGTTCGTTAGAAAGTCCATCGGAAGTCCCTCAAAAGTCCGTCGAAAGTCCGCTGGAAAGTTTGTCGGACCAGTCCGGTCGAAAAGTCCGCCCGTGTGTACGCGGCATAAGTCTTCTCAACTCATCTTCTTCTTCTTTTCTTCAACTTGGAATCCATCAGGAGTGGTCCATCTATTAAGGGCGCACTGGCGCCGCATCCCCTGTCCATGCGTCCAGCCCCCATGACGTCAGATGCATGAATTCCAATGAGGAGGGGGGGTGTTTTTTTTTAAGCACGTGATTAGAGACAGAGGCTTTAATAGGCTTCAAAATAGGGTGGGCTCGGGGCACAGAGCACTGTGAACCAAGCCCACCTAGTTGTGTGACAATAGCAAATGAATATTCACTATTTTCACACTGACTCCTCCCCACCAATCAGGAAGCGGGTACCATTTCCCAATTGGCCAAAAGGAGGAGCATTCCGATTGGTCACCGAGGAGGAGGGAGGAGACAGAAGCCGCTGTGATGCCTGCAGAGGAGAGCAGGGGAAGCCGCCTGTGATGACCGTGGAGAAGAGCAGGGGAACGGGAAGCTATCAGTGATGCCCGCCACCCATGATGCCCGCCATAGACAGGGGTGGCTGTGGGTGCATTGTTTGCTGCTCCCCCCTCAAAAAAAAATTACCACCAGCCGCCACTGTAAGCCCTTATTTACATCCAAAATGAAAATGTTTTGGCAGGAGTGTTGAGATATACTTTACATCTTAGCAATATGGAAAACAGTTGGATTTGAGTAGAGTTAAAAAATGATTTAATGCCTATATAACCTTTGGGTTTGTAAAAGGGGCTTAGAACCAGATCCAGCACAAGCAGACAAGGACTGTGGGTTTTACATTTGGTATGAATAACAAAGCCAGGGCTTTTCTCAGAAAAAAGAAATATTTTGATGTAGCTCACAGTTCACATGATGACTTGGTTTACGCAAAGAAAATCTCAGTTCGGATGTGTTTTCATGAAACAGTTCATGTGAAGTTCATGGCCAGGGTTCTTCGATAGTAATCTTGTAATAAATTAGGTTGGATTCACAATGTTGCGTCACAAGATTAACTGGGTTGCTGCAACATGTGGCATCTCACATTATACACATTGGTGTGCAGCGGTGGCATTGATTCTGAATGGCAGCCCAATACACCTTGCCAACGGATAGGCATTGTAGTGCACGTATGTGTGTTGTGGTGTGGTGCACTGCCAAAAATGGTATGTGGAGCGTTTTAATGTGTTAGGCAGCCTAAAATAAATGGACAACTTTAATACAATACATCTTAATGCATCTGCATTAAACTCGCCACAAAGGGCCCTCTATTTATTTCAGATCTTTGGCAGCTGCCAGTGTACATGGACAACCACTTCAGGTGGCACAGAGCCTGGAGAATCCATACTGGACACTGTGGGGTTGATTTACTAATGGGAAATAATGGGCAAGTGCAGTTGCTCCAGAGCTTAGTAAATGAGGGAGAGCTCTGTTGACTTCCATCATTCATAGTTACATAGTTAGTCATGTTGAAAAAAGACACAAGTCCATCTAGTTCAACCAATAAAAAAAATCAAAACAAAAATCATACAATCCCATATACACAATCCTATGCCCACAGTTGATCCAGAGGAAGGCAAAAACCCCAGCAAAGCATGTAAAGCATGAACCAATTTGCTTCAGCAGGGGAAAAATTCCTTCCTGGTCCCCCTGAGAGGCAATCGGATATTCCCTGGTTCAACTTTACCTGTTTTTTTTTCCTTGCATGTCATTGGGTACATACTACAGGATATGGTCAGAGACTGCAGATATGTACCGTACTTGTATCAACAAGAGATTGCCAGAGACTGCAGACATGATACAGGAGATGGTTAGAGACTGAAGACATGATGCAAGAGATGGTCAAAGACTGTAGACATACTACAGGAGATGGTCAGAGACTGCAGATATGTACTTGTATCAACATGAGATTGTCAGGGACTGCAGACATGATACAACAGATGGTCAGAGACTGCGGAAATGATACAAGAGATCAATGCATCAAATGCAGCCTAACAAGTGCCCACCAATTGCAACCGCATCAGTGCCTATCAAATGCAGCCTACCCTACCAATGCCCATCAAATGCAGCCTGCCAGTACCCATCTAATGCAGCCTGCCAGTGCCCACCAATTGCAGCCTACCAGTGACCACCAATTGCAGCCTACCAGTGACCACCAATTGCAGCCTACTAGTGCCCCTGGATCAAGCAGAGCGTTGACGATCTCCCACTGTCACAGAGCTTGGATTTGAATCTCCCGGTCGGCCTCTGTAACAAAGTGCCGCCTCCTAGACCAGCTTGCGGCTCTTATGATACACGTCACAGCTAATTCAATTTCACTGTATTGGATCAGTGTTCTGCTTATTACAGGAGCTGGTCTAGGAGGCGGGACTTTGTTACAGCGCTCCCCAGGGGCAGACTGACAACTCATGGGGCCCCCGGGCAATAGGAAATTATGGGCCCCAAAGGTTTTTACATACCCCCCCACTGTGATATCCTCCACACTCCTCTCCTGTACATACCGCCCACTGTCATATCCTCTACACTCCTCTCCTGTACATATCGCCCACAGTCATACCCTCCACACTCCTCTCCTGTACATACCGCCCACTGCTATACCCTCTACACACCTCTCCTGTACATACGGCCCCATGTTATACCCTCCACATTCCTCCCCTGGAGGGTATGACAGAGGGCGGTATGTACAGGAGAGGAGTGTGGAGGGTATGACAGTGTGACAGTGGGTGGTATGTACAGGAGAGGAGTGTGGAGGGTATTACAATGAGCGTTATGTACAGAAGAGGAGCTTGGAGGGTATGACAGTGGGCGGTATGTACAGGAGAGAAATGTGGAGGGTATTACAGTGGGCAGTATGTACAGGAGAGAAAAAAATCATGCCCACCAAAAGGCCCCCACATCCATTATTTTATATCAAATTAAAATTTAATCGATCAGGAAGTCAGATTTACATGCAACAGCAACAGCATCCCCACTTCACATCACATCGTCCCCCCTTAACAGCAGGAGCTCCATACTTAGCATCAGGAGCCCCCTTTCACATCGTGAGCCCCCTAATTAACATCAAGAGTCTCCTTTTACATCAGAAGTCCCCACTTTAGATTAGGAGTCCCCCTTTGCGTCAGTAGTCCCTACTTACATCAGAAGTCCCCCTTTAACATCAGAGTCCCTCTTTACATCAATAGCCTCCTACTGAACATCAGGTGTCTCCCTTTATGCCAGAATCCCTCTTTACATCATAAGTCTCCCCTTCACATTAGGAGTTCTCCTGCGGCTTTGGGTCTTCTACCCCTATGCCTGTGTCCTCCTCCTTCGTGTGAGTGCCCAAATTCGGCCCTAGAACATACACAGGCTGGTAAGGTTAACAAGCAACCCCCCCCAGCCCCACCCTCCATCACCCCCTGCGGCTGCTCGACAGCCTACAAATTTTTGCACCTCAAAATGATCTTTTTCATGCAGAGAGAACTGAGAAGCATGCTCCGCTACTGACCCTCGCCTGCCATTGACTGAGCCAGGGAGGGGATAGAGGACGTGCACAGCCTGAGGGAAGTGGTGTGGCCTTTTTATGGAACATCAGAAGCGGCCTGGGGGGAAATTGCCTCCCCCCCGGTGACCACATTTCCAACTGCCATTCAGGGCCAATTCTGCTAAGGACGGCGGGGGGGGGGGGATGTAGTCTCAGGGTTGATCAGCGGCGGGGTTGACTTGTCGGGCGAATGGCTGGTGTTAGCAATTAAATCATCCAGACACCATGCTTGATATGGTGTCAGGATGATCAAATTACATTTCTAATATTACAGTGTAATATATAATGAAATAGTTCAACTCACCATAATACAGAATCAGTGGGAGCCCTGGGTGTCACTTGCCACCATATGCAGCGTGTCACTTGCCACCGTCGCCTGCCGCTAGATGCAGCATGTCACTTGCCACCTTCGCCTGCTGCCAGATGCAGCTTGTTACTTGCCACCTTCGCCTGCTGCCAGATGCAGCATGTCACTTGCTACAGTCGCCTGCCACCAGATGTAACATGTCATTTGCAACCCTCACCTACTGCCAGATGCAGAGTGTCACTTGCCACTTATTTCCTGGCTCTCTCTCACTCTCCTTCAGCTGGGCATGCTGGGGGCTGCAGTTTCCCTCTTAGGATTGCTGGGGCTTGCCAGGCCTTGGGACTACATGTCCCATGATCCTCTTTTGTGCTTCTTTTTAAATTTTTTCTTTCATGCTCAGTAGGAAGGAGAGGGCGCCGCTCCCCACTCACGAGTACAGCAGGATGAGGGAGAGATGGAGGGGGAAAGAAGAGCCCATAGCTGCTCTCTCCACACAGAGACACAGCCAATCCCCTGCTGACCAAAGGAAGGAGGTGGAATTGGTAGAAAACAGAGCCCTCTCTTTACAGCAGTGGCTCGAGCGGGGGGAGGGAGCACAGTTTCTATCCTTTGACCCGCTCGCAACTGCTATCATTTGCCAGGTAGGGAGTGAACACGGGAGGGGTATCCGTGGCACCTGAGCTTCGGCGGCCCCCCTCTGCCTTAGCCCATGGCACCTGGGCATGGGGCAGTAACAGGCTGACCCCCCACCCCTTCAACCTCTGCAGCAATGCTGGCAGCACTCATACGTCTATTTCCCAAAAACAACCTCTGGATATGACGCTGAGCACGTGCACTCAACTTCTTTGGTCGACCATGGCAAGGCCTGTTCTGAGTGGAACCTGTCCTGCTAAACCACTGTATGATCTTGGCCACGGTGCTGCAGCTCAGTTTCAGGGTCTTGGCAATCTTCATATAGGCCAGGCCATCTTTTTGTAGAGCAAGCATTCTTTTTTTCCCAGATACTCAGAGAGTTCTTTGCTATGAGGTGCCATGTTGAACTTCCAGTGACCAGTATTTGAGAGCGAGAGTGAGAGCGATAACACCAAATTTAACTTACCTGCTCCCCATTCACACCTGAGACCTTGTAACACTAATAAGTCACATGACACCAGGGAGGGAAAATGGCGAATTGGGCCCAATTTGGACATTTTCACTTAGGGGTGTACTCACTTTTGTTGCCAGCAGTTTAGACATTAATGGCTGTGTGTTGAGTTATTTTGAGGGGACAGCAAATTTACACTGTTATACAAGCTGTACACTCACTACTTTACATTGTAGCAAAGTGTCATTTCTTCAGTGTTGTTACATGAAAAGATATAATAAAATATTTACAAAAATGTGAGGGGTGTACTCACTTTTGTGAGATACTGTATATATTCCCCGGGCATTGTCCAGATGTTGTTTTAGGGTAACCAACACCATCTCTTTTCTATTTTTCTATTTTCTTGTCTCCCTCTCTTTTAGAGTCTCCCTCTGCTCCATTTTTGTTATCTGTTCTCTTATTTTAGGTATTTCAGCAAGTTTTCTGGGAGGGATTTACCCTCATTGCTGTATAGTTACACCTATTGTAGGAGTGATTTTGTTTTTCTTGGTGCCCACCCTGCGATCCCCATTGGGCCTGGACGTCAGGGCCTGGACGTAAACCTGGAACCTCTGCTTTGTCTGGCAATGACTCTTCTCACTGAGCTACCTGAGATGCTAGACAGTACCCTGTCTGATCCATGGGACAACCCTGGCTTGTGCCTTGACTTCTGCTGAACCTTGAACTCTTCCAGGAACTTCTTGATCTAAACCATGTCTCTGCACTTCCTGTTTGTTAAATTATTGTGCTCTCTCTAGCCAATATCTCGTTCCGTTTTCCCTGCTACCATCCCTATCTGTTCTACCACTTGTTACTGACCCTTGGCTTGTTCCTCGACTACTGCAACTGCCCATTACTGACTTTTGGCTTGTTTACTGACTATGCTTCTGTTTGATCCTTACCTGCTATATCTGCTTCTGGACCCGGTTTGCTCACCTCCTGGTAGGGTGATCCCGAGGACCACAACCTGGAACATACAGCTAAATCCATCTCCACCATCAGGAGCTTTGGTAAACACCAGCTAGTACTTTGACCCTGCACGTCAGGTGAGCCCACCTCATCCACCACGGTGACCCGCTTTTATACCTACCCCACTGGTCAGTGGAAGCAACTGGTCTTGGAGCCTGACCCTTGATCGTGACAAAAGCATGATTATAAATGCTGACCATTTTTTATTTCATTGGGGAAACTTCCCTTTACTTCCTGTCTCATAGCCAAAACAGTAAGTGGGAGGAAATCAGTCCGATTTTTTCTTTTTTTTGGAACTGGAAAAGGCAGCTGGATCCTGATTGGTTCCTTGGGCCTACAGACACCATTTCATTTGCGCCTGCTTTTGTCATAAGGCCTGTTATTATCTGTTCCACTAGTCACCTTTCCTGTGTTCCATATTGATAAACGTCACCAATGTTCTTCACATTCTTTGACCTCATCGTCATTTAATCTGCTGGCTTTTTTCACTTGGGCTTTGTGAAGGAAAAATTCTAATCTGTTGGTAAATGAGTTATAGGAATTGAGCTGTTCAAACTACAAGTCGTAATGTGGCATTTCTGCATAAACAATATATTTTTCTCAGAAGAAAAGGTAAGGAAAACACATTTAATTACGGCCTTATATCCTGTTCTCCACGCTCTGCAATGGGCTATTGATAGAGTGGCACATACATCAAATTATTTTTTCTTTTAGGATAGTTAGAGTGAAATTATGGTGGCAGACTATACATTTTAGGGCCTTGAACCTACAGTGCTTATTATAAGGGATGATAATTATCCAGGCCTTAGCCGTGATTACTTGCTACACATAGTCATCTTTAAAATCCTGTATTGTATTCTTCTCTCTCGTAAACATGGTAGAAAAGAAATAAAGTAGTGCCAGAAAAACAGAAAAAAAATGAAAGATAAGTGGGTGGAAGGAGAGATATATTATTTAGAACTTTTCATTTTCTGTAAGGTACTGACAGTTATATTGCTGCATTACAAATCAGTGAAAGTCTCTGTTATGCTAGGGGAATAAAAATATTTATATTGCTCAGTGGTTTTGTAGAATATTGATTTATCATACCTGGAAAACATATATCGCAAAATCTCAGGAAGCCCAGTGGAAAATCATATTTCCAGTTTGTATATACACAAAAATGGAGCCTATAGTAAACTTGCTGCAAAGTGGTTTACTTTAAAACTGAACTGCCAGCGCCGTGTTGCAGTATCCTACAGGCAAGGGTGCATTGCGACTGAATTTAAATGGCACCACAATGCACAGCAATGCACTGTAGTGTTAAAATTGTTCTGATAAATCTGTTTTTTGGGATTTTGTGATGCATTGGCAGCCCATTCATTTTAATAGGCTGCTTTAATGCATTGCGCATTAATGCACCATATACCGTAAGGCACATTAATGACTATGCATTAAGCACCACAAATATGTATTTCCTCTGCATAAACTTCTGGTTTAGAGTTCTGAGGATGTAAAGTTTTCAGTTTATTTAGTTTTGTCTTTTTATTTATTAATTGTTTATTGACTAAATTATTCGAAGCGGAGCTGGACTCTCCTGTTCATTTCAGCTGGGGAGGCTGCCATCTTGGCCTCTGTTTGGTCTGAAGCTGCCGTGTTGCTGCATGCGTGGTCAGTTGTGGCACCGGTTATTTGATGGTTTGGCTGAGAGCGAGCGGGCGGATGTGACAATTGCCATTCATGGCATGCTGGGAATGTGTCTCTTTATAAAACTGTTGACTTGATGAAGTTAGTTACAGTTTAAGATATACGAAATAGGGATTATTACTGTAATGCCCCGTACACACGATCGGACTTTCCGACAACAAGACCGTGGATTTTTGTTCGAAGCATGTTGGCTCCAACTTATCTTGCATACACATGGTCATACAAATGTTGGCCAACAATTACGAACGAAATCTAGCCCTAGGAAGGGAATTTCCCCCTGTAATGCCCCGTACACACGAGCGGATTTTCCATCGGAAAAACCATCCAAGCTTTTTCTGACGGAATTCCGCTCAAGCTTGCCTTGCATACACACGGTCACACAAAAGTTCTCTGAACTTTCGACCATCAAGAACACGGTGACGTACAACACGACGAGCCGAAAAATGAAGTTCAATGCTTCCGAGCATGCGTCGAATTGTTTCCGAGCATGCATAGGAATTTTGAGCGTCGGAATTTGTACAGACGATCGCATTTTCGGGTAGGAACTTTTCCCGACCGAAAAATAGAGAACATGCTCCCAATCTTTTGCTGGCTGGAATTTCCGCCAGCAAAAGACCGATGGAGCATACACACGGTCGCATTTTCTGACAATAAGCTCTCATCGGAGGTTTCCTGGCGGAATTTCCGATCCTTTGTAAGTGGCATTAGAGTTATTATGGGAAAAAGGTACCTCCACTGATGCTTTATTACCAGTCCCTGTTTCCACAACAACCCAAAATTTTCATAATCCAATTGTCATAGGGACAGGAAGTGAGGTGAAATCTTCTGAAAAGGGTCACAGACAGCAAAACAAATGTTACAGGGGTTTTAACCCTTCCCTATGCTATCCAAAAAAAAATTTGGGCTGGAGCTACACCTAAAAATTGTACCTGTTCCGACTTACAAACAAATTCGACTTAAGAACAAACCACCTACAGATCCCATCTTGTTTGTAACCCGGGAACCGCATGTAACCAGTTGTATTCTGTGCATTAGTAATGCATTAAGCTTTTGTTATTGAACAATCAACTGAGCTGGTTACAATCATCCCTTATGGAAGTGTAAAATGTCTCTATTTTTCATATCACACGGCTAGATACTTTGCGGACAGACCTTGTATATTCATAAAAAATAATATTTTTACTAACACATGATTGGGTATTCCTACTATTCAGTCTTGCATTTGTCAGAAAGGTGGAGTTATGCTTTAAAACGTTTTCTTTCATGATTTCTTTTTGGTGTAAAGACTATCTAATATGCATTGCCTAACCTTGTCTAATTCCCTAAAGTTATATAATACTACACAAAAGCAAAGTTCCCAACGGCAAGACAGGCGAATCCCAAAGAATACGCAGAGCTCCGAAAGAACATTCTCTTCTCTGTCTGCATATTCTTAGTATTCTCTGTTTCCCCCCCAGCTGTGTAGTCTCGCTGTTTAGAATGTGTCATTTCCAGGCAAATTGCCCATAGCAGACAGTACTACAAATCACAAATCACAGACCGATATTGACTCTTTTGAATTCAACAGGGTTTTTGGATCAACTATCTAACTTTTGCATAGCTTCCAACTGTCCCTGATATCGAGGGGCTGTCCCTGATTTGGAACAATGTCCCTCTGTCCCTTTTTCCTCCTCATTTGTCCCTCATTTTGGTCCGATCTATATAGATGTATATAAAATGCACTTTTTATCTTTGAAAAAGTGTTTCCCAGTGCTAAACCTTTCATCCAGTTTCTAAATGGCTGCATTTGTAAATTTTAAAAAGGCAATATATAGTAATAGTAGTGGTAAAAAAAGAAAACCCTTGTGGATTTAATTAACCTTTTTTTTTTGTTAATTCTCCTTTAAGGGGGCGTGACAGGGGGGCGTGTCCTGTGCCTACATACATTTGCTAGTAGTTGTCCCTCATTCTCATCTCAAAATGTTGGGAGGTATGCTTTTGGGATATTTTAGAAACTACTTGAAAATATAAATGACTACCGTATTTACTGTGCATACACTGAACTGACACACTTAACCTCCAGCCTGTGTATACCTGTCATGATAATTTGGGTGACTACTGGTTTATGCAACACAGCACCCAAATGAATTTCATATATTTTTTTGAGACAGATGGAGCTTTCTTTTGGTGGCATTTAGGAAAACTTTATTCTTATTTTTTGCTGTAATCAGGTAAAATGTAGAAAAAACTGTTTCTCTTTCTGGTATAAAACCTGCACATAAAAAGGTCATGAGAATACAAATAAACCTGAAATGGAGCCTTTGTGGAAAGTAGACACCCTAAGGTGATCTATTTTTTGCCACAATTTTTTGGAACTGAAGAAACATGCTGGTAGTGAGGGGGTTAAAACACAGAGCCTGTGAATGGTGCACTAGATAGCATCATAGGTCATACAGAAAGGTAGGAAGTAAGTGGGTTAATGTACAAGTCACATACAAATGAAGGATGGAGATGAAAGGGTTAATGTTCATAGATTAAGGGAGGTGAATGGTTAATATACAGGTCCCAAAGAGACAGGAGATCAGATGTACAGGGAATAAAAGGGAGGTGAAAGGGTTAAAAAAAACAGTGAACATTCAATCGTTCGCTATACCTTTTCTTTTGGTAAGAGGAATGTGTGCGCTCTTTAACCACTTCAGCCCCGGAAGAATTTACCCCCTTTCTGAGCAGGCCATTTTTTGCGACATGGCACTGCGTCGCATTAACTGACAATTGCGCGGTCGTGCGATGTTGTACCCAAACAAAATTGATGTCCTTTTTTTCCCACAAATAGAGCTTTCTTTTGGTGGTATTTGATCACCTCTGTGGTTTTTATTTTTTGCGCTATAAACAAAAAAAGACAGACTATTTTGAAAAAAAAGCAATATTTTTTACTTTTTTGCTATAATAAATATCCCCTAAAAATATATAAAAAAACAAATTTCTAAAGACCCAACCCAATGCGGTAGCTATCGCCCAATATCCCTTCCGAACACAGATTTAAAACTCTTTACCAAAATCATAGCCACAAGATTACAAAACCACCTACCATATCTCATACACTTAGATCAGGTCAGTTTTTTTCCGACGAGAGAGGCTAGAGACAACACCATTAAGGTTCTGAACTTACTCCACATAGCAAATAGAGACAAAACGTCATGTATTTTTCATAGTACAGATGCTGAAAAAGCGTTTGATCGCATACATTGGCGATTCCTATTCGAAACATTGCGACATATCGGAGTGAGAGAGAAGCTGTTTAATTGGATATCAGCGGCATACTCAAACCCATCGGCTAGAGTCAGGGCTGATGGTGTTGTCTCAGACCCATTCCCAATACTAAATGGAACCAGGCAGGGATGCCCACTCTCACCCCTACTCTTTGCTTTATCATTTGAACCTTTCCTCTGCCACGTGAGACTAAACCCAGATATCACAGGAATTCAAGTACAGAGCTCGCAACACAAAGTATCTGCATATGCGGATGATTTGCTGTTTTCCATCACGAACCCAACAATATCTCTCCCTAATTTAATGAAAGAGTTTGAGAACTACGGTCAACTCTCTAACCTAAAATAAATTTCAGCAAATCAGAGGCCATGGGAATGGGCATACCACAAACACAACTTATACACTATAAGAAGACCTTTAATTTGAAATGGACAGAAGTAGCCCTGAAATACCTAGGCCCTTTCATTCCCCCGAGGGTGTCCCAACTTTTCAAACTCAACTTCCCGCCACTATTGAAAACAGTACAAAAATTATTACACAATTGGGACAAAGGGTTACATTCTTGGTTTGGCCGTTGTAATATTTTAAAAATGACGATCCTACCCAAATTTTTATACCTCCTACAGGCTTTGCCAATACATATACCTGCAGCTTATTTTAAGCAGGTGCATTCCATGTTTCTAATCTTCCTATGGGCAGGGAAAAAAACACGTTTACCAAGAAAGACGTTATCACTCCCAAAACAACACGGAGGAATGGCCATGCCAGAGATCAAAACATACTATCATGCAGTACATTTAAGTAGACTCATAGACTGGTGCCGACACAATGAGACCAAACTATGGCCACAACTAGAACAAGCACAATCCGAGATACCACTCCACAGGGCCCCATGGTGCTGCTCTTCAATCCCTTCACAACTCCGATGTCAACCCCTGATCGGCAACACGGTGAGAGTGTGTGCATGCCATCTTACACAAACACCTCTCTCCACCAAGAACTCATCACTGAGACCCATAATTGGTAACCCCCAATTTGAACCCGGACTAAAAGATCCCGCATTCCACTTGCTGAAAGACACAGGGAAATATCAAGCTTCCCACTTTAGTACAATGGGAAGATGGATGACGCTTGCCGAGCTTTCGCACCCGAATGGCATATTTCGCCTAGATTTCCTAAGAGCCCAGCAACTATCTCACTTCCTCAACAGCTTGACCCCTCCGACTGTAAACGATCAATCCCTCACTGCTTTCGAGGAAATATGTACAGAGAGTGGAGTGTTACCACACATGCTATCCCTGACCTACAATATGCTAATCACTCCATTAGGGACTACCAACACCCCAGCTTTGCCAAATGGGAAAAAGATCTGAATTGCCACTTCACTGCGCATCAAAGATCACACATTCTCCAATTTATACACAAATCATCCATATGCACTAAATTTCAGGAAACCAACTACAAGATTTTTACACGGTGGTATAGGACCCCAGTATTATTACACAAATTCTTTCCTGGGACACCAGACCTTTGTTGGAGATGCCAACAGGATACAGGCACGTTAGTACATATTTTCTGGTCATGCCCCCGAATTAGGAGCTTTTGGGAGGGAGTCCGTAAGATAGTACAGAAATTCACTGATCGCTCTGTCCCTGACGACCCAGCATATTTCCTTCTACGAATACCCCCGCCCGTATCTACAAGAAGTCAATTGTACGCCACCTACTTGACGCCACCAAAGCTTGCATTCCTCTTAACTGGAAATCTTCGAGGAGTCAAATGAAGATATTAAAACTTTTCGGCAGCTGATATCATCTGTCACTTACTGGTACCTGATGCTGAGGTTGTGGGGAGCCCAAAATTTTCCCTGTGCTGTTTTTGACTGCTGTAATAGCAGTCATCGGGATCTGGTAAGCACATTTGAAATTCCACCTTGGGTGTGAGGAACCATAGAAGAATTCCCCTACTGCATCCTCATCTTTTTTGTGGCACTTTCTGGCACTTTTTTTCCTATTTTATCACGGACTTCCTTTTTGGTTTTGGACTTTATTCATTCATTTATTTATTTATTTATTCATCTACGTATATGTATATTATTCATTTACTATTATTTCTGGGACAATAGTGTATGTCAGTGTTTATACCCATTTTGTATGGTTATTATCATTTATTATACGGTTATTTCATTTTCAATTCATTTCAATTCATTTTAATATCTCATAATTATGTTTTAGCGCCGCACCTCTTTTGCATTATTATCTTTGATGGGATTTGGAGACTAGATCTCGGTGCAGGCTGCTTTGATTTCACTATATATTTTTTTTATATTACTTTTCACTTTGAGCGCAGCTTTTACCTTTTGTTTATACCAAATCTTCACACCCGCCTTCCATTGCCAACTGGCTCAGGAAAATAGATGAAATTAACAAACTGGAAGACCTAATTCTCACAAGCCAAAATGGGAGTGAAACATATTCCAAGACATGGCAATTATGGAATATATTTCAGTACTCAGAGGAAGGACAAAACCTCAGAGAAGGAGACCCGCATAACTGAATAGTGCTGGAACTGTTCTTAGATATCCCACATAATGAGCTGCTAACTAAACACCGGGTCCATAGTCACAGATAGCTAAATTGAGAGATCCATGTTCGTGAATGTTCTCCCACCCCCTCCCCTCTCCCCTTTCTTATCTCCTATTGCTCTAACTATATTAATCCGATTTCTGGTCCGTACCTCAAAAACAGACTGCTTTTCTGTTTCTGTTCTGCAAGAAAATGTGAAAATGAAGGAGACAAGACACAAAAAGGGACACTCCACAGATCTTACACATTCATCCACAATAGATGGCTACATTATGATAGAGCTGCAGGTTGGGAAACTGGAACAGCGATAGAAATGTATCTCACCTCAGGTACCACCACATGTTCTGAGCCTTGGAAGCACACAAATCTCAGCCTAGGTTCCATCATAGACTACCCTCATACTATGCACACCAATGTATTTATATGATGTCTATGTAATTGCTTTCATTGTAATGTTATGATGACTAAAATGCTGTAATGATCCCTGTGGACCTGTTTCCAGTGATAAATAAAAAATAAAAAAAAAACAACAAATTTCTTCATCAGTTTAGGCCGATATGTATTCTTCTACAAATTTTTGGTAAAAAAAATCGCAATAAGCGTATATTAATTAGTTGTAAAGTAGGGTTCCCCCACAAGAGGGTTGGGATTTTAAAGGCAACTAATAGAAAAGGCAATGAATGTAAAAATAGACATATTTTATTAATGTATCAAGCTTAAAAGAGTTAGTGCATAAGACTATTGCAACTGACTCATTAATAACAACAATGACATATAATAAGGTATCAATGTACAAACAGATATAGTCTCCTATTTTTAGAGATAAGAGCCCAACGCGTTTCAGGAGCTTGTCCTTTTTTCAGGGGCTTGTCACATATGGAGACAGGTGTGCATCTATAAGAAAAACGCATCCATCAGAGTTGAAACATATGGGGACAGGAGGTAAGAGGAGCATCGATGAGGCAAGTAAGGCAAGTCAACCGTAAACAAGCCCAAAGAAAAAAAAAAAGAGGGGGGGGAGTGATTGATGCAAAAAACGGAATAGCAGTGAAGAAATAAATCACAATAATTACCTCATGCAAGAAATGGACGTATTTGCTGATAAATGTTCGATGGAATAAAATGGACAGGAAACAAGTCCAAAAAAGAAAAGTGAAGTAATCCACTATGATCAGTATAAAGCAGCACTCAGTTGATGTGTGTTGTATGCGGCCACAGCTGTGCGGTGTAGCACTGAGCAGCGCCCTACCATAAGGGTTTCAAATTAACATATGGTGTACCTGTTTGATCAACAAAGCAAAAATAAATTATATAATACACAAGCTTGCCTTCAAAAAGAAAACTGTTCATCTTAAATAGACAAGTATGTTTAATCTAAATGTCAGAATTTATATTTAATTAATCAATTATGTATAAGTTATACATTTCCAATCAAAGGAAAAATAATCTATAAAGCTTTAAAATATTTTATAAAATTGCACTTATAGAGCGAAAAATCTCTATATAAGAGTAATTGTTCCTTGAATATGTCTATAAAAAGACCTTCAAGAGGTTTAGAAAGCACCATAATGGTATGTCCAATAAAAATTGGCAATACAGTACCTAAAATATCAAATGCCTGTAAGTATAAACCTATCAGATAATGTAATGATCCAGGTACATACCATAGGTGAGAGTCGATGCAAGAGTCCAGAGTGTTGAGGATTAAATACAAAGCCAACATCCCGTCGGCAAACAGCTTAAATAGTGACCATGCCTGGCTTTTTAATAGTGCAAAAGGTCCACTGCGTCTGCGTGGAGATGGGTGAACAGCTGATCCATATCAGCCTCGGATCCATGGAGATGTGTGACGCCATATGTCACATCAGGGGCGGAGCGGCACTGCCCCTGATGTGACATATGGCGTTACACATCTCCACCGATCCACTACAGCATCTTGCATGAACTGCATGCGAGCCTGTAAGATGTGAGACAGAAACAATACAAACTCACCTGAATGGGTCACATTTGTTGGCAGTAGTGCCTGCCGAACACAACCTGTTTTATGAATTTTGCTGTGCCAAAACCATCACTGTGGCAGCGTGAACTTGCCCATTGTTGCCCATTAGCCATGGTCACTTGCAGCTCAGTGGTTGGGTGGCAGTACAAACACGGCTCACCTGCCTGTTTTTATTACCCCTCACCCACTCGTGTATACAAATCTGTAAAACAGTGGTCTCCAAACTATGGCCCGAGAGCTGGATGGGGCCCTTTGCTTGCCTTTATCTGGCCCTTGGTGCACTATTCCTCCAACAGACACCAATGATGGGGCACCATTCCTCTTACTGACAACAATGATGGGGCACCATTCCTCTCACTTACAACAATGATGGGGCACCATTCCTCCCACTAACACCTTAGATGAGGCACTATTTCTCCATCTGACACCAATTATGGGGCACTATTCTTCCCACTTTCGCCATCAATTGGGTTTTATTCTACCAACTGACACCAGTGATGAGACACCATTCCGCCAATGGACACCATCAGTAAGGCTCTATTCCTCCAACTGACACTAATGATGGGGCACTATTCCTCCCACTTACACCATAGGTGTGACACTATTTCTCCAATTGACACAAATGATGGGACACTATTGCTTGCATTGGCACCTTAAATGAGGCACATTCCCTCCAACTGACACCAATAATGGGGCGCTTTTCCTCCCTCTAAAATCAATGATTAGAATTAATTTACTGACACTGAGAACGGGCATGTTTCTACCCCCACTGACCACAGTCCGGACCCCCTAAAGCCTGAAGGACAGTAAAATGGCCCTTTTTTTAGAAAGCTTAAAGACCCCCGCCGGCGTTAAGGATATGTCTCCTGAGTCCTCTCTTCCTATTTTATCTCACAACTCTAGTTTTAGAGTATTAGGTGTACAACAGAAGAGAAACTGTGGCCAGCATCAAAAATTTGCTATCTGTGTTCCTGCTTGGGATATAACACCAGCATTTTTTTTGAGCTGATACCTTGATAAAGAGATCCTGCTTGACCCCAGAATTCAGTTGTATGTCCCAAACTTCAATAGAGATACCAAAAAAGGTTGACAGTGATTCTAACTATTTCTATTTAAAAGCAAAAAAGTTTTAGCTGTGCCTTTATTAACCGCTTCAGCCCTGGAAGATTTTATCCTCTTCCTGACCAGAGCAATTTTTACAATTTGACACTGCGTCGCTTTAACTGACAATTGCACGGTCATGCAGAGCTGTACCCAAACAAAATTTGCGTCCTTTTATTCACACAATTAGAGCTTTCTTTTGGTGATATTTGATCACCTCTGCGTTTTTTTATTCTTTGCGCTATAAACAAAAAAAGAGCGACAATTTTGAAAAAAAACAAAAAAAAAAACAAAACAATATTTTTTGCTATAATGGCCCCAAAAATGTTTTTAAGAAAACAAATTTCTTCATCAGTTTAGGCCAATATATATTCTTCTACATATTTTTGGTAAAAAAAATTGCAATAAGCATATATTGAGTGGTTTGCGCAAAAGTTACAGTGTTTACAACTATGGGAAAGATTTATGGCATTTTTATTATTATTTTTTTTTACTAGTAATTACGGTGATTTCATCGGGTACATCTGAGGGACTCTTGCTCAGCAGTGCATCCCACTTGTCCAGCCGCCAGCCAGCAGACATCACTGCATCACTTAGCTTGTCGCACCTGGCAAACCCCTGCTTCTTTGGACATAGCAAACCCTGTTACCATCTTCAGGGATGCCCTGCATGCTGCCGCAAGGGAAACTCTCTTAGCACTTCGGCCTCCGACCAGGTACATGAGAGACGTAGTTAACAGAAAGACACATAACACCTTAATAAACAGACTATAGCAGAATACCCCAGTGTCCGGTTGCTTTGAGCTTATCATATTAACATCTGCTCTGAGTATCACAGTCTTAAGCAGTCGCTGGTGGTTTCGGCATAGAAACCCCAAATATGTACATGGGTCCACCAGTTCCCAGAGTCTGTGTGTTTTGGGGAAACATGAACTTATATACAAAGCAAGACTACTCCAAGGGTCCCCCAGGCACACATCTCCCAAAGAGAAGTGTTCCCTTAAAAGCCAGGGCCCATAGTCAGTAGGCAAGGGGCCACCCTGCAGTCCCCTCCAAAAGCCCCTTTCCCGGTTGGGACTGTCACAGACATCAAGCAGTAGGCCTCATACTGCTCTCTTGAACCATATGAAATTCAAATCCTTGCAAATCCTTGGGGAAAGAAATAGTTAGAAGTGGGTATATTAGCCTCCCATTCCGGCTCGACTATTGGATATTCTAATCCTGTTGGTTGATAATCAGGATATCCATTAGATTGGGCTTTCCAGGCATCCTGATGGTTTACATTACGCCCTCTGCCACGTTGATTGTAGTAGGGGCCTCAACCTCTTCCTCTAGAGGGAGGGGGTACCCTAAAATAAGGTGCAGGGCCTTGCTGGTACATCATGGAATTGTAGTCCGAGGATTGAGTAGATCTAGAGGGACCAATAGGTCATGGTTGCCCTCGAAAAGATCCTCCATGATTCCCACCATAATCCCTACGGGGTGATTGATGGTAATACTCATTCACTCAGTTTCTCATAGGTTTAACATAAGGTGCACCGCGCCTAGTGGAGTTAGGAGCAACGGGTCCCGTAGTAAGAGGAACCCCACTATAATTAGTGGGTCCCATTGGAAATTTCCATTTCATTATTGTTCTGTTTGTTCTATTCGGGCACCTTACTCTACTTTTTATGTGTACATTATGGTGTTTGGAAGACCCTTTGTGCTTCTGTTGGATGCCCATAGGTAAAGTCTTTTTGGACAATTATTCCCTTTTTTTAGTGCAGTTTCTGTATTTTATATTGGACTTTTTGTGTTGTCGCACTGTATGCTGCTGCTTTTTTGATCCAAAGATATTTTCTCTAGCGCATTTTTTTTTCTATATTTACTGTTTATGACATATTTACTGCAGCTGGATTTTTTCATTATTTGTTATCTAATTCAGTTATGGACATTTTTGAATTTCGGGCCAGTAAAATGGTCAATGTGGAAGGGGTTTTTGAAGCCTATAAAGAGGATGAAAACGATTTGGGGGAAATTTTCATGAGACTAAAAAATCTCATGGTTTCTGAGAACCATACTAAGTGGGATATAGCCTATCTGGAAACCTATAATAAACATTCAATGGTTCCCAGAAGTCTCAGGTGGGATATTGCTCCCCGGAGAGGTGATACAGATTTAGAAGGTTGGTTTAAATATTTCAATCAAGCAGGGGTTTCCCTTATTAAATTTTTGATTGAAAGGAAGACTATTAAATTAGCCAAATTGGATGACGAAATTAAAAATATTAAAGATAAATTGCATCCATATATGGCGAGCGAGGAATATTTACACAAATCCCAGAACCTTCTTAAAATCTTGGAAAAAGAGGATAAAGATCAAAGGATCAAAAAAAAAAGAAAATGTTTAATTTTTATATATATGGATGCAATTTATCTTTAATATTTTTAATTTCGTCATCCAATTTGGCTAATTTAATAGATTTGGGAGTGGCTATGGGGGCTAAATATGCCCCTAGCCAGACAAATCTTTTTATGGGAAAATGGGAGGAGGATGTCATCTATGCCCAAGACACCCCCCAGGTGGTCTTGTGGGCCAGATACATAGATGACATCCTCCTCCTATAGGATGGGGAACATCTTGCACTGCAGGAGTTTCTATCTGCCCTTAATGGTAATCATAATGGTATCAAACTAAATGATGAAACCAGCCAGACCACTATCAATTTTCTTGATTTAAAAATTTCCGTTAGTGGTGACAAGTTAATTACGTCCACTTTTTTCAAAGAGACTGATAGAAATTCATTTATACCAGTTGATAGTTGTCATTACCGCCCCTGGCTTGAGTCAGTTCCGAAAAGACAATATCTTCGAATCAAAAGGAACTGCTCTAGCCAATCTGATTTTTTGGTACAGGCGGACGTTCTCACTGATAGGTTTTCTCAAAAGGGGTATTCGAAGGAATCCCTTGATAAGACGTTAGACACTTTGAAACACACCAATAGGGATGGTTTGTTGGTTGAAAGGGGCTCCCGTATTAGGGATGATTCTTCTTCTGGTGTCCCTTTTGTGACGTCTTATTCTTTATAGCATAAAATCATTAAGAGTTTAGTCTATAGACACTGGCATGTTGTTAAGAGCGATATGGTTCTTAATAGGGCCTTACCAGATAAACATCGTATTATTTTTAGAGGAGAAACATCATTGAGAAATCGGTTGGCCCCAAATATCTTACATCCTCCAGTTGCAAGGCCCACTTTTTTGACCAATTAACTGGTTTCTACCAATGCAGAAAATGCAGAGTTTGTTCCTTGAGTGCATGCCCCCATAGACGAACTACTACTTTCATCTCCACTAGTACACAAGAGACACACATTAATAAACCATTTATTACTTGCGCTACTGAGGGAGTTCGTGTACATGTTGCAGTGCCCATGTGGCCTGCAATATGTGGGCAGGACCAAGCGACCCCTTCAGGTGCGACTCAATGAACACATCACCAATATTCTAACCGGTTTTAAAAATCACTCAGTATCAAAACACTATTTATTGGTACACGATAGAAACCCCTCTAAAACCATTTTTTTGGGGATAGACAAGTTTAGGCCCTACTGGAGGGGGAGTTCATTGATTAGGGGGATATCCCAACTAGAGATGACCTGGATTCATAGGTTGAGAACTTATGCCCCCCATGGGTTGAACATTGACACTGATGTGAATGCTAAAATGGTAACTTTTTATCTTTAATGCGAACTCATTCCGAGATACCAGGAAAAGGACAATAGGTTTAAGTTAATTTGTTATTTTTATTTTCTTAGATTTTTCACAATTCACATTCTTTCCTTCAACACTTTATATATTTTTTAGAATATCGACATAAGGATAATAAATGGTCCATCTCTAACATTTATTTAATATTATAAATCTAAACTTTTCACATATAAACCTTTAAAAAATTATCCTTTTTATGATTTTATTATAACATTCACTTATTTACACAAATTTATATTCACATTATTTCTGTTTATTCTTATTAGAGGTTTCTGGACCTTGAGATTATTTTTGTAATAAGTTAATATTTTATATAATAAAATTGTTTTATATACACTTAGTATATATTTTTGGTGTGGGCTATAATAATTCTATACACCTTTCTGTTTCCATACACATCCATATTATTTCTATACAATTCTTTTTAGAATAAAGATTGTTCCTCCCGTTTTTATTTCCTTTCCTCTACCTAATATTCGAGCCATAGTTTTTATTAAATTTTATTTATTATTCCTTTTTTTTGGTTATTGAATTTGCCAAAAAAGTTTTCTAGCATTAATATTGTCAGTATTAAATTTTTCCTGTTTTAAGTTTGGGCTATTTGCCCATATTCAATATGGTGTCCTTATACTTGTAACTCAGAACGAGGCCTGGTCCCGAATAAAAGGTGGTGGTTCACTACGCTGCCCGTCCCCATTGCGAACTTCCGATTGGTGACAAAACGCGTCTGGGTACGCACGTAGTGACGCTACCACGTGACCAGAGGAAGAGGACGGGCTCCGTCTTATGTTTGTTATGCCGGCCGGCGTTTTTTATACACAACTACGTAATATTACCTTTTAAACTGTAAGTGCATTACTTTATTTATTAAAGCTGTTTTGGATGTATTACACTATGGTCAGTTTATTTCCTTTTTGGGCAGCACATTGAGGAAACAAATATTCTGCTGTAGTGAATGAATATCCTTACTTCCCATCATCATCTGTAAAGATTCCAGGTTGAGTCGGCAGCGATCTGACTATAAAGCTTGCAAGTTGGTAAGCACACTCTAAAGCTACGGTGGTCGGGCTATCACTTTGGTTTTATGTGCACATCAGGGTGTTTGCTGCAACTCAAGTGTCTACATTTGTAACTTAGACATACTACACTATGGCCAGTTCTCTTGTTCTTTCTCTCCTTTTTGGTATATGTACTAAGGGAATGGTGATCTGAGCCTGGAGAGAGCGGAAGTATTCACTACATCTAAAGGCCCTGGCTGGGTTGTAAGCCACCTGCTTATACTGCTTGCTGTTTGGTAAGCGCAATTTATAGCCACGGTGGCCGGGCACCTTACTCTACTTTTTATGTGTACATTATGGTGTTTGGAAGACCCTTTGTGCTTCTCTTGGATGCCCATAGATAAAGTCTTTTTGGACATTTATTCCCTTTTTTTAGCGCAGTTTCTCTATTTTATATTGGACTTTTTCTGTTGTTGCACTGTATGCTGCTGCTTTTTTGATCCAAAGATATTTTCTATAGCGCGTTTTTTTTTCTCTATATTTTCTATATTGATATGTCTCCTCTCCCCTGACAAAACAGGGATTTGTGTGTTTACACACACAAATCCCCCTGCTGGCACTCGTACCTGAGATATAAAAGGGAGACAATACAGTTAAAATACAAAATAAAAAAGAGGATTAAGAGGGCCCTGCCCAGAAGAGCTTACAATCTAATAAGATGAGTGAATCCTTACACCAGGTGGTCTGTTCCACTTCCATTACTGATACTCACTGGCCCAGAGGATCTAGTGTTGTCCCTCTGAGATCCTCTGGTTCTTTGCCCCCTCTTGGTCCCGCGCCGCCATATTGATTATGACATCATCAAAAGGCCCACTGGCTCTACCTGGTTCAGCCAGCACACCTCCTTATGATGCGGCGCTAGGACTGCCCCCCTCCTCCTTTGGGAATAAAGCGATTTGAGATATGTGACGTGCATATCCTAATAGGCAAAGGAAGGACAGTGCATGTCATTCTCAGGGAGGTGTATGCACTTTTTTGTTTAAAAAACAAGTAAAAGTAAAAAAAACACCACAACCCTAATCAGACAGCAGAGGGTAGGGTTTTATTATGGGGGTAATAACTTGGATGGGAATAGAAATTATGGGATGCCCAAAATTATAGTAACAAAATCAGAGACAACTTCTGCTCTATGTACATAGCTCCACTTTGTTCTTCTTCTTTATCCTGTACAACTTCAATTGATCCCCCCTTCTTGGATTGTAATGCTCTGATTAATTAGATAACAGTCTTTGTTAGATTGCCAAGCCCCTTACAGGCTAGGAACTCTCAGTCCCTTTAAAAAGTAGCACAATGTGCTGTGAACTGCATCCTCAAGTACCTCCACTTCCCTGTAGACACTGGTCCCAGCTCTTCCACTTCAGGAAATGCTAGCCCACCTGGCTGCTTCTCCACCAGCCTACCTGGCTGCTTCTCCACCAGCCTACCTGGCTGCTTCTTTATCAGTCTACTCGACTGACTCTCTTCACCAATTTGCCTGACCGATTCTCTGGAGATTCTCCCAGGGCAAGGTAGGGAAGATTTAAACACACTGCTATCTTCCAGAGAGACCTGCTACATGTGGCAGTCTCTTCCCTTGTAAGTCCCTGCTCCGTGCTGTAGTACACACACTGTCCTCACCTTGCTACCGCCACTGCTTCCTTTCAACTGAGCCCTGGACCCAGGTAGAGCCCCTCCCTGGCAGGGGTCCCTCGAGGCCCACCGACAGTCTCCTGAGCATTGCATCTCCATCTTCCCCTCAACTCCCCTCTCATCATGACTTGTCCATATTTTAGGGCTCACTTAGTCCCCTGCCAGGCCCACCATCTGGGAATTGGCCCTAAAATATGCAGAGCAACCCTCCTAGCCTCCGCCCTCAAGTCTCTAGAATGTTCTCCAACTTTCTAGCACCATGGGGAGGCACCAGAGAGTTGTCTGTATGAGTCATGCTGCCCTGAACTCTAATAACCATGACCCAATTACAGACTCACTGATCAAGAATGAGTCAGGATATGGTTTACCTACTCTCACACTAGAGGGTGCTACACAATATTGGTGAAAGAGTACAGAGTCTATGACATATTGTCCACTGACTTATTTTTTTTTAAATGTATTTTCGTGTGTTAGTGACTAATACGTACTGTGCTTCATAGCATGTTTGATCATCAGTTAAATTAACCGGTATGGTTAATTATTAGCTAAAATAAAATCAACTGCTGAAGAAACAACCAACAGCAACAGTATATAGTTGGTATAGATTACAAGGGGAACACCAGGCAAAAAAAAAAACAAATTAAAAATAAACACCATCTTGGGCTGTTGTTTATCAAAGCACTGGTCCTTGCTCTTAAAGTTGGTCGATGGCATGAGTAGTAAAGATGACTGAATAATGGAAAATATGCACTACTCCTTTAGCCCGGGTTCGCATCCCTGTTCCGCGTTTCAGGGACGAATCAGGGCCTATTCTATGCCTAAATTCGGCCCTGAAACGGAGCCAAAGATGCAGAGCGTTTTTGTGCAGTGCGCTCTGCAGCCGCCCCGGAGATATGTGAACCGTCTCCATAGGGAGCCAGTCACATTCTCCTACTATGCAAATTAGATGCGGGGAAACGCACATCTAATTCGCATAGGTGTGAACCCGGGCTTAATGTTTGCTTCTCCAGTATAATTAATAAACTTGTAAGCGTTGACCATGGGTCACTATAACATTGTGGAAACTGTAGTGCCCTCTACCAGGAATCTAGCTCACTTTTAAGGCCTCTTTCTCACGGGGCGGATCAGTGATGATCCGCCCCGTGAACATCCGCTGGCTCAGCGGGGATCGCTCCGCCGATCCCCGCTGAGCAGGAAGATGACAGGTGCATCGCTGCACGCTGTGCAGCGGCGGACCTGTCAGAGCGCCGCTCTCCCCTATGGGGGATCGGATGACGACGGACCGTAGTGTCCGTCGTCACCCGATCCGATCCGAAAACGGATGGAAAAGTAGGTTTTTCCTCCGTTACACTTTTCGGATCGGAGCGGGGTCTGATGTCAGCGGACATGTTACCGCTGTCATCCGACACTCCATAGGGATGAATGTATGTCCGTTTTTCATCCGAAAACGGAAGGATGAAAAACGGACATACGGATCGTCCATGTGAAAGAGGCCTTTGGCCGTTGGTGCCCATGTGATGGAATTCCCCAACCACTGTGATGGAAGTGACCCAGTACAACCGTAACGTACTGATTATTTTGGCAGAGATGTCACACATTGAGCATCCCAAGTGGTGGCAGCTTCATGATACATTACCATAGTGCAACTGCAGCTCAAATAAAAAGCTTTAAAAATGTATTCTTGTGATTGTTAGCTAACTCTTATATTAAATGTACAAATCATATGAGTCTGGATTATAGGCTTACAGAAGACTTTCTTTAAAGCTGAATGCTGGATTAAATTCTTGCAAGGTTAAATTCTTGTTTTGTTTTTTTTCTAGGGGATTAATACGATTAATTACTTAACTTATTCCTTGCTCCTCTGGTAGTCAATGTAGCCACATTTTGGGTGGGCTCTTGGCATCCTCACGTAAAATGTAGAATCATTGGTGGCCTGGTGCCCTGTGTGATGGCAGCCCTCTGTATGATGACAGCTCTTTGATGTCATCATGTACAGCACAGGACCACTGAACCTGCATTGTAGATAATGACATAGGAGAGCTGGGACTGGTTGAGCAGTAAGAGAGAAAGAGAGAGAGAGAATCCAAAACTATCCATTGATTTGTACAGAGTACATAACTTTGTAAAGAATACCCAATCAGGTGCAAGGAAAATGTTAAAAAAAGGCATGTTTACTTGCACATGATTGGATGATGGCAATTAGCAGAGTGTAATCATATTTACGAAGCTCTGCACCTGCACTTGCAGAGTGTACAGTCTATTTGCCTTTAGTAAATACACCCAAATAAGAACACGCATTTTGATATTCAATTCTGCCCATTTTTAGGGCTAGTAAGCAAGCTATTGTCAAACAAAAGTCATGGAAACCAGGGTACTTAGGAGACATTTACCAATGCCAAATTGAAAAAAGAAACAAAAACAAAAAACACAGTATTTTTCCTATTCAGAACAGTCAGTTCTCCCCAACACTTCCAAAACACACTGACAATATGGTCCAACAATTTATTGAAAGGGGCTGATTTATTTATTCCTTCAAACTATTGGCTTTTTTGTGATTCAGCCAACCAGACAGAAGGTTATGCGCTGCATTATAGTTTGTTCCTTGTTTCTGTCGGCAAACCTGCAAACTTTTTAAACAAAAGTTTCTTAACCGATGCAAATACATCTTAGCAGTTAACCCAAACCTCATCCCTATTCAGGTCAAATCCTAGATTGTGTTAATCATTTCGGGCATCTCCAGCTGAGAATAATGTTAATATATAAAGAAAAGATGCAGGAAGAACTATTTATTTACCTAAGAAATATATTTGAAAAAGTTGCCAGGTAGTTGCAGATCTTAGTAATTGTCATATGATCACAACTTTCACATCGAAACCTGCAATCATCTTATGCTATAAAAAGTATTAAACACATCATTTTAGTTGGGAGAATATATGGAACGTAGCATAAGACTTGAAATGTTATTTATGTACGTGGTATGAATCATCATAACCGGTAATTCTCTCTAATCTTGTGTGCAGAAAATATTTCAGAAACATTGTAAGGCTTTGCATAGTACGTTCCTTCAGTTCTCCTGCCAGTGGGAATAGAAATGTTATCATTAGGCATATGGTCAAAGAAATGGCTTTTCCATGTACTGTACAGTTGTCAACACTTTTTTTCCCATCACCGAAAGAAATACAGTTACCTCATGTAAGTATGTTTACAGATTGTCACATTATTGTAAATCAGATAAGGATCAGTAAAAAAAGATGTTCAGTGTAAAGACGTGATACTAGAAAATGAGTGTCAAGTTGGACACCAAAGGTTGTGTGCCTACAAGCTCCAGTATATTACCATTCGAAAAAGAAATATGGGCACATATCTACATGTTTAAACAATCAAACACTGAACATAGAGAGGCATTGATTTGCTGAGATTTTGCATATACACTGGACTTTACTTTCATGGTCTTCTTCCTTTAGTGGACTGGCATGCTCTGCCTATTTGTGACTACCTAATTTTATGACAGCAAAGGCATTAGGCTAATAATAACTTTCTTGCTCTTGGTTCTATAATGACAATTATATTTTTCAAAGGAAATTTTGCTCAGAAACCTTAATCCATGCATCATCTTGATTTAAAAGAGTTAGCGCCAACCTGATCTGGATCTTATAGAAAAGAGACCTGAATTTTCCAGGCAAGGATTTGAATTTCATATGGTTCAAGAGAGCAGTATAAGGCCTCCTGCTTGATGTCTGTGACAGTCCCAACCGGGAAAGGGGCTTTTGGAGGGGACTGCAGGGTGGCCTCTTGCCTACTGACTATGGGCCCTGGATTTTAAGGGAACACTTCTCTTTGGGAGATGTGTGCCTGGGGGACCCTTGGAGTAGTCTTGCTTTGTATATAAGTTCATGTTTCCCCAAAACACACAGACTCTGGGAACTGGTGGACCCATGTACATATTTGGGGTTTCTATGCCGAAACCAGCAGCGACTGCTTAAGACTGTGATACTCAGAGCAGATGTTAATATGATAAGCTCAAAGCAACCGGATACTGGGGTATTCTGCTATAGTCTGTTTATTAAGGTGTTATGTGTCTTTCTGTTAACTACGTCTCTCATGTACCTGGTCGGAGGCTGAAGTGCTGAGAGAGTTTCCCTTGCGGCTGCGTGTAGGGCATCCCTGAAGGGGGTAACAGGGTTTGCTATGTCCAAAGAAGCAGGGGTTTGCCAGGTGCGACAAGCTAAGTGATGCAGTGATGTCTGCTGGCTGGCGGCTGGACAAGTGGGATGCACTGCTGAGCAAGAGTCCCTCAGATGTACCTGATGAGACTTGACAGAAGGGAGAGCCAGAAGCAGGGTCAGGAGCCAGGCCAGATGTCATAAGGAAATGTCAGCCAGGATAAGGCAGCAAGCAGAGTCAGGAGGAAGCCAAGGTCAAACACTGGTAATCAGGCAGCAGAGGAGTCAAGGAGCAAGCCAGAGGTCATACACGAATCAGCAGGCAGAAGCAGGGTCAATGGAGCAAACCGAGGGTCAAAGCCAGGAATGGAGACAAGACAGGTCAAAGGCAAGCAGGGTTGATAACAGCAAATCCAGTAGTATCAAGAACAGGAACACACATGGCTCATGCTGCTGGCTTTAAATATGCCACTGGACACCAGCATCTGTCACATATTACGTGCGCTTTCGGCGCCCACGCGTGCGTATTGGCACATTGATCCTTGCAGCGGTTCGTGCCCATGCATTGCCCTATTTCTATGAGCCAACCTATGGTTCTGCTGGGCATTAGTGGATGTGCCAGTCCTTCTACGCACAGTTCTCTGACAACGTCTCTCCCATTGTGTACCTCCTAGATGTACATTTCAATTGTTAATTGAGTCACTTATTGTTTCTGTCTGTCTGATCGTCTATTGGAGATGTGGTTAATATTGTGACGACTGTACCTTGTTAGCAAACCATTTTCAGATGTTATGTGTTTTTGCTTAAGATAATGTGTAATGTACTCTGTATATCCAGGGTGGTGGGCTAGGTGTCGAATGGACTGGGCACCTAGGTTTGCTTAAGTGGCTAGTTGTTATTTAGTTCATGTTAATTAGATCACTGTCAGCTATTTGTTGCTAGATATGGATTAGCATTATGTGCATGTTGGCTGTTCCTTAGCTATGTTAATTATATTCCTGTTTACAGTTTGTATTGTTAGGATAATGTGATCAGGCCCTACCTGAAGTTGTGTAGTATATAAATTCTGTGTGAGTTTTCAATATAGTGAGTTCCAGTTTGCATCTAAGCTATTGTCGGCTTGTCTTGTATGCTCAGCAATAATGCCCGATTCGTGGGTCCAGACTGGAGGAAGCTATATCTTGACAGAAGCACCCAAGCTGGGTTCTGGACGGTTCCGTCACAATGTCAAAGGAATATGCAGTGCTATGGTTCCATTTTTTATTCCTACTTAAAGACTTAAAATAGCACTAACTCTTCTAAGCTGAAACTATTAGTGGCTCTTTGCAGCAAGGATGTCCGAGGGTGTTAGAATGGTGCCTGCATGTCTATATGTACAGCAGCCAAGGCACAGATATGACAGCCATTGTCTACTAGCCCATGAATATTGAACAGAGGCAGTGTTGTGTATATTAACTAATGTAATACGCCAAAAATGCCAATGCATATCTATTAGGCATATATAGAAGATCAAGTATAAAGAAAGATAACTGAGTACTAAACATCCAAATGAAGTTACATTCTAACACTCCTAGGTCTTGGCTAAGGAAAGGTTTCTATACTATGAAATGTCCATTCAGAGACCTCAATCCCTCCCCATCTGTTGATTGATTGACTGTATATTACTATATACAGTGCACCTGGAAAGTATTCACATCGCTTCACTTTTTCCACAATTTTTTATGTTACAGCCTTAGTCCAAAATGGATTCAGTTCATTATTATCCTCAAAATTCTACAAACAATACCCCATAATGACAACGTGAAAGAAGTTTGTTTGAAATCTTTGCAAATTTATTAAAAATAAAAAACAAAAAAAATCCCATGTACATAAGTATTCACATCCTTTGCTCAATACTTTTTTGAAGCACTTTTGGCACCAATTACAGCCTCGAGTCTTTTTGAGTAAGCTGCTACAAGCTTGGCGCACCTACATTTGGGCAGTTTCTCCCATAATTCTTTGCAGGACCTCTCAAGCTCCATCAGGTTAGATGGGGAGCGTCAGTGCACAGCCATTTTCAGATCTCTCCAGAGATGTTCAATCGGGTTCAAGCCTGGGCTTTGGCTGAGCCACTCAAGAACATTCACAGAGTTCCCATAGTCACTCCTTTGTTATCTTGGCTGTGTGCTTTGGGTCGTTGTCCTGTTGGAAGATGAACCTTCACCCCAGTCTGTGGTCCAGAGCGCTCTGGAGCAGGTTTTCATCAAGGATGCCTCTGTAAATTGCTTCATTCATCTTTACCTTGATTCTGACTAGTCTCCCATTTCCCGCCGCTAAAAAACATCCCCACAGCATGATGCTGTAACCACCATGCTCCACTGCAGAGATGGTATTGGCCAGGTGATGAGCGGTGCCTGGTTTTATTCAGACATGATGCTTGCCATTCAGGCCAAAGAGTTCAATCTTTGTTTCATTAGGACAGAGAATATTCTTTCTCATGGTCTGAGAGTCCTTCAGGTGCCTTGTGGCAACCTCCAGGCGGGCTGTCATGTGCCCTTCACTGAGGAGTGGCTTTCGTCTGGCCACTCTACCATACAGGCCTGATTGGTGGAGTGCTGCACAGATGGTTGTTCTTCTGGAAGTTTCTCTCCTCTCTCCACAGAGAAACGCTGGAGCTCTGTCAGACTGACTATCAGGTTCTTGGTCACCTCCCTGACTAAGGCCCTTCTCCCCTGATTGCTCAGTTTGGCCAGGAGGCCCGCTCTAGGAAGAGTTCTGGTGGTTTCCAAACTTCTTCCATTAATAGATAATGGAGACCACTGTGCTCATTGGGACCTTCAATGCTGCAGAAATGTTTCTGTACCCTTCCCCAGATCTGTGCCTCGATACAATCCTGTCTCGGAGGTCTACAGACAATTCCTTGGACTTCATGGATTGGTTTGTGCTCTGACATGCACTGTTAACTGTGGGACCTTATATAGACAGGTGAGTGCCTTTCCAAATCATGTCCAATCAACTGAATTTACAATAGGTGGACTCCAATCAAGTTGTAGAAACATCTAAAGGATGATCAGTGGAAACAGGAAGCACCTGAGCTCAATGTTGAGTGTCATGGCAAAGGTTGTGAATACTTATGTACATGTGATTTTTTCGTTTTCAACTTTTAATAAATATTTCAAACAAACTTCTTTCACGTTGTCATTATGGGGTATTGTTTATAGAATTTTGAGGAAAATAATGAGTTTAATCCATTTTGGAATAAGGCCGTAACATAACAAAATGTGGAAAAAGTGAAGCGCTGTGAATACTTTCCGGATGCACTGTACACTTGATGTGCATTGCTGTATATGTAATAGTGGCATTTTGACAATCATTATTCTTTAAGCATTAAATACTTTGAACAGTGTTTTTGGTGTGCTAGTCTTGTGCTATTTATATTATATTAGATAACCTAGGTGTGTGATGACAGACCAGGGTAAACCAATATGATTTATTCATTATGAGCATGGTATAACGCAGCATGGATTTTATAAACATTACATTAACTAAATAGGAACTAGGAACTAATGTAGCTTCTCTTACAAAGTATGATGTTCTTAAATGAATACAACGGACATAAAGACCTTTTTAAAAAATGTTGCATATTTTCTTTTGCAGTGCGATGCAATGAGTGTTAAAAAAAGAATATAAAAATCAGCCATAACAGTTAACCAAGAATTGATAAGTTGTATAAAAAAAAACAACTCAGCCCACAAGGCTTAAAGTGTTTCTAAACCCAGGATGCTGCATTCTGTATATCTGGTCTCCCACAGTACACAGAATATGGAAATGCAATTATTTTAGTATAATTAAACTGCTAAATACCTTTTCTCATCAGCAGTATATAGAAGCCTTGTGACTTCTATCAGTGTCTAGCCAAGCACTGGTTAAAGCTTGTAGAAGGGGTTTTCATTCTCCTCTGACTTTCCTATGAGGCTGCATGACCTCCGACTTTCTGTCTGGGCAGCGATGATCACATGCACAAAATAAAAAAAAATTAAAAAAACTCTCTAGCAATACATGCCAAACTGAGCATGTGCAGAGTGTCTTCTAGGGTACTGTTCTTTCAGCAGATGGATTGGGGACAGTGGAAGAAGGGGAGAATCAGAGAAGACAGGATCAAACAGCCTTTTTACATAATGCGGAGGATTAACCCCTTAGGTTCCACAGTGAGTATAACAAGCATGCTTTACTGCAGTGGTCATCAACCCTGTCCTCAGGGCCCACTAACAGGCCAGGTTTGCAAGATACCTGAAATACATCACAGGTGATAGAATTTGCTGCTCAGTGATTGCAGTATTCTAGTCTGCATCTCCCCAAGGTAATGCATAAAACCTGGCCTGTTAGTGGGCCCTGAGGACAGGGTTGATGACCACTGCTTTACTGCATATACAGACTGATTTTACTGTTGTGTGTTTAGTAACACGTTAAATATTCACACAAGCACCAAAGACATTGGAACAATAGTGCAACAATTCTTGTGGGAATGACTTACAGCTGTTGTTTATATGCTTAGGCCTCATGCACACAGTCCTACAGGGGCTGTACAGTGTGCAGAGCCTGTATGATGACATTCCCAGATCCATTGCTGCCGTGCACAGCCACCCATCGAGATATATTAGAAGAGGTGGTTGTACGCGGTTATGCCCCGAGGCATATATGACACCCACACATGCAAAGATGTATGCTCCAACCACAGATAGGGTGCATTCAAATCACAGGTAGGTGCCTTATGCAACCCCTGCGCATAATCGTGTAGAGCCACATCTTCTAATTCATCTTGATGGGTGGCTGTATGCAGCAACAATAGGTCCTGGGAAAGTGACTATGCAGGCTCCGCACACTGTTTGGCTCCTGTAAGACCATATACACGTGCAAACTACAGTATATTCACCTTAAGTCCAGCAAGCTCCCGCTGGCTGCTGACATCCTCAGACGTTCCGCTTATGGGTAGCGATCGTGGGCGCTTTTACTTCTGTTGACATGCAGGAGTGCCAAATTTGTACAATGAGCTTCAGATGCTGTGCAGCTCACTGTACAGGGATGAGCAGGAAGGTAAGTAACTTTAATGTAGAAGAGACATGCTATGTGTCTACTGCATTAAACATTCTGCCTGTTCACCCATGTTTAAAGGGGTTGTAAACCCTCATGGTTTTTCACCTTAATGCATTCTATGCTATAAGGTGAAAAACCTTCTGTGGTGCTGCAGCCCCCCTGAGCCCCCACTTTACTTACTTGACCCCGATCCTTCCCCGGCTGGGAACGAGCACACCAGCTCTACCTGGTGTCTCGTGTCCTGATTGGATAGATTGATAGCAGCACAGCCATTGGCTCCCACTGCTGTCAATCAAATCCAATGATGCAGCACCGGAGGTTGGGGCCGAGTCCTGCATTCTGTGTAAATGGACACAGACGCGGGACTTGGAAGCGCGCCCGCACGGGTGTCCACCTTAGGAGAGTGCTTCTCCAACGTGGACACTCAATGCGGGGAGAAACCACCAGCGCCTCTGAGGAACCCCAGAAGAGAATGATCGGGGGCTACTCTGTGCAAAACTAACTGCACAGTGGAGGTAAGTATGACATGTTTGTTTAAAAAAAAAAAAACAAGGGTTTACAGTGCCTTTAATTTACAAAACCTGTGGTGACTTACTATTGTCATGTGTGCCCTGATCCATTCAAAGTTTATTCTTATTCCTATTGAAGATTGATAGGCCACATGTGTTTTATTTTTTGTTCGTTTTTAGCAGGATTATATCCATCTAGCACCTACTATCTGGGTTTTGGACATTTTAAATCAATGGTGTTGATATATTTAAACTGGGGAGTGCAAAATGTCTGCACAGAAACCAATCAGCTTCCAAGCTTTTTTGTCAAAGCTTAAAGTGATACTAAAGGTTCTTTTTTTTTTTTAATAACAAACATATCATACTTACCACCACTTTGCAGCTCATTTTGCACAGAGTGGCCCTGAACCTGGTCTTCTGGAGTCCCTCGGCGGCTCTCTCGGCTCCTCCCCTCATTAAATAACCCCCTGGGAGAAGCGCTGTCCCGGGGGGTTACCTTGCGGGCGCGCTCCCGAGTCCAGCATTCGGCGTCCAGCATTTGGTTGCACTATAATGTGTAACTCCTAGGATAGAGGGGGGCTTCCTTATACCATATAATATTTTGTAATATCTTGTTTCACAGCTTCTGAGTTACCATTCCTACACCTGCCCCAAGGAGAGGCATTGTATGATTTTGGCTACCACACCTTGCCCTCTTTTGGTGTGTGGACCTCCAGATAGTTTGGTGAGCTTTTGCACTGTTAAGCCATTACTGATGGTGAAATGTTTCTTTATAATTTTATAATGTGTTTTATTGTTAATTTCAGTTTGTAGAAGTGCTCCTCTACTACTCCTGAAGAAGCGGGGTTCCCCACGAAAAGCATTGAGACGCATTGTCCAAGTTGGGGACACCCCCAGCAAATATTGAATCATTTGAACATATACTGTATTTTGAGGTCATTGTTCAACACTGGGTTTTTGCTTCCACGGATGATTAGTAAATGCAGGCTAGGTATAGTACATTGAATTTTGTGTGGTTTTAATGACAATTTTTTAATTCTTTGATTTTGTAATGAAATTTTGAATTTTTAATCATGTTGTGAGATTGTCTTAATACCAAGAAAATCCATATTTCCACTTTCCCTTAGTTTCTGATATTATCAGAATGTGGTGCCCATAGCAACCCTGATTTTACTTTAACTCTTTAATTGAGTAGCCTTACTATTGTGATCTGTGCCCTGGTCCATTCAAATTTTAAAGCAGGCTTTTTGGTGCCCACTGCTATTGTATGAACCTCCAAGACAATGTCAGAACCCACCTGAACAATTTTGTCAGGAAGTTGTCACTGCGGACCACCAATCACAAGGAGCTGATTCATTCCCCACCCAGCAGACAAATGTATACATGCATACAAATTAACCCAGTGAGAGTCACTGGGTAAACGAAGGGGTTACTTTGGTAACAAAGGGCAATATTGGTGGAGTATGGATCCAGTATAGATGTCCCTTACTTATGCATACTCACATATTCACTTGTAGAATAATGTATGCGATTAATATCGCATGACATCCTCTCTGTGCATCATGACCAGGCGTCCAGTTTTTATAGATTGTGTGTTGTTATGTTACTGGTATGTCCTTGTTTGATGTTTACAAGATATGCTCTGCACAAAGGTGTTGTTGTTGGTGTAATTTATGACAATGCAAAACTGTATTTTTAAGTACATTTGTGTAGGAGTATTGATTTTATTGCTTGGTATCAATAAAATACTTTTTTGAATAAATACTCCTCCAATATTGCCCTTTGTTACCAAAATAACCCCTTCCTTTACCCAGTGACTCTCACTGGGTTAATTTGTATGCTGTTGTTAAGGTTAGGGTGACAAAACTCTCATTGGTGAGTGGCTAAGGAGTACCCTCCAATTTCGTGGTGGACTTTTATCATACCCGTCTTCTTTTTTGTTTGATCTATAAATGTATATATTCTCCTTGTATATGTGCGACTGTGGGCTGAGAAACCCTTCATACGCTTGATGGTTTGCTTCGAAACTTTGCACTGGTTGTTTTGTGATGTGATCTCTCTGCAATTAAAGCTTTGAGCTGCATTTGAAAATCTATGGTGTGCTGGCGAATATGTGCATTGATCTGTGATATCTCCACTGTCCAGCTGGTAATCGCTACAGCACCCACTACAGATGAGCCTTGTGGTTCAGGATCAGGTCATTTATAAATGTTTACAGTGTTTGCATGCATCTGTTGGCATCAGGTGCCGCGTGGTCTTGCATTCTTATACTGAACTAACCTACTCCATGTGTACATCCCAAAATACATTAACCACAGAGGTAAATAGGTATACCCTCTAATGCATGTATACCAGTGAGCAATACCTAAACAGGAATATTTGTCTTTAAAGACACAAGGGACCACCAGTTGGCAATAAACCCATATCTATGTATATATAAAACAAAGTTCTAGGTGGGCATTGAAAAATGCCACTTTCTTTGGGGACACCTGCATGGAAGATTACTTTTCACAAGGGTGGCCATGCTGCCTGCATTGTCCATTAGTGCTACCACTAGCGTCTATGTTTACAGTTCTAGTTTAAGCAAAACCAACTTGAGTCAGGTCAAAAGGAGGACAAGTGGCTGTCAAATGAACCTCTTAATACATTTTGAATGATCTCATATGAATATCGAAATGACGTGAAAAGAAGGATGCATTTCCCATCAACACAAACTATAAGCCTGTTAACAAGTGACCTAAGAAATTACATAGAAAAATGAATAGAGATGAGGGCAGATGAGGGCAGATGGCAGACATTGGGAGTTCTGGAACCCAAGCTGCCCTGCTGCTGCTGACCGCAACAGAACCTTGTGTACTGGAGGGAGATCAATAGACCTTTCTTATAATTAGCCTGTAAAACAGAATATATTTTGGGAAGGAATGGAAAAGGAAACGTTGGTACATCTGTCATTGATTAAAATTAGGCAATTGTTGGGCCAAGTTCACAGTTCACTTGCCAGTTTCTTCTTGTGAGGAAAGGAGCCTTCTGAAGGGAGTCTGATAACTCAACAAAAATGCCTAGCTACAAATCTGTAGCAGAGGCAGGTGACACTGGGTCTTTCTCCAAAAATGATCAATTAGGAATCCCACAAAGTTCATTCTTCACTTTATTTACTTGTCTCCTTGACATACCTGTTTGGCCAGCCAGGCTTTATAGACGATATGCCTCTCCATGGCAGATATTGGTGCTGATTTACTAAGACCCCGTTCACATCTGGCATTTTTTGATCTCGGCCAGAATTGCTGCGATTCTGCCCGCAAACCCAAATCACAGTGCAATAATAACAAAATGCACCACGCTTGGTCAAGTGCCATCCATTTTTTTTGCGTGTTGCTATTTTGCGTGTTGCTATTTGCAGCAATTTATTGGTCCAAAACCGCACAGCGTTTAGGTGCCATTGAAAATTAATGACACCTTAACATGCGTGGTGCGTTTTGTCATTATTGCAGTGCGATTTGGGATCGCAGTGATTCTGCCCGAGATCATAAAATGCCAGATGTGAACGGGGCCTTAAGGGAAACAGACTGTTCACTTTCAAGGCAAGTTGCTCTTTGAAAGTGAACTTGCCCCAGAATTTATTGAATGTAGGGAAGTTTTACTTTACAAAAAATACCTAATCACATGCAAGGCGGAAAAAAACAGCATTTTTGCTTGCCCATGATTGGATAGTGGAAGTCAGCAGAACCTTCAACTTATTCACTATGCTCTGGGTTAAATTCCCCTGCACAATGAACTGTCTATTTCCCCTTAAATAAATTAACTCCGGAGACTCAACTTGCTGCTTCTCTCTTCTCTAATGCAATAAGCAGAGAAAGAAACATGGGTGCATCTCCTTTAAACTTCTCAAACTTGCATGCCGTTTGATGATTCTTTCCAGATCAGTGTTCATTTAGATGTTAATGGAATGGCAAAGGGTTTTGGTTTTTTTCTTTATTTTAATGTGGTATTGCAACATCTGTCTTCCCTGATGAATGACCCTGTTGCTTTTCCTAGTTACACCCCTAACGCATTTCATTGAGCTGAATGTGGAAAGTGTACAACATATAATACACATTATTACTTTCTCTACACTAATTGAGCTTTAGCCTATCACTAGAAATAGTTTTAATTGCTATACGAAAGCAGTCAAGCAGTATGCTCCTGTACCTTTTCTATGGGGATTTTGCAAGGAAGACTATAGGTTCAGTAAATTGGCAGTTGGTTTCTAGGTCAGGTGTCAGAAGTGAGGATTGGGATAAGCTAGAAGCAGGTGTAATCACTCTCTCTACAAGTATTCCTGGCTTCCCACCTCATTAACTTGACACTAGGCATGAACTACATGTCGACTATGATTTGTTAGCCTTGAAATTACAGACTGGAGCTATCTCCAGCATACAGAAATATTTTACAGGTGGAAAAAACATTTCACATCAGTACAAGACAGTTATTACACATTCAATACGTATGAACATGGAGAACAGACAAAAGCTGATTTTCATGCTTGTTAATTTTTTTTTAGGGTAAACACAGGTATTAAATGCTATTTGTTATTCAAAAGAAACAAAAGGACAAAAATATAGTAAATTGAAGCTCACCAATTCTTAAATGTGGTGGCTGTATTAGTGCCACGTATAGGGTTGCCACCTCATTCCTTTTAAACCCGAACACATATGAATTATACAGGTTCTGAGACTAATTTAGTGCAGATAAGGCACCAAGTGAGTTTAATTACCACCTTAATCAGCCACAGAACCTGTGTAATCAATATGTGTTTGGTTTTAAAGGGACGAGGTGGCAAATATAGCCACGTACCTGTTAGTGAAGCTCGGGATGATGAGGGTGGCCTCTTGCACAATTCCCGTCCTTGTTGGTGGAGACAAAGACTGCTATGGCAGTGGAAGTGTGTAGGTGCCAGGAAGTTGGTGAAGCGAACTTGGACTTGGAGATGCTCAGGTGGGATAAGCAAAAGCGGGGAGTCAGTTCACAAGCCAAGTTTGGCAACAGTCAGGCAGATAGGTACAGATTCATGTTTAAAGTCCAGGTCAGAGACAGGCAGGATCGGCAACTTGCTGGTGAGGTACAAAATCAGCATCTTACTCAACAGTCAAGGTCGGTAATATAAATCAGTAGCAAACATAAGCAGGCATGGGAAATCCAAAGTAGAGTCAGACAGGTTAGTAACAAGATCAAGCAGGCTTTCAGGAACACAAGTCACAAAATAAAGCTGAAGACCATCAAGGAATGATATTAGGCAGGCCTCTGGTTTGAATAGGCCACCGGTCTCCAGAAACTATGTGCGTGCCCCTGTGTGCACATGTAAACCCTGGCGCTCGCCTGTGTGTGAGCATACGCGTTCTCATTCTTGCAAGTCCGGATATGCAGTACATCTATGCTCACGAGCATGTACATGAAAATAAGTACGGCTAGCCTTAGGTTCCTGACCATTCGTTTTCTTTTATTAGGCTTTTTTCCTTTACTTTCAGCTGGTGATCTGGCCAGTAAGTTGGTTATTTTTCAACTCCCTTTAACAGACCAACCTGTCCAGACAAAGTGGCAGTTAGAGGGTTGAAACAAAACCATTTACCACTGACAGGGGTGTTGATAATGGTCAGTTTTATTTTTATTTATGAATATTTTTATTCATTTATGTAAAACCTTTATCCTAAGAGGATAACAAAAAAACTTGTTGCTGTTACTACTTAAAAGTGTTAGTTGGAATTTGGATTTAATACCCTAGACAAGTCCATTTAAATCTGCTAGTACATTTAATACTACCCACTGCCCAGATTGACAATGCTGCTGTCCAAAGGTGTCTTCTCTGTTACTCTTCCAGCCAGAACGGAGACATCCTAAGACAGGAAGTGTGTTACTGGAGGGATCACCAGGTTAAAATAAAGTTAAAAAGGTTTCAGGGTACACCTATTACAGTTCTATTTGGAATAATTAGATGTATCCTGAACTGGCCAAAATCAACCATACGGCTAGGTGGCGAGCATTGGAAATCACACATCTCCGACACATTTTTGAGAATGGCAAATTGCTGTCATTTGCTCAGCTTCAGACTATATGGGGTTACACAAAACATGCATTTTTATTACCTTCAGCTGCAGCATGCTATTAGAGCCGAACATTTGTTAGAGAATCCGGCATTGTCCCCGACACCAATTTTTCACATGATGCAATCCTCACCATCTACTAAGGGCTTCATCTCCAGGTATTATCCTATGCTCCTGACTGACTATCTGGAGCAATACCTCAACTCTGCTATGAAGAGGTGGGAAAGAGATCTAAGAGATATCTCTGGTGATCACTGGGAGGAAGCATTAGAGGCGGTGCGTTTATGCTCTATGAATGCATCAAACAGACTGTCTCAATTAAACAACTTATTGAGGGTACACCGCACCCCAGTTAAAGTGATTGTAAGGGTTTGTTTAAAAAAAACAAAAATAACAAACATCTCAAACTTACCTCCACTGTGCAGCTCGTTTTGCACAGTGTGGTCCCGAACCTCCTCTTCTGGGGTTCCCCGTCGGCTCTTGCTGCTCCTCCCCACATCAGATAACCCCCTGGGAGAAGCGTTCTCCCGGGGGGGGGGGGGTGTTACCTACCTTGCGGGCACGCTCCCGAGGCCATCCATACATAGAGGCTGAATGCATTCAGCATCCATAGAGGCTGAATGAAGGACTCAGCCCGCCCTTGGTGCCTGCGTCATTGGATTTGATTCAAGAAATAAAGTTTTTGTTTTTTGGTTTAATACCGCTTTAAGGATGCCTCCAGTAGCAAACATAACATCAGGTTGTGCAGTGTTATTTTTTTTTTTAGGAGGAGTTCACCATTGTGTTTGGGACTATATTTTCTCTATATAACGTATGTGCATGTATGTTTGTTATAAGAGCATTACGGACTAAATAATGCACAACACACAGCGGTATAGTATTATTTATTTGTTTGCAGCACATCTATAGCACTGATCAATTTTAAATATATACACTGCAGCAATGCATAAATAAAATCACAACAAATTGCTTCAAAACCTTGCACAATAGGAGTTGATGGGAGTGATAATTGCAGAACTCAACTGCAGAAGGTGTAATAGCTAGGTCTTTTTTGAAACACGGGAAAGTGCATTGCTGGAGATAGGTAATCCCCAAAAATCAATAAAATGTTATTGCTTTATATTAAAAAAGCAGAAAGATGTATATGAATGTGGAATGTACTGCTCCCAGGATATCTACTTTAACCACTTGCCGACCTTGCTATAGCTGAATCACGGATAAAGGGTGGCCGGCTAGTTCTGGCTTTCTTGCGCTTCTCACACGTCCCCTGTTTGCTTTCCAAAATGGGGTCATTTCCATTGTCCTGGTGCTCTAGGGCCTTCAAAAGTGTAATAGGTAGTCAGGAAAGTAGAAGTATAATTTATGTCCCTAGAACACCTGATGGTACTCTTTGCATGTTGAGGCCTCTGTATGTGGCCGGCCTCTGTAAAATGTGGTATCTCCTTACTCAGGAGGAGGAGCTAAAACTTGTACCTACAGTTAAGCCTATAATAAGGTTTACCTGTAGGTACTATGAATATCTCCTAAACTTGCATGGTTTAGGAGATATTCACACTTCATGCAGTCGGTTATGTCACTGGTGCTTGCACTCTGAAGAGACGGTATACCTGTGCCGTCCCTTCAGAGCTCCGTGCCGCGGTCCGTGACTCCCCTGCACATGCGCGGAAGTGATGTCATCGAGATGCGGCCAATAAGACGGCCGGAGGACGTGAACCCAGAAGGAAGACCGGGCGAAGATGAAAGCGTCTGTCAGAGCTCACAGCGCGGCAGTGCAGGGCTTTGTTCTAAGGTAAGTATTTCATAATGTGTTAGTATGCAATACATACTAGCACATTATGCCATTACTTTGCAGGGTTTAAAAAAAAAAAAGAAAAAATTTGGCACGGTTTACTTCCTTTTTTATATGGGGGTATTTGTTCTTTCTTGACTTGTTAGGGCCTTTTTAGGGCTTTCCGATTAAGGGGTGTCTGTCAGGTTTTTGGCCAGATCTAATCGGAGCCTCCATTCAATATTATGGAGCGGTGGATGTCAGCGGTGACACCTGCTGCTATCCGATCTGATCCTGTCCGCCAAATCCAGATCGCAGTTGAGATGAAAATGGACAGGCGGTCTATTTTTATTCGATCTCCCCATAGAGGAGAGCGGACTCTGACAGGTCCGTCCAGTGCCGATCCTGAACTCCCTGGGGCCCTAAGCAAAATTCTGCTAAGGGGCCCTCTACCTGAACCGTGATGAGCTATGTAAAACCATTTACAGAAAGCCCCCCTTAAATCAGTGTCCTCAGAGAGTCTCCCCCTACATCAGGGTCCCCAGAGAGATGATACATGATACAGGAGGTGGACAGAGGCTGCGTACATGATACTGGAGGTGGACAGAGGCTGCGGACATGATACAGGAGGTGGACAGAGGCTGCGGACATGATACAGGAGGTAGACAGAGGCTGCGTACATGATACTGGAGGTGGACAGAGGCTGCGAATATAATACAGGAGGTGGACAGAGTCTGCGGACATGATACAGGAGGTGGACAGAGGCTGCGGACATACTGCAGGAGGTGGAAAGAGGCTGTGGACATACTACAGGAGGTGGATAGAGGCTGCGGACATACTACGGGATGTGGACAGAGGCTGCGGACATACTACAGGAAGTGGACAGAGGCTGCAGACATGATAGTGTCCTCCTCTCCCCCTCACAGTAGCCTCCTCCTCTGCCCACCATCATATTACTTCTCCGGTCCACATCATCAGTGTGCTGTGTCCTCCTCCTGTGCCCCTTTCACCTCTCCACAGATCAGGGCTGCCTTGACCTGTGGAGAGGTGAAAGGGGCACAGGAGAAGGACACAGCACACTGATGATGTGGACTGAAGAAGTAATACGATAGTGGGCAGTCACAGAGCACATCAGTCTCTCTTTGTGCAGTGCATGGCATTGGCATGGCTTCAGCCTCCCGGCTCCCAGTAATGTCCTCTTCTCTCAGTGTCCCCTTTTTTAGAACGACATCCCCCCAGATTCACACTCCTCCTCCTCCTCCTCACCATCAGGCGTCACCCCTGCTCGGCTCCTCCGCCGACGAGTGCAGTGCAGAACAGGAGTCGGCCGCCGTGTTCTCTCTCGTCTTGATCTATTCAAAAATGACGCCGGGCGGCGCTATTATGTTACTGCGCATGCACCGCCCGGACGAGCATGTATGAGTTTTTCCAAGCCTGGCCGGCTTCGGATCGTTGAATGGTTGGCTTGCGGCCATCTTTTTTGGGGCACCAGTGCCCGTAACAATTTACAATCACTCAATAGAGCGATCCCGCGCTGAGCAAAGCTGAGGCCGCCAGGTGGACCGCCCATATGAAAGGACCCTTACCCCACATTCACATTGAGCCAATTTGACATGTCAAATCGCATGCCAAATCGACGGCTATTGCACGCAAAGTTGGCGCCGCAACGATTCCCAGAAGTAGTTCCTGTACTACTTTTGGTGACTTCGGGGGGGCGATTTGAATGGGCATCTGTGCATGAACCCGCACAGATGTCTTCAAATCGCCCCCGAAGTCAGACTGCATTGCCGGTTTTAAATCATGAGAGTTCAACTGAACTCGCACAATTTCTAACCAGCATCAGTGTGAACCTGGCCTAAAGGCCTGTAGACACGATACGAAAATCAGAAGAAAAATTTCGTCCGACAAATGATTTTCGGCTCATTAGACAAAAGCTGCATATGCAGACTATAAATTTTTTGTCGTACGTGAACTCAACGTCCGATTTTTGTTTAATTAGTATGATTTTCTGACGAAAAAAATCGAGCTACGCATGCTCAGAAACGAAAGAATACATACAAAACTATTCAACACGTTATGTCACTTCTGAAGTTGTATTCTGTCGTACGGAAATTTTCGTATAGTGAGTAACCTCTTAACTTTCGACATGAGACTAGCATGCCACAAAAAAAGAGTGAACGGTCATCCGAAAATCTGATCATGTTTACAAGGCTTTCAAGAAATGAGATAGGCCGTCAGTACATCAGGTGTGAAAAATTTTCAATGATTGGCACCATAGCTTGTAGAAGCTATAACCTTCACAAAGACCACATAATATAAACTGACTTGGGTTATTTTCACCAAAGAAATGTAGCAGTAGAAATTGTGGCCAAAATTTATCAAGAAAAATTACTAATTTCCTAAATTGTATAACAGAAATGAAGAAAATGCATTTTTTTCTAAAACTTTTCGTATTTTGTTTATTTATAGTGCAAAAAATAAAATACCACCAAAAAAAGCTCTATTTGATTGAAAAAAAGGACAAAAATGTCATATGGGTACAGTCTTGCAGGACCGAGTAATTGTCATTCAAAGTGTGAAAGATGATAATTCGTCTGGTTAGGAAGGGGGTATAAGTGCCCAGTGGGCAAGTGTTTAATCTTTCATGTTAACTTCACCAGCAGAGCTTACAATCGCAAGAAATGTCATGTTCTTGCATTAGGAGACAGTATACTGACCTCTCTGGCTGTCCATATCTCCTACCTCCCTTCCTCACCGCAGCCTCCAAAAGTTTCCTTGGCATTTGATACTTCATAGAGTGTTGGATACTAGTGTTCCCCACCACACACTGGTTCCTTTGCACAGGCACCTTTGCACACGTACATACATGTCTATATGCACACATACAGGTCAAAGGTAGAGAATACTAATTTTATCTTGAACTGTTTAACCCTTACCCCCGAAGGAGGCACTATTTTCTCAGGTCCCCTGTTCTCAGAGCCCATGACTCTGTAAGCAGCACCACACTCTTTGACACCCAGGCTGAAGAGGAGATAATTATTGTGTGGATATACTGTATATACTGTATATAACCGATCCGTGACTGCTGCTCCTTTCTGCCAAACCCTTCACTGGCTTCCCCTACCCCACTGTATAAAATTCAAAATGCTAACCACAACATACAAGGCCATCCGCAACATCGCGCCCAGCTACATCACCAACCTCATCTGCAGATATCGCCCAAATAATCCCCTACGCTCCTCCCAGGACCTCCTGCCTTCTAGCTCCCTTGTTACCTCCTCTCATGCTTGTCTTCAGGACTTCTCCAGAGCCTCTCCCATCCTCTGGAATTCCCTGCCCCGGTATATCCAATCAGCCCCTAACCTGTCCACCTTTAGGAGATCTTTCCCACACCCACCTAACAACCCCATCAAATCATTCCCCGCATCTATTTCCTTTTGTACCACCACCCCCTCCCTTTAGAATGTAAGCTCTACGAGCAGGGCCCTCCTGTCCCTTCTGTATTGTACTGTAATTGTGCTGTCCCCCCTCTACATTGTAAAGCGCTGCGTAAACTGTTGGCACTATATAAATCATGAATAATAATAATAATATATAGTAGCAAATAGGTTATACCTGTGATAATAAGCCAATGGCCCAGAGGGTAACCCCCAAGCCCTATAGTAGAGCTGGTCCTGTCTAAGGGCACTGTTACAAGAAAAATCTTTCAGTCAGTATTAAACCTTTTCTCTGCTGACCAGCTCGTTGGAGCCCAGATTTGGCGTTGGAGCTCTCAAGATAAGTTCTTCCTAATGTGGGTATAGGTGCTTGTACTGTACCCTAAGCAAACAATACTGTTTTTCTTCAATACATGCTTCCCAACTTTCTGAAATCATGAGGGACACCTTTTAGTACACAGTATGTAGGCAAAAGACTCATCCATGTCACAGCCCCGGTGACACCAAACACGAGAATCCATTATGCAGAAAATTATTGGCTAAACCACAGGAGTATTTTTTTTTTTTTGCTTCTATTTTCCCTTGTTCTGGAATGTCTATATGTAGCAATATAGAGGTTGGATAAAAAAAGTTTAGTGCAGTGTAATACTTTTGGCAGGGAGGGACAGAAGGATTTTGCTTCAAAAGAGGAACAGTTCCTCCCAATGAAGGACAGATCGATCAGACGGCACCACCCATCAATGACAGTTGCGTTTCCCCAACGATCAGGCAACAGCACAGTTCAACCTCATTCTCGTGTACTAGGAGATGTCTGCTATTCCCCCTCTCTGCATCTCTGATGCAATGGCAATACGTTCTGCATGGCCTGTCTCCCATAATGTCCTCATCACATCTGCCTCGACCCCAGGAATAGGCTTCCTTTTCCTCTCCACAAAACCCCGGTCATGATGGTATGAGTAGTTCAATTGCCAGTGACTCAAACTAAATTTGCAGGTGCAACTCAAAGCTCCACTGGGTCCTCTTATGTACAGGGCCATCTTAAGAGCATTATAGGCCCCCGGGCAATACAGTGCACTGGGGCCCTGTCTACACAATCACGCACAAGAATAAAAATGCAAATTATCAATAAGGCTATATTTCTTGGTGCTTCCAACAAAATCAGTGTTTAAACATTAACACAACGTTTGAACAATATAACACGAGTTTGATGGGCACAGTGGCAGTTTGTGATGGGCACAGTGGCAGCAATTGATGGGCATAGTGGCAGCTTTTGATGGGCACAGTGGCAGCTTTGATGGGCACAGTGGCAGCTTTGATGGGCACAGTGGCTGTGTTTGATGGGCACAGTGGCAGCGTTTGATGGGCACAGTGGCAGCGTTTGATGGACACAGTGGCTGTGTTTGATGGGAACAGTGGCTGCATTTAATGGGCACAGTGGCAGCTTTGATGGGCACAGTGGCTGTGTTTGATGGGCACAATGGCAGCTTTGATGGGCACAGTGGCTGTTTGATGGGCACAGTGGCAGCTTTGATGGGCACAGTGGCTGTGTTTGATGGGCACAGTGACAGCTTTGATGGGCACAGTGGCTGTATTTGATGGGCATAGTGGCAGCTTTTGAGGGACACAGACAGTGGCTGTGTGATGCACAACTTGAACTTACTTAAGTAGACAGTGTTAGACTTACTTGAGGCCGCCGGGCCTGGTGCAGTAGTGTGTCACTCACAGCAGCAAGGCAGCACCAACTATCAAGGGCCGGCTTTCCGCTCCGCTCCCTCTCCATGCTGTCTGAAGAACATGGCGGAGGTGGGCAGAGATTGTTCACTAGCTGCTGGGGCGGCCGCGACGCGCTATGAATGCTGGGGTGGCCGCGGCCTCTGACTGACGTCGCTGGTTACTAGCTAGACGCCGGGCGGCCGGTGATTCTAGCAAGTGAGCAACCAGTGCAGTCAATCAACTAAAGCAGCAGATTGCAGAGCTTAGGATCAGCCTTGGATGGGGCCCTCCAGACAAGTGGGGCCCACGGGCAACTGCCCAGCATGCCCAGTGGAAAAAACAGCCTTGCTTATGTAGCAACCACTTGAAGTGCAGACAAGGACAGAGCTCCCAGATCTAGGTATCTAATGGAAAAGGGAAAGGTCATGGAAGTCGCACATCTCTGCAAAATCCTGTAAGAAGATGTATGACAGCCTCAGCCTGGGCTCCAACCAGGTCATGCCCCTAACGCATTTCACTCCACTCCATGACTAAGCTCTGTAAAACACATTGGGGCATAGCCTAGTTGGAGCCCGGGCTGAGGCTGTCATACACCTTATGGGGTTTTGCAGAGATGTGCAACTTCCATGAATTTTTCCTTTTCCATTGGTTCAATTGCCAATCTCTAATACAGGCTCAGTCTGTCTGGGAACTACTACTCCCACAAGTCATAGTTGCACCCAGCAGGCTCTGAGATTCCAACAATCCACAGCAGCTCAGTTTCCCCTTTCTTTGTGTGATCCTGGGTGGTGGCTCTCTTTCTGTGGCTATATATAGTCCTGCACACTTCGATAGGGATGAGAGAGAATACATGGCAGAAGCAGCAATAGTAATAGCCAGGCCACGCTGCTGCCAGACAAAGCAATACTGTAGACCAGGGGCTACAACTACATCTCCCGACATGACTATGTTATAATGCACAGAGAGGTCTGACAACACTGCTGAAATTTCAGCAATGGTCCTCCATTGTCAGCCTTTTCAAGGGCTGACTGGGACATTGGGTAAGAAAGGGGGGCACCCAGAGGAAACACAGCATTGAGGATTATAGGAATAGGAACATGGAAAAATTCATAATTCATAGTTTAAAAACGTGTTGTGCCTGCAGATACACTTGGAGCGCAAAGGCCGCTACTTATGATATTATAGCTCTGAGACTGAGAAGATACTTACTGTATAACGAAGAAACATTTTCCCACATTGCAGACAGAGTGAAAATTATAGCACAGCTTCTATTAGTGGTGTTGATTTACTAATGGCAAATAGGCTGTTCACTTTGCAAGGAAAGTTGCACTTTGCAAGGTAATTTGCCCCAGACTTTAGTGAATTAGGTGACTCCCATCACCCAACCCTGTGTTTTTTTTTTTAATTTTTAATTCTGAAAAATTTGTTCCAAAGTATACAAACTGAACAAAACACCCCAGGGAGAGAAACCATCACCTGAGTAAGAAGATGTACATCTTACATGATAGCAAGAAAAGTAACATCACAATAGCTGCTAATTGAAGAAAAAGACAAGCTACGATACTAAAGTGAATAGAATTACAGCTCAATAGAGACACCTCTGCTTCAAAAGAGAAGAGATGTACTGGAGGAAGGGGGACAGGGGGGAGAAAGCAGATGGAGGGCAGTCAGCTGAGAAATTTAAGTACATGTGGGATAACATACATTGTTATGGATCCAGGTAAGTACACTGTAGATCAAGGCTCTTTCTGGTCTGGGAACATTGTTAGCCAATTTTTATATGTTAAGAGCAGTTACCCAGATTGAGTAGGTCTCCAAAATGGTATAAAATAGTAAGTGGGATACTTCTGGCATCATGTAACCATGGAAGCCAGAGTTAGGAAAATTTGTCCAAAATTAAATGTGTTTTGGGAAAAAGAAATTCCATGTGGCAGTGGTCATTAATTGATGAGATAACAGCAGAAAAGGGTGGGGAGTAGGGTCTTTCCAGGAGTGGGCTATAGTTAAACGGGCTGCGATTAGGACATGTGTAACAATAGCATGAAATTTAGGTGGCCAGGAAGATAGACCTAGGTCAAAGAGAGCCGCCTGAGGATTTAGCACTTATAAAACCTTTTGATCAAAGATTGTATGGCTCAGAGCAGTGGGAAACAAAGTCTTACTTTGGAAGTTTGCAGTCAGGGTGTCCAAGCTAAGGTGTCCTTGAATGCCGCGAACAAGGCTTATCGTCGAAACTAGCTGCTGCTGACAGTACTCACTGCTGCTGACTATACTTACTGTGAAGGCTTGAAAATAAATACGCTTGATGATATGGAGTTGCCGGCTGCTTCTTTTACTTATAAAACCTTAGTGAGAAGATTAGATTTATTTCTCCAAAATGGAACAATGTGAGGGCAGTCCCACCATATAAGAAGTGTGGTGCCATCAGCATTGCAATACCTCCAGCATTTTGGGGAATGGTACGGAAATATTCGGGCTAGTCAGGTAGGCGTGTAGTACTATTGGTGATATATTTTCTGTGTGTTATTTTTTTCCCTTGCACATGATTGGGTATTCTGTGCATTCTTGAAATTTCACCATATTTATCAAGCTCTGGGGCAAATTCCCTTACTGGGGAATCACTTGTAGTTGTTTCTGTTCCTCACTGTGTGTGCTTTTCCTGTAAATAACTTTATTTTGAGGGGATGAAGTGAATCCTTTCATAAATTCTCTGACTCAGAAGGAAATCTGATTAAAACACAGCAAGTAATGAGATATCATATGAAGAATGTGACTGCTCTATGAATTAACAGTAAACCTGTTACAGATCATTGGGCTCTTCTGTGCAGCAACCAGACGATCCATATAGGCTTCACTTCATTTATAGTAAAATCAGACTCCATAACATGCCACAACTCTGTCAATGAGTCTCATGCCGCGTACACACACTCGGACTTTTCATCTACAAAAGTCCGACAGCCGGTCCGACAGACTTTCGGCGGACTTTCGGCGGACTTGCGGCGGACTTGTTGCAGACTTTCTAACGAACGGACTTGCCTACACACGACCACACAAAAGTCCGACGGATTCGTACGTGATGACGTACACCGGACTAAAATAAGGAAGTTGATAGCCAGTAGCCAATAGCTGCCCTAGCGTGGCTTTTTGTCCGTCGGACTAGCACACAGACGAGCGGATTTCGGGGTCCGTCGTAGTTACGACGTAAAGATTTGAAGCATGTTTCAAATCTAAAGTACGTCGGATTTGAGGCTAAAAAAGTACGTTGAAAGTCCGGAGAAGCCCACACACGATCGGATTACCAGCCAGCTTTAGTCCGTCAGCGTCCGTTGGACTTTTGTAGACGAAAAGTCCGACCGTGTGTACGCGGCATCACACTTCTCATCTACGGCCTATTACTAACAATATTATATGTCCCTTTTTTAGGAAAGTGTGGGTTGAAATAAAGGTCCATCCCCTAGATCCTTCTTCAATTTGATAAGCAACTATGTGTTTTAGAATACTAGTAGGGTGACCAGCCGTCCCCGGTTTCCGGGGACCGTTCCCGGACTGAGGAAATTGACCCCAAACCAAGTACAGTATGTCCCCAGTTCTGTCCCCAGATTCAAAGGTGGCGCCCACACCCATTGCTAACAGCCTAGCAGGACCTGCAGCAGTGTTAACATCCATCCAACACAGCCAAGGATTGGTGGGCAAGACGGGGACATACAGCCGCAATGACAGTGAGAGTGAGTGGAGCTGTCAAATCGAAGCTCTGATGTCGGGGATGGACAGGTACGATATGCAGAGCTCTGCCCTTTTTGTCAGACAACCCATGCATGGACAAACAGCCGGCGTTTATACATTGGTTGGCAGGGAAGAAGGTGGCAGGGGCAGAACCAATTGTAACTACTGTATGTACACCCACAGTGGTGTATAATTCATGTTTATTTTAATTCAGGTGGTTTATTATTCACTGCTGTGGGTTCACATACAGTAGTATGTCCTTGCTGCTGACGTCTGCCCCTATCCCTTGCCTCCTTGGGTGCAGTGTTCTCTGGACCAATCCCCCATCCCAGTGCTGCCCATTGCTCGCGGCTCACTGTCTCCGACTTCCGCCAGCTTGTGATGTCAACCCCAGGCGACAGGATTGGCTTCCTCGGAGGAGCAACCTTCAACCTCTGATGCCCCGGCCACGTCAACTCGCCCTGTTGGTTCCGGCCGGCTTCCTCCACCCCAGTTTCTTGGATCCATCCTATGGATGACCTCCCTTGTAGTCCTGCAGTGTGTTATTTCACCAGCCCAGCCAGTGTTCCTGTAGTTCCTTTGGATTCCTCCTGTCACTCATATGGTCTCCCTCTTCAGGTAATTCTCTTGGGCCAGCTTTGCTTTTGCTTTTTAAGGGATGTCCCTGGACATCTGTATGCCTTGGATTATTTTATAATAAACAGACATTTTTTATACATTAGAGAATTGTGTTATGCCTTTGCCAGGATTCAGCGCTTTCCTTTTGTTGTGTTTCTTACTCTGTACGTAGCATCCTCCTGAGCCCTGCACTCTGTACATGGCATCCAAACTCTGTGGACTGGGGTGTAAAGGGAAACTCTGATGTGGGGGGGGGGGTACGGGTAAGGGGGGGACATTTATGTAAGAGGGGAGTGAGGACACTGATATAGGATGGAACATGTATATCAGTGTTACCCTTATCTTAGAGTCCTTACTCCCCTCTTACATCAGTGTTCCCCTGCTGATTCTTTTCAGCAGATGCCAGACCAATCTGTGGCATGGAGCTGTCATGCACTGACCTAAAGTTTCTGTACAGTCCATGGCACTGAAGGCAGAAATGGATCCTCTTCTCACCTCGCTCCCACTCCTTGCAGATTGTTTTAAATTTGTGGAAAATGTACCTTTATGCGCACCGGGTCAGTGGACAACCCCTCCCTGCCCCCCAAGCTAAGCCAAGCCGAGCTGAGCTGAGCCCTTCAGCGGACCGACCCCGAGCCGCGCCGAGCCCTTCAGAGGACCACCGCACCCCTCGAGCTGAGCCAAGTTGAGCTGAGCCAAGCCCTTCAGCGGACTGCCCCGCCCCCCCGAGCCAAGCCGAGTCCTTCAGTGGACTGCCCCGCCCCCTGAGCTGGAACGAACCAGCGGCCTGGAGTGAGGAGGGAGAGCAGGTGGATTGACACAAGATGTGCACTTTAGGCCGGTGTAGCGGCGGCAGCACCAGTCCTGGCTTTGTGTGTGTGTGTGAGACGAGGGAGCTTTTTTTGCCGCCCCCCCCCCCCCCCCGCACAAAGTGCCACCCTAGACCTGGGTCTTGTCAGCCTAGGCAAAGACACAGCACAGGGTGAAAGTCCAGCTTAAAGATGAGCCATATACCATGTGCAATATGGTGAAACACAGGGGTTTATTTACTAAAGGCAAATAGGCTGTGCATGTTGCAAAGTGCAGTTGCACTCTACAAGTGTAGTTGCTCCAGAGCTTAGTAAATGAGCAGAAGCTCTGCTGACTTCCATCATCCAATCATTTTTTAATCTTTCTTGCATGTGATTGATAGTCTTTGCAAAGTGAAGCTTTACCTCATGTACTAAGCTCTGGAGCAACTGCACTTTGCAAAGTGCACAGCATATTTGCCTTTAGTAAATCAACCCCACAGAATCTCTCTGCAAAAACGTACTGTCCCGCGTTAGTACACGCCTGCAAGCGGGGGAATTAGTGTGGCTGTATTATAGAGGGAAACACTCTGCGTGGTATTGTAAATGAAGTAACTTTAATTGCCAGATAAGCAACAGTGGAAAATGATCTTTACAAAAGTGGAGTAAACAGTTCTCTTGTTAGCATATAAGGCGCAGATTCACAGTTAGGGATGAGCCGAACACCCCCCTGTTTGGTTCGCACCAGAACATGCGAACAGGCAAAAAATTTGTTTGAACACGCGAACACTGTTAAAGTCTATGGGACTCGAACATGAATAATCAAAAGTGCTAATTTTAAAGGCTTATATGCAAGTTATTGTCATAAAAAGTGTTTGGGGACCTAGGTCCTGCCCCAGAGGTATCAATACAAAAAATGTTTTAAAAACTGACGTTTTTTCGGTAGCAGTGATTTTAATAATGCTTAAAGTGAAACAATAAAAGTGTAATATTCCTTTAAATTTCGTACCTGGGGAGTGTCTATAGAATGCCTGTAAAGGGGCGCATGTTTCCTGTGTTTAGAACAGTGTGACAGCAAAATGACATTTCAAAGGAAAAAAAGTCATTTAAAACTACTCGCGGCTATTAGTGAATTGTCGATCTGACAATACACATAAAAGTTCATTGATAAAAACGGCATGGGATTTCCTCACAGGGGAACCCCGAACCAAAATTTAAAAAAAAATGGCATGGGGGTCCCCCTAAATTCCATACCAGGCCCTTTAGGGCACAGGGACTTGACAGGGACTTCCCTATGACTTTCCCTGTGATGTCAGAGGGGGGCAGGGTCACCGGTTATGTAACCGACCCAAGAACAAAGCAGGGAAGAAGATGCTGGACGAGAACACCGGAGCAAGAAGCAGAGGATTGGAGGAAGAACCAGAGGAAGAAGAAGATGGAGGAAGAAACCGAAGGAAGAAGGAAGGAAGAAGACCCGAAGAAGATGGAAAGAAGAAGACTTTAAATAAAGGAATTGTCAAAAACTGTCTCTTGTCATTTTTAACATTTTTGACACTTTTTTTGTGAAATGGTAGGGGTACTTTTGTACCTCATTACCATTTCACACAGGGGGGGATCTGGGGGTCCCCTTGTTAAAGGGGGCTTCAAGATTCCGATAAGCCCGCCGCCCGCAGACCCCCACAACCACCAGCCAAGAGTTGTGGGGATGAGGCCCTTGTCCTCATCAACATGGGAACAAGGTGCTTTGGGGGGCCGCTACCCCAAGGCACCCTCCCAATGTTGAGGGCATGTGGCCTGGTACGGTTCAGGAGGAGGGACGCTCCTTTTCCTACGGCCTGCCAGGTTGCATGCTCGGATAAGGGTATGGATTTTTGGGGGGACCCCACGCCATTTTTTTAAAAAATTTTGGCGGGGGGTCCCCCTTAAAATCCATACCAGACCTGAAGGGTCTGGTATGGATTTTGAGGGGGGGCCCCACGCCGTTTTTTAAAAAAAATTTAGGGCGGGGTTCCCCTTCATATCCATACCAGACCTGAAGGGCCTGGTATGGAATTTAGGGGGACCCCTACGCCATTTTGTTATAAATTTTGGCTCGGGGTTCCCCTGTGGGGAAATCCCATGCCGTTTTTTTCAATGAACTTTTATGTGTATTGTCGGACCGACAATTCATTAATAGCCGCGAGTAGGGGTAATGCGAACACCCCCCAGTTCGGTTCGCACCAGAACCTGCGAACGGACTGAAAATTCATGCGAACTTTAGAACCCCATTAAAGTCTATGGGACTCGAACATTCGAAATCAAAAGTTTTAATTTTAAAGGCTAATTTACATGGTATTGCCTAAAAAGGGTTTGGGGACCCGGGTCCTGCCCCAGGAGACATGTATCAATGCAAAAAAAGTTTTAAAAACGGACGTTTTTTCGGGAGCAGTGATTTTAATGATGCTTAAAGTGAACAAAAAAAGTGAAATATTCCTTTAAATATCGTACCTGGGGGGGTGTCTATAGTATGCCTGTAAAGTGGCGTGTGTTTCCCGTGCTTAGAACAGTCCCTGCTCAAAATGACATTTTTACAGGAATAAGTCATTTAAAACTGCTTGCGGTTTTAATGTAATGTCAGGTTCCGGCAATATGGATGAAAATCAGTGAGACAAATGGCATGGGTACCCCCCAGTCCATTACCAGGCCCTTTGGGTCTTGTATGGATATTAAGGGGAACCCCGTACACAAATTAAAAAAAGGAAAGGCTTGGTGGGCGCAAGAACAGGCCCTGCTGTGAAATATTAGATTAAGAATTGTAATTACATGCCCCTGTTGAACAGGGTCAGAAAAATTGGGCCTTTGGTGGTGGTGGTGGTGCTGGTGCCACAACACTGTAAGTCCTCACAGTTACTCCTGGCAGGCGCAGAAACGGGCCCTGCTGTGAAATATTAGATCAAGAATTGTAATTACATGTCCCTGTTGAACAGGGGCTGTAAAATTGGGCCTTAGGCACTGGTGTTGGTGACACAACACTGCAACCCCTCACAGATACTCTAGTTGGAGCACAGGAACAAGCCCTGCTGCAAAGTATTGCATCAAAAATTGTAATTACATGCCCCTATTAAACAGGGGCTGCAAAATTGGGCCTTGGGCACTGGTGCTGGTGCCACAACACTGCAACCCCTCACAGATACTCTAGTTGGAGCGCAGCAACGAACCCTCCTTGCAAAATATTGCATCCACAATTGTAATTACATGCCCCTGTTAAACAGGGGCTGGAAAATTGGGCCTTGGCCACTGGTGGCGGTGCCCAGAACCAAAAATATTCTTACAAGCTATCAGCATGATCATTGAGGAGGAAGAGGATAGTCACTCAACATAACAGGATAGTCACTCAGCATCAGCATAGGTAGTCTTGAAGGGATCTGACATTTAAAAAAAAAATTATTCGGTTACATCAGCATCAGGTGCTTGGTAGCTGGTGGTGATCCAAGATTGATTCATTTTTATGGCGCACCCTATAAACAGTTACAAAGCCTCCAGCAGCACTGAATGTGCGTTCCAAAAGAACACTGGATGCAGGACAGGCCAGTAGCTCAATTGCATACTGTGCAAGCTCTGGCCAGTGATCAATCCTCAAGACCCAGTAACCCAGAGGATTTTCGGTTGGAAAGGTGTCCAAGTCAGATCTTGCCCCTAGGTACAGTACTCCTGCACCATGTAAAACAGACGCTGGTGATGGTTGCTGGGACCAATCATACCTTGGGGCTGCGGACTAAAAAATTGTCTGAACGCATCGGTCAGACGGCCACCTTCTCCACCGCTCCTTCTTTGACTGACCGAAGCCTCAGCAACATGTTGTCCAGGAACAGGAGTTTGTAACCCCCCCAGTCTCTGGGAACGTGTTGCACAGACCTTTCTGCAAGGCCTCCCAAAGATGTTTCATCCTCTGCTCCCTCTGTGACTGCAAGATAAGGTCCGCAACCTTAGCCTTGTAATGTGGATCAAGGAGGGTTGCCAACCAGTAACGATCCCTCTCCTTGATACCACAAATACGAGGATCCTTCCGCAGGCTTTGCAGGATCAGGGAGGCCATGCAGCGTAGGTTTGCTGAGGCATTCGGTCCGGAGTCCTTTGGGTCACTAAGGATGACATGATCCACAGCCACCTCCCCCCAGCCACGTACAAGTCCATGGGTTTCTTGGGACTGTAAATGATCCCTTGAAGACTGCTGCTGATGCTGAGTGCCAGGCTCCACCTCCATGCTGACACATGGGGCATGGGGAAAAAAAACAAGCTCCCCTGACCCTGTCCTGGTGCTATAGTCGCACAGGTACTCATTTATGGCCCTTTGCTGCATGTGCAGCCGCTGCAGCATGGCCAACGTTGAGTTCCACCTGGTGGGCATGTCACAGATTAGGCGGTTCTTGGGCAGGTTAAATTCGTTTTGGAGGTCAGCTAGCTGAGCACTGGCATTATATGACTGGCGGAAATGCACACAGACTTTCCTGGCCTGCCTCAGGACATCCTGTAAGCTCGGGTACCTGCCCAAGAACCGCTGCACCACCAAGTTAAGGACGTGAGCCAAACAGGGCACATGGGTCAGTTGTCCCTGTTGGAGGGCGGAGAGGAGGTTGGTGCCATTATCGCAAACCACCATTCCTGGCTGAAGCTGGCATGGCGTCAACCACCTCTGAGCCTGCCCCTGCAGAGCTGACAGAATCTTTGCCCCAGTGTGGCTCTTGTCCCCCAAGCACACCGGCTCAAGCACCGCATGGCATCTTTTGGCCTGCGTACTTGCGTAGCCCCTTGAACGCCTAAGGAACACCACTGGTTCTGAGGACAAAGCACAGGAAGAGGCCATGGAGGAAGAAGAAGAGGAGGGGGTGGAGGAGAGAGGTGTGTCAGAATCACCAGTAGTAGCATTTTGGAGGCGTGGTGGTGGAACAACCTCCAACACTACTGCACCTTGTCCTGCATCCTTCCCAGCTGCCAGAAGAGTCATCTAATGCCCCGTGAAAGATAGGTAACTTCCCTGTCCATGCCTGTTGGACCATGAGTCAGCGGTAATATGCACCTTACCGCTGACTGCACTGTCCAGCGAGGCCAAGACATTGCCTTCCACATGCCGGTAGAGAGCCGGAATCGCCTTCCGTGAGAAAAAGTGGCGTTTGGTAACCTGCCACTGAGGAACCGCACATTCCACAAACTCACGGAAGGGGGCAGAGTCTACCAACTGAAAAGGCAGCAGTTGAAATGCTAGCAATTTAGCCAAGCTAACATTCAACCGCTGGGCATGTGGATGGCTGGGAGCGAACTTCTTTCGGTGGTGCAGCAGCTGGGGCAGGGAAATTTGCCTGGTACAATCTGACGTCGGTGTACCGATAGCAGATTGCCCGCAAGTACTTGGCTGTGACACACCTAATTCTACACCTTCATTCCCCTCAGTGCAGGTCTTAGAGAGGACTGAAGGTATAGTGGGGTTGGAGATCCCAGCTGTTGAGGAGCAAAGAGAGGTCCTCTTTGTGCTTTGGTGTGGGTCTTTTAGGTACTCTTGCCAAAGAATTGCATGGCAGGTCAACATATGTCTGGTCAAGCATGTGGTGCCCAAGCGGGTGATGTTTTGGCCACGCGAGATACGCTTGAGATGTTGCAAATAGTAGCGGTGGGATCTGATGCACTCATCTCAAAAAAGGCCCACACCAAAGAACTTTTGGAATAACGTGCAGAGACAGCAGCGCCCTGCACATATGGAGCTCTGCGGTGTGATGCAGTCGGTGTGCTGCCCTTAAGCTGGCCCCTGGAGGGGATCCTGCCTCGTTGGTGATGTGCCTCCTCCTCTTCCTCCTCCTCCTCCTCCTCTCTCCTATCAGGCACCCACGTGGAGTCAGTGACCTCATAATCCCCTCCCTCCTCATCACTGGAGCAAACCTGGCAGTATGCTGCAGCTGGGGTAACATGACTGCCAGATTGCTGTCCTTCTTGGGCACCCCCTCTGTCGGGGCTCACGTTACTGCCTTCCTCTAGCTGAGTACCATCATCGGAGCCTTCAAAACGCTGGGCATCCTCCTGGAGCATGTACCCAACACTGTGGTCAAACAGTTCGAGGGACTCCTCAGGAGGACATGGTGGGGCTAGGGAAGGAGTGACTGATGCCATTGAGCCGAGGGAAGAGGCCGCGTTGGCAGCTGCTTTGCCAGACAACGTACCCTGAGCCTGGGTGAGGGAGGATGAGGAGGATGAGGACGGCTTGGTCATCCACTCTACCAAGTCTTCCACATGTTGCGGCTCAACACGGCCAGCTGCCAAAAAAAAGGACAAGCATGTCCCATGGCCACATGCTGATGAGGATGCACCGTGTCCACGACCAGCACTGTTGCCTCTAGACACAGAGCCTGCTTGCCCTCTTTTTTTGGCTTGTGACTGTCTGCCTCTCCTTGTTGGCCTTCCAGACATACTAATGGCCTGCACTGCAGTGATATGTAGCTGCACAAAACTGGGATGTATATATATATACTGATTATACAGCAGCTAGCAGAATGCCTGCCTGTGGTATTAATAGGATCAGAAGAATAACACAAGCACTTGTCTTCAGGTAGCTATAGGTGCAACTGTGCAGGGTACACAGTACACTAACTGTAAATACGTCAAGAGCCTGCCTGTGTTATTAATAGTACCAGAAGAAGCACACAAGCACTTGTCTTCAGGTAGCTATAGGTGCAACTGTGCAGGGTACACAGTACACTAACTGTAAATACTTCAAGAGCCTGCCTGTGCTATTAATAGGACCAGAAGAAGCACACAATCACTTGTCTTCAGGTAGCTATACTGTAGGTCTAACTGTGCAGGGTACATAGTACACTAACTATAAATACTTCAAGAGCCTGCCTGTGCTATTAATAGGATCAGAAGAAGCACACAAGCACTTGTCTTCAGGTAGCTATAGGTGCAACTATGCAGGGTACACAGTACACTAACTGTAAATACTTCAAGAGCCTGCCTGTGCTATTAATAGGATCAGAAGAAGAACACAAGCACTTGTCTTCAGGTAGCTATACTGTAGGTGCAACTGTGCAGGGTACACAGTACACTAACTGTAAATACTTCAAGAGCCTGCCTGCGCTATTAATAGGATCAGAAGAAGCACACAAGCACTTGTCTTCAGGTAGCTATAGGTGCAACTGTGGAGGGTACACAGTACACTAACTGTAAATACTTCAAGAGCCTGCCTGTGCTATCAATAGGATCAGAAGAAGAACACAAGCACTTGTCTTCAGGTAGCTATACTGTAGGTGCAACTGTGCAGGGAACACAGTGCACTAACTGTAAATACTTTGAGAGCCTACCTGTGCTATTAATAGAATCAGAAGAAGAACACGAGCACTTGTCTTCAGGTAGCTATACTGTAGGTGCAACTGTGCAGGGTACACAGTTCACTACTGTAAAAACACCTGCCTGCCTGTCAGTATATTAGGAAGAGAATAACAGGAACGGATCTAGCTAAACTGAATACAGTGTGTATATATATATATATACCGTATATACTCGAGTATAAGTCGTTCCGAGTATAAGTCGAGGCCCTAATTTACCACAAAAAAATGGGAAAAACTTATTGACCCGAGTATAAGACGAGGGTGAGAAATGCACAGCTACTGTAAGTGGAAAAGAGGGTCAACAATGCCAATTTGCAGCATCACTGTTCCCATTTGCAGCCTCACTGTGCCCATTTGCAGCCATAGGTCCCCTGAACTTCAAACTCGGTAGTTAAGGGTTCCTAGATGCCCCCTAGCTGCAGCCAAAATTTGGGGTCTCTGAACCCAAAGGGTCCCGAAATGACATTGCTGCAGATGGACACAGTTGACCGAATTTGAGGCCCTGTATCTCGGGGCCACTTAGTGCTAAGAACCCCAAATTTGGGGTGCAAACCCAGTGGAACTAGCACCATAAAATATCCAAAGCTGGGGTTTCTAGCACCAAGTGGCCCCGAGATACAGGGCCCCAAAAATCAGTTCAGAAAATGTCAAGCATTTTTTTGCAGCAGAGAATGACATTTTCCGAACCGGGTTTGGGGCCCTGTATCTCAGGGCCACTTGGTGCTAGGAACTTCAGCTTTGGATATGATAGGGTACCAGTGCCACTGGGTTTGCACAACAAATTTGGAGTTCCTAGCACCAAGTGGCCCTGAGATATGGGGCCCCAAAGTCGGTTCAGAAAATGTCAAGCACTTTTCTGCAGCAGAGAATGACATTTTCCGAACCGATTTTGGGGCCCCGTATCTCAGGGCCACTTAGAGCTAGGAACTTCATCTTTGGATATGTTGTGGAACCGGGTCCACTGGGTTTGCACACCAAATTTGGGGTTCCTAGCCCTAAGTGGCCCCGAGATACGGGGCCCCAAAGTCGGTTCGGAAAATGAAATTTTTTGCTGCATAAAAGTGCTTGACTCGAGTATAAGTCGAGGGGGGCACTTTCAGCACAAAAAAATGTGCTGAAAAATTCGACTTATACTCGAGTATATACGGTATATATATATACACAACACCTGGGATGCACTGTCTCTCTGTCTATCTATCTCTCTCCGCCACTGCAACACACTACACAAGGCCGCCACGCAGGCGGCCTTATATAGTGTGGGGCGTGTACTAAACCCCCTGAGCCATAATTGGACAAAGCCACCCTGGCTTTGGCCAATTATGGCTCACTGTACACACGGCGCTGTGATTGGCAAAGCATGCGGGTCATAGTGTATGCTTGGCCAATCATCAGCCAGCAATGCACTGCGATGCCGCAGTGAATTATGAGCCGTGACACGCCACTCAAATTTGGTGTGAACGGCCCATATCATTCGCAATTTGACGAACAGTCGAACAGGCGATGTTCGAGTCGAACATGGGTTTGTCTCAAACTCAAAGCTCATCCCTAGCCGCGAGTAGTTTTAAATGACTTTTTTTCCTTTGAAATGTCATTTTGCTGTCAGACTGTTCTAAACACGGGAAACATGCGACCCTTTACAGGCATACTATAGACACCCCCCCAGGTACGAAATTTAAAAGAATATTACACTTTTATTGCTTCACTTTAAGCATTATTAAAATCACTGCTCCCCAAAAAACGGCCGTTTTTAAAACTTTTTTTTGCATTGATACATGTCCCCTGGGGCAGGACCCAGGTCCCCAAGCACTTTTTATGACAATACCATGCATATAAGCCTTTAAAATTAGCACTTTTGATTTCTCCGATAGACTTTTAAAGGGTATTCCGCGGCTTTTGAATTTGCCGCGAACACCCCAAATTGTTTGCTGTTTGGCAAACAGCCGATGTTCGAGTCGAACATGAGTTCGACTCGAACTCAAAGCTCATCCCTATTCACAGTCCATTCACCAAAAATACAGAAGGCAGCTCAGTAAACTGGCACTGTAGTTACTATTCCTCTCTTCAGGCACATCAGTGGTATACAAGGCATATTTTGATTACTTGCCATAGGCTGCTGTCCACAAGCAGGTTCCACAAATGCAGCAGTGTTCATAGGCAGGACTCCTGAGGATCCCTGTTTTGTCCCTGTAAGCTGAAACACTCTCCCTGAGTAAGGCCTAGCTTTCTCTCACAGGCAGTATACCTTTCCCTCACTCATTTTACACACGTCTCTCAAAATGGTGGCTGGGCTCTCTTTTATATGGAAGCTAACAGAAAATGGGCGACAATATCTCAAGAGATCTTGTTACCAATCAGAGCATGAGGCTTCTCCAAGATGGCTGCTGGAGATGAGTTAGAGAACAGTTAGAGCCTTAACAGGATTTCATAAAACAGCAGGAAAACACAAACACATTCTGAATATAAAATTACATTTCTGCATGAGAAAGTAAGTATGATACAGTTGTAGTCCCACTTCTCCTTTCAGCCAACAAGACTGTCCTGTCACAGTTAACTGTATGTGAGGAGGCTACCTACACACCTTTCTCGATGTATGTTGCATTTAGGAGGGACAACGCTAAACCTATGCCCTCTCCACCAGTCCAGCATAACTCTGCCACCTCATTCCCAGTGACAGAATAGGGTTCAACCGTGCACTAGCATGAACCTCATGAGTGCACATAACTAACTTCCATATAAAGGGAAGAATTCCAGCACTCCAAACAGAGTGATACCCTTTGTTTTAAAAAAAATTATAGTAGTAGCTTTAATAGCAAATCTTTTTAGATCAATAGTAAGATCTAATATAAAAAGGAGGCAGCCATCCTCAGAGGGTGTCCAGTGCCTCTGTGAGGTCACTTTCACTTCCGTGTTCCAGACTGGTCAGCATGGAACTTCCTGTTTAGTGGATACTGCACAGAAGTCTGTGACTGAAATCAACACCCCCACGGCCGAGGGATCGATACCGGAGCCCGCAGAGCGGCATCAGAGCACCCCAGGACATTATTATCTTCGATGGGCAACTCCACCCCATGGACCTGTAAGTTTTATACTTTACACAGAATACACTGAATACACTGAAATCAGTAGGATTTATTAAGTTGGTGCCTCCCCCCCTCACTTTCTTTACAAACGTAAAGTGTACTCCTCCTGCTCTCCTGTACCATGTGGATAGGTATACAGGGTCTCCGTATCGTGGGTTTAGTTCTAGTTACTTTTGGGGGAATCAACCTTTAGGGAGGGAGCCAAAAAACCAACCCCCTTCGCTACCAGAGGACCTGTTACCTACACCAGATTCCATGCTTCATGACTGGCTGCTGTTCACTTCCAGCCGCAGCAGCCACCGCGACTCCGCTGATCGTTCAATGGAGAGATGGAGCAGTGATCTGCCTATGTAGACAAGGCAAAGCGCTGATCTGTCAGGGAGAAAAAGAGAGATGTTGTGTTTCAGCTGAGCTGAAAAATGGATCTCTCTTTTCAGCAAATGTATCCATCCCCCACACAGTTAAAAAGCACCTCCCAGGGACACACTTAACTCTTTGATCGCCCCTGGTATTAACCCCTTCCCTGCCAGTGTCATTTATACTGTGACAGTGCATTTTTTTGGCACTGATTACTGTATTGGTGTCACCGGTTTCCAAAAAGTGTCACTTAGTGTCTAATTTGTCAGCCGCAATGTCGCAGTCCCGCTAAAAATCCCTGATCGCCGCCATTACTAGTAAAAAAATAAACAAAAATGCCATAAATCTATCCCAGAATTTGTAGACGTGATAACTTTTGCGCAAACCAATCAATATACACTTATTGGGATTTTGTTTTACCAAAAATATGTAGCAGAATACATATTGGCATAAACTGATGAAGAAATTCGATTTTTTTACATTTTTTTATTGGGAATGTTTTATAGCAGAAAGTAAAAAATACAGATTTTTATTCAAAATTGTCAGACTTTTTTTGTTTATAGCACAAAAAAAAAACATAGAGGTGATCAAATACCACCAAAAGAAAGCTCTATTTGTGGGAAAGAAAGGACATCGATTTTATTTTGGTACAGCGTTGCACGACCGCACAATTGTCAGTTAATGCAACGCAGTGTCGTACTGCAAAAAATGGCCTGGTCAGGAAGTGGGTAAAACCTTCCGGAGCTGAAGTGGTTAAAGACCATTGAACCCTTCCCAATTGACTCCAATGCATTTCACCAAAACCCCTTTGTTTTCACTAGAAATTTGTGGAAATGAAAACTCTCAAGTCAGCCCATCCCTAGGTGTGATGTGATACATCATGGTGTTCACTATCACCATGATGCCTTATCTAAGCCTTATAGTCCATCATCCGCCACTTCTGCCAGGCCCTTCTTCTCTGAATAGAAGTAATTGTTCAATGGAAGGTAGCAAACAGCTTGTTTACTACTGTTTCATATCTGGTTTCCCTGGAGGGTGTTATCAATACTTGGAAACCAATTTAAAGTTAATTTGAGGTATGAAAATTTTGGCATAAAGTATATAGACTGATTTCCAGCTTGACTCCGCATAGCTGAGATCCATAAATATTAGTCTGAAAGCCATTAGGCTGTATCTGAAATTCTACTCTGAATAGATCTCTGTCTGATTTGTCTCATGACATACACACAGCTTGTCTACGTGTGTATCTAATCAAAGCTATTTCAATAAACAGTTCTTACTGAAATCTTGTTAAGTAATTGGATGTGCACAAAGCTTGCCTTGTACTGTCAAAGCCTGGGCTTGTCATGTGGTATTACTGGAAGAAGACTGAAGACTACAAGGGACCAGAAAGGAACAAATGTGTGTATAGGTCTGTGCTTTGTGCAATTCAGCAGTGAATTATCAATCCCCCATATCCTAATTGCAAAAACCCAAACAGCCCATCTGTGTTTGCAAGGATTATGGAAAGCTAAATACTCAAACACTGATGCCCAGTAGAATAAGGTTTAATGCACTGGAGGCCCAAACATCATTTTAGAAAATGATGGATGACGTAAAAACACTCCAGTGGGACTATGCTACTCCTCATCTAGAAGAATTCAATCATACAGACAACTTATATTAAAGAATTAGGATTAATAGTAAATCCAAAAGGCTCCGTGTTTCTCACAAAGAGTTCCACTGGTCACAAAGAAGTCTCTCTCCACTGAAAAGGTGTTTTTATAGTATATAGTAAAACTGTGGCAAGGCAATGGACAGCTGCATAATTGGTTATACATAACAAACAGTAAATATGCTTTAAAATAAGCTATCATACTACCCCCCACATACACTCCTTACTGCTCTCATGTACATACTACCCCCCACATACACTCCACACTCCTCTCATATACATACTACCCCCCATATACACTCCGTACTGCTCTCATGTACATACTACCCACCATACACTCCGCACTGCTCTCATACACATACTACCCCCCATATACACTCCGCACTGCTCTCATATACATACTACCCCCCACATACACTCCACACTGCTCTCATGTACATACGACCCACCTATATACACTCCGTACTGCTCTCATGTACATACTACCCCCCACATACACTCCACACTCCTCTCATGTACATACTACCCCCCATATACACTCCGTACTGCTCTCATGTACATACTACCCCCCCATACACTCTGCACCCCTCTCATGTACATACTACCCCCCATACACTCTGCACCCCTCTCATGTACATACTACCCGCTGTCATACCCTCCATTTTCCTCTCCTACACATGTTTACCACCTTTGTAAAGTGCTATCATAATAGCATCATGGACAAAGTAATGCACTGGGGCTCCTACTAGGGAGATGGTGACCTGTGGCATACACAGCGCACTGCAGAAAACAGTGAGTGTGGCTAAATTATGCTACATATGAGGCATGGCTTTTTGGTCTGATTAGAAATTTTAGTCTGATTTATATTTATTTTTTTACAATTTTTTTAAAAACAAAAATTATGTTTTTTGGTGAGTTTTTTTGGTTTCTTTGGTGAGATATCAGGGGTCTAAACAGACCCCTGAAGTCTCACTTTAGACACAGAGAAAGGGACTGAGGACACACATTCCCCAGTCCCTTTCTCTGTAGCCTCAGCTGCACTGCAAATGAATGAACAGGAGACAGAGGTTCCTGTTAATTCATAAACCGAAGCAGAGAAAACAGTTTACTATGCCTCAGTTATGAATGAACACAGTGAGTGATCAGTACCAATCACTCACTGTGTTCATTTAGAAAAGGAAGGGGCTGGTAAATGACATATTTATCAGCCCCTTTTCCTGAAGATCCCCCAGTCTGCGGGAGAGAAGAGGAGGGAAGCCGACAGCGCTGGGGGGGGGGGGGGGGGAGCACACCGTTATTATTTTTTCGCTTTAATTATTTTTCCCATTATGGGCATGAGTGGGGCCTCATGTCTAAGTTTTGCCTAAGGCCTCCCAAAGCCTAGAGCCGCCTCTGGCCAGGCCCCTCCCACTGTCCAATATGCCCCCCTATTGAACCAGTGGGGGACAGTCAGAACAAGCTAAGCTGCACCTGAGTACAATGAGCAGACCTAACTAATAGATCCTGCTCTCTGGTAGGCAGAGAGCATCCTCCTGGTAAGCAGAAAGACCAAAAACTATACTCTCTTCTAGCACCTACCTAGGAGGGTGCTACAGTGACAATTCCCAACACCAAAATAAGTGCTTCTAAATAATCGTGTCTTCTGATTCCTTCACCTTGAGTGCTCAAAAGGTAGACGGCAACTCACCAGAGACAGAAGGTCAAAATGGGAAACCAAATTGTTCCTCAGATAACACCACTCCACTCCAGAAATCCCCCAGGATCAGGCTAGGTTGTAGGAATATACTCCATAGGAGACATAGAGAAGTGCTTTATAGTGTAGTACTAGGTTTAATTAATACTTAAAAACAAATACATAAAAAAGTTGCACTCACATGTATCAGTGCCTCTGTCCCGGCACTAGATGTTTAGAGCATGTGCAGATGGTGCTGTCAGTCTAGCGCTGGCGTGCGGTTCACGCTTCGCTGTCAATGGTAGGCCTGGTGGGTAGTCACATGGGACCCGGAAGTGACAAATCACCCACTCCGACGTACGTTTCACTGTACTTGGCATCTTCAGGAAGTCACTTCTGGGTTTTTTACACATTCATTATACGCTTTCACTGTATTCTACGCTTAGGCCAAGATTTAACACTGTGAGTGCCGTTTTTCCTTTACACTTAGTTTTTGATTTTCAGAGGTGATTCATTTACATATTTAAAGGGACAGCTACCCATATATGTTATATTTTTTTCTAAGGGCGCCGTCATCTGCTATCCTACTATAAATTTCGGTATTAGCTGCTCCACAGTGGCTACAGCTACAGAGGTTGATAGCTTGTTTACTGCTTGTGAAGAATATGTAAATATTGATTGACCATAGCCTAGCCACAGGATATCTAAAAATCATTTTGTGCAGTTTGTTAACTTTTCTTACACTTTTGCAATGCTGTCCTGCATTATCAGGTTTGACCACACATAGATATTCCGCCTACCAGTTGTATGAAATTATACAATTGGAAACAATGGCTGGTAGAGAAATATTTTCCAATGTGTTAGGAAAAACATCTTGACTTTTACTTTCTCTGCCAGCTGGTTTCAGTCAGTTGTTCTGGTAGCTTAATCTCTTCATTCATCTCATTGTGGCTAATGGCTGTGTATAAACACCTGTACAGTTTATGGATCTTTAAATTATATTTAAAGTAATATTAAACATACACTTTTAGCCGTTGATTTAATCACTTACTGAGTGTGCAGCTTCTTTATCTTTTTATCCTTGCCTATGTTCCAGTCTAAGCTGATGTCATGACCACTGCCCCAGGTTTCGTGTATCAGGGTGGCTCCTTTCATTTCAGCATCCTATGGAGTCACCCTTGTGTAACCCACTTTTGGAGGGATTATGAGAAAGGGCCCTCCACAAACAGGATATTGCGCTAAACCTGTGAGTAAATAAGAAAACCAGAACCTTATGAAGTGGATTTTATAATAAAGTTGGCAGTGCCTCCACCAGGACAGTATACTAAACAAAGTAATTGGGAGCAGCAGAACTACTGCAACCAGAATGTAACATTAACCATAAACACACCAGTATAGAAATAATACAAGCTTTATATAAGAAAAGTACATAAATCCAATGTACCAACATGTATTATCACCAAAGGGGTCGAAAGGAGTCCTAGTGGAATAGGGCACATATACCCGGGTATATGTAGTTATTAATAGAGATCCATCCAGATGAATGTTGCAGAAAAGTCCAGTGGTAGGGGCCCCTGAGAAATGTGGCATCTGTCTTTGTGTCAGAAACCTGAAGACAAAATCTGCGGGTATGGGGGAGATCCTCTAAATGGTGTCCAACCAGCTTGGAATGGAGCTTCTCACCAGCAGCAACTGTGGTGTGGAATTAAAATTCAGAGTCAGCCTCTTTAGCCCTTTCTGGACTAGAATTCTAGAGCTATTTTTTGCTTAGGGCTCAATACCATTATAGGTTAGAGCTAGGTTAGGCATCCATTGGTCATGTAAGGATCATTAGCATAGAGGTCATTTTACATGTCAGATTAGAGACTATATCAGGCGCATGCGTGGCGGCATCCAAGATGGCCGCTTAGACCGGGAGCTCCGCGCCACTCTGTCCTAGCGCCCGCCACAGCGGCAGTCTAAGCCCTCGTCCCGGCCTGGCACGACTCTCTGCCGACCGGGGACACTCCACACATCAGCTAGATGTCCTCCAGTGCGGCCCAGAGGAACCTCACAGCCACACAGAATGCTTCCACAGCGCGGTCCGGTCTTCCCAAAATGGCGGACGTCTCCTCACAAGGTCTGCCTGGCCTGACGGACTCCATTGCCAACCAGGATGCTCCCCCATCCTCCCAGTCATCGGATGCCACTGTGAGTGACCTCCCTGGGGCACCTTCTCCAGCTTCCACAGAATCTCTGCTAGGGAGGACTCTGGGAGAGGGAGCTCTCACTCCTCAGCAGGACCTGCTAAACAGCCCGGATCCATGGGACACACAGGCCAGGGACTCCTTCCTCCCCCCCACTGACTTTCCCTCCATGATGGCTGCATTCTCCCAGATGCTTTCAAAAGGCCTATCCCAAACGGCAGCTCAGATTACAGCCTCCATACACGCTGATATGCAGCAGATTGGTGCCAGGATTGAGGTGATTGAACAAAAATCTGACCAAGCTATTCTGCGAATCAACCAAAACACTGCTAGGATCCAGGAGCTCCAGGACCAACTTGAGAATGCCACCTCGAAAATAGACGACCTTGAAAACAGGTCTAGCCGCTACAACTTCCGCATTAGAGGTCTCCCTGAAACCGTAAAGGACACCCGCATGGCAGTCCAAGACTTTATTAAAAGTTTAATTCCTGACATTCCGGCACATCGTTTGAAGCTGGACAGGGCTCACAGGGCTTTACAACCCCCCCGCTCTGACGGTCTCCTGAGGGACATCATAGTGAAACCGCATTTCTACGCGGTAAAGGAAGAAGTGATGAAACTTTCCAGATCAGCGGAAAAACTGACGATCATGGGACAGCAGATTCAAGTCTTCACAGACCTATCCCCATTCACCGTACAAAAGCGACGGGCCCTGAAACCGCTCCTGCAAGTCCTGGCGGGCAAAGAGATCACTTATAGATGGGCCTTCCCGCTGCGACTGAATTTCTCGTACCGCAACAAACTGTATTGATTCTTCACCCTCCAAGAAGGGGAACGACTTCTCCTACACCTCGGTTTGATAGCCCAGGAAATTCCACCGATGGCATCGTCCCGAGGAGCTTCGTCATCCAAAAGACCATCACCTACCAGCCCTGTGTCTCCAGTGTGGCAGAAACAACTTCCCAAACGATTGAAAGAATCTTTCCCACCATGACCAAGACAGCAGTCTGCTCTCAACCTGTCTATGGACTTCATAGTTACATAGTTACATAGTAGGTGAGGTTGAAAAAAGACACAAGTCCATCAAGTCCAACCTATGTGTGTGATTATGTGTCAGTATTACATTACATATCCCTGTATGTTGCGGTCATTCAGGTGATTATCTAATAGTTTCTTGAAGCTATCAATGCTCCCCGCTGAGACCACTGCCTGTGGAAGGGAATTCCACATCCTTGCCGCTCTTACAGTAAAGAACCCTCTACGTAGTTTAAGGTTAAACCTCTTTTCTTCTAATTGTAATGAGTGGCCACGAGTCTTATTAAACTCTCTTCTGCGAAAAAGTTTTATCCCTATTGTGGGGTCACCAGTACAGTATTTGTAAATTGAAATCATATCCCCTCTCAAGCGTCTCTTCTCCAGAGAGAATAAGTTCAGTGCTCGCAACCTTTCCTCATAACTAAGATCCTCCAGACCCTTTATTAGCTTTGTTGCCCTTCTTTGTACTCGCTCCATTTCCAGTACATCCCTCCTGAGGACTGGTGCCCAGAGCTGGACAGCATACTCCAGGTGCGGCCGGACCAGAGTCTTGTAGAGCGGGAGAATTATCGTTTTATCTCTGGAGTTGATCCCCCTTTTAATGCATGCCAATATTCTGTTTGCTTTATTAGCAGCAGCTTGGCATTGCATGCCATTGCTGAGCCTATCATCTACTAGGACCACCAGGTCCTTTTCCATCCTAGATTCCCCCAGAGGTTCTCCCCCCAGTGTATAGATTGCATTCATATGTTTGCCACCCAAATGCATTATTTTGCATTTTTCTACATTGAACCTCATTTGCCATGTAGCCGCCCACCCCATTAATTTGTTCAGGTCTTTTTGCAAGATTTCCACATCCTGCGGAGAAGTTATTGCCCTGCTTAGCTTAGTATCGTCTGCAAATACAGAGATTGAAATGTTTATCCCATCCTCCAGGTCGTTTATGAACAAATTAAATAGGATTGGTCCCAGCACAGAACCCTGGGGAACCCCACTACCCACCCCTGACCATTCTGAGTACTCCCCATTTATCACCACCCTCTGAACACGCCCTTTTAGCCAGTTTTCAATCCATGTACTCACCCTATGGTCCATGCCAACGCACCTTATTTTGTACAATAAACGTTTATGGGGAACTGTGTCAAATGCTTTTGCTAAATCCAGATATACCACGTCTACGGGCCTTCCTTTATCTAGATGGCAACTCACCTCCTCATAGAAGGTTAATAGATTGGTTTGGCAAGAACGATTCTTCATGAATCCATGCTGATTACTGCTAATGATATCATTCTTATTACTAAAATCTTGTATATAGTCCCTTATCATCCCCTCCAAGAGTTTACATACTATTGATGTTAGGCTAACTGGTCTGTAATACCCAGGGATGTTTTTTGGGCCCTTTTTAAATATTGGTGCTACATTGGCTTTTCTCCAATTAGCTGGTACCATTCCAGTCAATAGACTGTCTGTAAAAATTAGCAACAACGGTCTGGCAATCACCTGACTGAGTTCCCTAAGTACCCTCGGATGCAAGCCATCTGGTCCCGGTGATTTAGTAATGTTAAGTTTCTCAAGTCTAATTTTTATTCCGTCCTCTGTTAACCATTTAGGTGCTTCCTGTGTTGTGTCATGAGGATAAACACTGCAGTTTTGGTTACTGAAGCCCCCGATTCACTCGTGAAGACTGAGGAGAAGAATACATTCAATACCTTTGCCATCTCCCCATCCTTTGTAACCAGATGTCCTTCCTCATTCTTTATGGGGCCAATATGGTCTGTCCTCCCTTTTTTACTGTTTACATACTTAAAGAATTTCTTGGGATTTTTTTTGCTCTCCTCCGCTATGTGTCTTTCATGTTCTATCTTAGCCGTCCTAATTGCACCCTTACATTTCTTATTGCATTCTTTATAAAGTCTGAATGCTGAGGATGATCCCTCAACCTTGTATTTTTTGAAGGCCTTCTCCTTTGCTTTTATATGCATTTTTACATTGGAGTTAAGCCATCCAGGATTTTTGTTCGCTCTTTTAAATTTATTACCGAATGGGATACATTGGCTAATGCCCTTATTTAATATGCTCTTAAAGCAAACCCATCTCTCCTCCGTATTCTTTGTTCCTAATATTTTATCCCAATTTATGCCTTTTAGCAAGGTTTGTAGTTTAGGGAAGTTGGCTCTTTTGAAATTCAGTGTCTTTGTGTTCCCTTCATGTTTCTTATTTGTGTGATTTATACTGAAACTAATTGACCTGTGATCGCTGTTACCTAAATTGCCCCGTATTTCCACATCTGTGATCAGGTCTGTATTGTTGGTAGTCAGTAGATCCAGTAATGTTTTATTTCTAGTTGGTGCGTCTACCATCTGACCCATAAAATTGTCCTGCAAGACATTAAGGAACTGGCGAGCCTTAAATGAATGCGCGGTTCCCTCCGCCCAGTCTATGTCTGGATAATTAAAATCCCCCATTATGATAACACTTCCCATCCTTGCTGCTAATCCAATTTGTGATAGGAGATCCGTCTCCACTTCCTCCCTCAGGTTAGGGGGCCTATAGCATACTCCCAGTATTATTTTCCCCTTAGCTTCATCCCTTTGGAGCTCTACCCATAAAGATTCCACCTCCTCCCTAGCTCCCTCAGTGATGTCATCTCTCACATTCACTTGTACATTATTCTTGATATATAGGCATACCCCTCCCCCTTTTTTACCCTCTCTATCCTTGCGGTATAGGGTATACCCTTGAATGTTTGCCAGCCAATCATGAGAGCTGTTGAACCAGGTCTCTGAAATTCCCACAAAATCCAAATCCTCCTTGTACAACAGTATCTCTAGTTCACCCATCTTGTCCGCCATGCTCCTGGCATTAGTAAACATGCCACATAGTTTAGACCGGTCGCATATTGTCCTCGTATTGGGTGTTTCAAGATTGCAACTAGGACTTGCTACTATACTCACCTTGTGTTTTTGTGCTTTGGTTAACCTACCACTAATGCCCCCAATACTACCCTCTGGAATATCTTCCGCGCTGGCTATCACTGTCTCTGGACCCTCCCCCCCATTGCCTAGTTTAAAAACCCCTCTAACTTTTTGGCCATCTTCATTCCCAGCAGATCTGCACCCTCCTCATTTAGGTGCAGTCCGTCCCTTCTATAGTACCGGTTACCGACTGAGAAGTCGGCCCAGTCCTCCAGGAACCCAAACCCCTCCTTACTACACCAGCTCTTCAGCCACTTGTTTACTTCCCTAATCTCCCTCTGCCTTTCTGGTGTGGCTCGATGTACCGGTAGTATTCCTGAGAACACTACCTTGGAGGTCCTTTTGCTCAATTTAGCACCTAAATCCCTAAAATCGTTCTTTAGGACACTCCATCTGCCTCTGACTTTGTCATTGGTGCCAACGTGCACCATGACAGCCGGGTCTTCCCCAGCCCCTCCCAGTAATCTGTCCACAAGATCCGTGATGTGCCGAACCCGAGCGCCCGGTAGACAACATACTGTTCGGCGCTTCAGGTCTTGGTTACAGATTGCCCTCTCTGTCCTTCTAAGAATTGAGTCCCCTACCACCAGAATATGTCTTTCCTTTCCCTTTGCTGCCCCCCCACTCTCACTGGAGGAGTTCTTCCCCTGGCAGCTAGGAGAGTCCCTCATCTCTAGCAGTGCTGGTCCCTGACTGGTTTCACCAATGTCACTCAATGGAGCGTACTTATTGGGATGCTCCAGTCCTGGATCGGCCTCTCTGGCACTTCCCCCTCTACCCCTCCTGACTGTCACCCATCTACTCTTTGCTAGTGCCTGCACCTCTTTGTCTCCACCCGCCTCTGTGCTGGCCCCTGCCGGCACCTGCCGTGTACGTTCCTGGCTCACCTTTAGTATGGAGGGACTTCTCAGTGCTGACAGTTGCTTCCCCAGATTCAGAACCTGGGCTTCCAGGGAAATAATGTGCTTACATTTTGCACAGCAGTATTCGCCCTCGATCGGATGATCAAGGAAGGCATACATGCGGCAAGATGTACAAAGAGTCGCCTCTCCACACCCGCCGGGCATCGTACCTATTGAATATAGTGAGGATTTGGGGATTTTACCCTGTTCAAATTACCTAACAGCTAGCTTCCTGACACTAATACTCAAGACAATACACAGGTACACAACAAGACAATACACAGGTACACAACAAGACAATACACAGGTACTCACAGACCTACGTGCACTCGCAATACACAAGTATACAGTACACAATACACAAGTACTAACGATCCACACACACTACTCAGACAACACTCAGATACTCACACTACACAGGTACTATGACCCCTGTTATAACCTCCTGTATTAAACTCTGGTTTTTTAACTCCCACTTATTCCAGCTCCACTTACACCAAGTTCCACAGCTTCAGTCCTACAACCAGTTAAATAGGCACCTGTGAGCAATTAACCACACCCCTTAATTGATAGATTGATGGAACCAGAGAAAAAAAAAGCTATTTAAAAAGTGACAGCAAAAGGCAAATTAAAAACTAAAAGGAAAAGCCCCAAAAATGCAACCCAGTAAACAAACAGCAAACAAACAGCAAACAAACAGCAAGAAAACAGCAAACAAACAGCAAGCAAGCAGCAAACAAACAAACTTCCTTTTGGTCTGAGTCGGTGACCCGACTCTTGCCATTCTAATGGCAACTCACCATACCAACGGGCTCCCTGGGATTACCCCATGGATCCTTAAACATTTAACTTTATTCCCCCCCATTTTTTTTTTCTTTTTTCCTTTAGGCCGTGTGAACATTTCCACTAAACGCAAGCAGGGTTTAGACTGCACTAATGCACTGCATCTAATGTCTCCTTTTTTCTCCTTTTTTCACTCCTCCACCTGTCGCCATATTCTTTCTCTTTTTCACTCTCCTCTCCCCTTTCCTCCCCATTTCCTTCCCCACTCCTCTTCAGATGCAGGGTCTAGCTGGATCTCCCTTTTTCTGGATTGCAGATCAAGTCCACACTTCTGCTGGGGTCACCTCCTATCTGCCAGGGACAGCAATGAGGTCAGGTAAGACTCACATGCACATAGTACAACACTTTTTACTACTCCATGTCTGATACCACACTGAAGGCTGGGACACTCAAGATATTTTCCCACAACGTGCAGGGTCTTAATTCCCCCCTGAAAAGACGCAAAATACTGCAACAGTTCCATACGTTGAAGGCAGACGTAGTACTGCTCCAAGAGACTCATTTCCTGGCTACCTACTACCCCAAGTTTCTTCACAAAAACTTCCCGCAGTTTCATTTAGCTAACGCCGACAACAAAACGAGAGGAGTGGCAGTCTGCTTCTCCAACAGAACTCACTTTTCCCACTCGAACACCGTCACGGATCCCGAGGGTCGTTACATATTAGTAACCGGAACGATTAACGGAGAGGCTTACACGTTTGTCTTATACTATACACCAAACACGCACCAAGACCTATTCTTTGATGCCACTCTGAAGATCTTAAAACCTCACTTCATGGGCACCGTGGTATCTGGGGGTGACTCCAACACCCCATTCGACTACTCCTCAGACAAATCTGACCCCCTGAAACCGACATCCAAACGGCCCCCTAAACGCAGTCTTCGTGTAGCTCAGATCGTCCACTCTTTTGGCCTGATTGATATCTGGAGGGAAATGAATCCCCATTCTAGAGATTATATGCACTATTCCGCCCCCACCATACCTTCTCTAGGATAGACCACATCTTTGTCCCAACACACGTAATCCCAAGGGGAGTAGTCTCCAAAATCTATGACACGCCACTGTCCGATCTCTCTATAATGACACTGACACTAAAGGGTGGGACGGTTGGGAAGGGACCCTTTAGATGGCTCCTCAACGAAACCCTCCTGAGTAACCCAATTCATTGCAAACTCCTAGAAACAGCTTCAATGGATTACTTCCGTGAAAATGACAGGGAGCCACAAGGTGGTGATGCGGGGTAGGCTTTTACAACTCTCCTCTCAACTCAAGAAGGAGAGCAGGGCAGAGACTTCACGACTCACCGAGGACTTTTGTCTGGTGAGTAAGAGACATAAACAGAATCTCACACCAGACAACCTGGCCAAACTTGACTCCGCCCGAGTGAAACTTAATCTTTTTCTCACCACCTCGGCTGAGAAACACTTGAGGTGGTTGGGAGCACGTTTCTACTACCAATCAAATAAGATAGGCTCCATGCTTGCGGCCAAACTAAGCCCACGGGTTGACCCCTCGGTATTTCCCAAAATTCGCACCACAACAGGCAACCTAATACAGAATCCAGCGAGCATTATGGAATCATTTCATGATTTCACACCTTTATGAGAGGCCTCCTCACACTCATCTCAAGGCCAAAGAGCTGTTCCTCAAAGATATTGACCTACCTCTCCTGCAGCAACCGCATCGAGAGCTTCTCGACGCTCCCTTCTCACCAGAAGAGATATTAGCTGTCATTAAATCTTTGAAATTGTCCTCGGCTCCTGGCCCTGATGGGTTCTCGGTTTTTTATTACAAGAAGTTTGGCCCAAAGTTAGCTCCCTACATGGCCCGGTTCTTCAACTCCCTCCGGGATGGAGCTCCCCTCTCAAGCGATTTGAACGCAGCTTTTATATCAGTCATTCCCAAACAGGGTTAAGATCCCAGCGAGGTCGGTAGCTACCGTCCCATCTTGTTAATCAATAACAATTTCAAAATTATGACAAAAATCCTCGCTAGGGATGAGCCGAACACCCCCCGGTTCGGTTCGCACCAGAACCTGCGAACGGACCGAAAGTTCGCACGAACGTTAGAACCCCATTGACGTCTATGGGACTCGAACGTTCTAAATCAAAAGTGCTCATTTTAAAGGCTAATTTGCATGGTATTGTCCTAAAAAGGGTTTGGGGACCCGGGTCCTACTCCAGGGGACATGTATCAATGCAAAAAAAACTTTTAAAAATCTCATTTAAAACTGCTTGCGGGTTTAATGTAATGTCGGGTCCTGGCAATATGGATGAAAATCAGTGAGACAAACGGCATGGGTACCCCCCAGTCCATTACCAGGCCCTTTGGGTCTTGTATGGATATTAAGGGGAACCCCGCACCCAAATTAAAATAAGGAAAGGTGTGGGGCCACCAGGCCCTATATACTCTGAACAGCAGTATACAGGTGGTGCAAACAAGACAGGGACTGTAGGTTTGTTGTTAAGTAGAATCTCTTTGTAATTTTGAACGGGTACATTTTTAACGTGTTTAGCTCCAGCCAAAAAATCTTTTTTAAGCTTTTTGGAAAACATAGGGAAGGGTTATCACCCCTGTGACATTTGTTTTGCTGTCTTTCCTCCTCTTCAGAAGATTTCACCTCACTTTTTGTCCCAATGAAAAATGTTTTTTGAAAATTTGGGTTTTTTTGTGGAACAAGGATTGGAAAGCATCAGTGGAAAGGAGAAATGTTTTTCCCAAATTAACTCTTACAGGAGAGAATTTCCCTTCCTTGGGGTAGATTTCATCTCACTTCCTGTTGTCTCCTTCCGTTTGCAAGTAGGAGTCATTTGTAAGTTAGATGTTTGAAAGTAGGGTCCTGCCCTATATACTCAGCAGAAATTTGGGCCTTAGGTGTTGCTGTGGCCGCAACACTGTAAGCCCTCACAGGGCCCTGCTGTGAAATATTAGATCAAGAATTGTAATTACATGCCCCTGTTGAACAGGAGCTGAAAAATTAGGCCTTAGGCACTGGTGCTGGTGCCACAACACTGCAACCCCTCACAGACACTCTAGTTGGAACGCAGGAACGAGTTCTGCTGCAAAATATTGCATCAAAAATTGTAATTACACGCCCCTGTTAAACAAGGGCTGAAAAATTGGGCCTTAGGCACTGGTGCTGGTGCCACAACACTGCAACCCCTCACAGACACTCTATTTGGAACGAAGGAACGAGCCCTGCTGCAAAGTGTTGCATCAAAAATTGTAATTACACGCCCCTGTTAGACAGGGGCAGAAAAATTGGGCCTTAGGCACTGGTGCTGGTGCCACAACACTGCAACCCCTCACAGACACTCTAGTTGGAACGCAGGAACGAGCCCTGCTGCAAAGTATTGCATCAAAAATTGTAATTACACGCCCCTGTTAAACAGGGGCAGAAAAAATGGGCCTTAGGCACTGGTGCTGGTGCCACAACACTGCAACCCCTCACAGACACTCTAGTTGGAATGCAGGAACGAGCCCTGTTGCAAAGTATTGCATCAAAAATTGTAATTACACGCCCCTGTTAAACAGGGGCAGAAAAAATGGGCCTTAGGCACTGGTGCTGGTGCCACAACACTGCAACCTCTCACAGACACTCTAGTTGGAATGCAGGAACAAGCCCTGCTGCAAAGTATCACATCAAAAATTGTAATTACACGCCCCTGTTAAACAGGGGCTGAAAAATTGTGATGATTGAGGAGGAAGAGGATAATTACTCAGGGATAGTCACTCAGCATCAGCATAGGCAGTCTTTGAAGGGATCTGAGATTTCAAAAAAAATTATTCGGTTACATCAGCTTCAGGTGCTTGGTAGCTGGTGGTGATCCAAGACTGATTCATTTTTATGAAGGTCAGTCGATCGACCGAGTCGGTGGACAGACGCACCCTGTGATCGGTTACCACGCCTCCAGCAGCACTGAATGTGCGTTCCGAAATAACGCTGGATGCAGGACAGGCCAGTAGCTCAATTGCATACTGTGCAAGCTCTGGCCAGTGATCCATCCTCAAGACCCAGTAACCCAGAGGATTTTCGGTGGGAAAGGTGTCCAAGTCTGATCTTGCCCCTAAGTATTCCTGCACCATGTAAAACAGACGCTGGCGATAGTTGCTGGAACCGATCATACCTTGGGGCTGCGGACCAAAAAATTGTCTGAACGCATCGGTCAGACGGCCACCTTCTCCACCGCTCCTTCTTTGACTGACCGAAGCCTCAGCAACACGTTGTCCAGAAACAGGAGTTTGTAACCTCCCAGTCTCTGGGAACGCATTGCACAGACCTTTCTGCAAGGCCTCCCGAAGATGTTTCATCCTCTGCTCCCTCTGCGATGGCAAGATAAGGTCCGCAACCTTACCCTTGTAATGTGGATCAAGGAGGGTTGCCAGCCAGTATTGGTCCTTCAGTCCGGTGTCCTCTGGGTCACTAAGGACAACATGGTCCGCAGCCACCTCCTCCCAGCCACGTACAAGTCCATGTGTTTCTTGGGACTGATCCCTTAAAGACTGCTGCTGATGCTGAGTGCCAGGCTCCACCTCCATACTGACACAATCTTCCTCCTCCTCCTCCTCCTCCTCCTCGTCCTCTTCCTGTGTGATCGGCGGGCACGCAGGAACACTGTCTGGATAAAGGGGGCCTTGAGAGCTAAGGAAGTCCCCCTCTTCCTGCCTCTGTTCTGCCTCAAGTGCCCTGTCCATTATTCCACGCAGCGTGTGCTCCAACAGGTGGACAAGGGGGACAGTGTCACTGATGCATGCACTGTCACTGCTCACCATCCTCGTGGCCTCCTCAAATGGTGACAGGACAGTGCATGCATCCCTGATCATGGCCCACTGGCGTGGGGAAAAAAAACCAAGCTCCCCTGACCCTGTCCTGGTGCCATAGTCGCACAGGTACTCATTGATGGCCCTCTGCTGCATGTGCAGCCGCTGCAGCATGGCCAACGTTGAGTTCCACCTGGTGGGCATGTCACAGATTAGGCGGTTCTTGGGCAGGTTAAACTCCTTTTGGAGGTCCGTCAGCCGAGCACTGGCATTATATGACCGGCGGAAATGCACACAGACTTTCCTGGCCTGCCTCAGGACATCCTGTAAGCCTGGGTACCTGCCCAAGAACCGCTGCACCACCAAGTTAAGGACGTGAGCCAAACAGTGCACATGGGTCATTTGTCCCTGTCGGAGGGCAGAGAGGAGGTTGGTGCCATTGTCGCAAACCACCATTCCTGCCTTAAGTTGGCGTGGCGTCAACCACCTCTGAACCTGCCCCTGCAGAGCTGACAGAACCTCTGCCCCAGTGTGGCTCCTGTCCCCCAAGCACACCAGCTCAAGCACCGCATGGCATCTTTTGGCCTGCGTACTTGCGTAGCCCCTTGAACGACTACGGAGCACCGCTGGTTCAGAGGAAGAGGCCATGGAGGAAGAAGAAGAGGAGGGGGTGGAGGAGAGAGGTGTGTCACAATCATTAGCATTTTGGAGGCGTGGTGGCGGAACAACCTCCAACACTACTGCACCTTGTCCTGCATCCTTCCCAGCTGCCAGCAGAGTCACCCAATGCGCCGTGAAACTTAGGTAACGTCCCTGTCCATGCCTGCTGGACCATGAGTCAGCGGTAATATGCACCTTACCGCTGACCGCCCTGTCCAGCGAGGCATGGACATTGCTTTCCACATGCCGGTAGAAAGCCGGAATCGCCTTCCGTGAGAAAAAGTGGCGTTTGGGTACCTGCCACTGAGGAACCGCACATTTCACAAACTCACGGAAGGGGGCAGAGTCTACCAACTGAAAAGGCAGTAGCTGAAGTGCTAGCAATTTTGCCAAGCTAGCATTCAACCGCTGGGCATGTGGATGGCTGGGAGCAAACTTCTTTCGGCGGTGCAGCAGCTGGGGCAGGGAAATTTGCCTGGTACAACCTGACGTCGGTGTACCAAAAGCAGATTGCCCACAAGTACTTGGCTGTGACACACCTAATTCTACACCTTCATTCCTCTCAGTGCAGGTCTCATAGAGGACTGAAGGTCTAGTGGGGTTGGAGATCTCAGCTGATGAGGAGCAATGAGAGGTCCTCTTTGTTCTTTGGTGTGGGTCTTTTAGATACGCTTGCCAACGAACTGCATGGCAGGTCAACATATGTCTGGTCAAGCATGTGGTACCCAAGCGGGAGATGTTTTGGCCACGTGAGATATGCTTGAGACATATGTTGCAAATAGCAGCGGTGCGATCTGATGCACTCGTCTCAAAAAAGGCCCACACCAAAGAACTTTTTGAATAACGCGCAGAGACTGCAGCGCCCTGCACATGTGGAGCTTTGGGGTGTGATGCATTCAATGTGCTGCCCTTAGGCTGGCCCCTGGAGGGCATCCTGCCTCGTTGGTGATGTGCCGCCTCCTCCTCCTCTCTCCTATCAGGCACCCACGTTGAGTCAGTGACCTCATTATCCCCTCCCTCCTCATCACTGGAGCAAACCTGGCAGTATGCTGCAGCAGGGGGAGCATGACTGCCAGATTGCTGTCCTTCTTGGGCACCCCCTCTGTCCGTGCGCATGTTACTGCCTTCATCGAGCTCAGTATCATCATCAGAGCCTTCCAAACGCTGGGCATCCTCCTGGAGCATGTACCCAACACTGTGGTCAAACAGTTCGAGGGACTCCTCAGGAGGACATGGTGGGGCTAGGGAAGGAGTCACTGATGACATTGAGCTGAGGGAAGAGGCCGCTGCTTTGCCAGACAAAGTACCCTGGGCATGGGTGAGAGAGGATGAGGAGGATGAGGACGGCTTGGTCATCCACTCGACCAAGTCTTCCGCATGTTGCGGCTCAACATGGCCAGCTGCCGAAAAAAAGGCCAAGCGTGTCCCATGGCCACGTGCTGATGAGGATGCACCGTCTCCATGACGAGCACTAGACACAGAGCCTGCTTGCCCTCTCTTATTGGCTTGTGACTGTCTGCCTCTCCTTCTTGGCCTTCCAGACATACTAATGGCCTGTAGCTGCACTAAGCTGGGATATATATATATATGTACTATATGTACTGTATATATATATATGTATATATATATATATATATATGTACGGATATAGCTGAACACTGTGAGCAGGACGCACCCCACTAACTTGTAGGTTTAGCAGAACACTGTGAGCAGGACGCACTGCACTAACTGTAAATAGTCTAGCTGCCTGACTGTGGTACTAATAGGATCAAAAGAACACCAGCAATTTTCTTCAGGTAGCTTTATATACTGTAACAAGACAAGCCTGCCTGTCAGTAAGAAGATAACAGGAACGGATCTAGCTGAACACTGTGAGCAGGACGCACTGCACTAAATGTGAATAGTCTAGCTACCTGACTGTGGTACTAATAGGATCAAAAGAACACCAGTAATTTTCTTCAGGTAGCTTTATATACTGTAACAAGACAAGCCTGCCTGTCAGTAGGAAGATAACAGGAACGGATCTAGCTGAACACTGTGAGCAGGACGCACTGCACTAAATGTAAATAGTCTAGCTGCCTGACTGTGGTACTAATAGGATCAAAAGAACACCAGTAATTTTCTTCAGGTAGCTTTATATACTGTAACAAGACAAGCCTGCCTGTCAGTAGGAAGATAACAGGAACGGATCTAGCTGAACACTGTGAGCAGGACGCACTGCTCTAAATGTAAATAGTCTAGCTGTCTGACTGTGGTACTAATAGGATCAAAAGTACACCAGTAATTTTCTTCAAAATACTGTAACAAGACAAGCCTGCCTGTCAGTAAGAAGATAACAGAAACGGATCTAGCTGAACACTGTGAGCAGGACGCACTGCACTAACTGTAAATAGTCTAGTTGCCTGACTGTGGTACTAATAGGATCAAAAGAACACCAGCAATTTTCTTCAGGTAGCTGTATTTATTGTAACAAGACAAGCCTGCCTGTCAGTAAGAAGATAACAGAAACGGATCTAGCTGAACACTGTGAGCAGGACGCACCCCACTAGCTTGTAGGTTTAGCTGAACACTGTGAGCAGGACGCACCCCACTAACTTGTAGGTTTAGCTGAACACTGTGAGCAGGACGCACCCCACTAACTTGTAGGTTTAGCAGAACACTGTGAGCAGGACGCACTGCACTAACTGTAAATAGTCTAGCTGCCTGACTGTGGTACTAATAGGATCAAAAGAACACCAGCAATTTTCTTCAGGTAGCTTTATATACTGTAACAAGACAAGCCTGCCTGTCAGTAAGAAGATAACAGGAACGGATCTAGCTGAACACTGTGAGCAGGACGCACTGCAATAAATGTAAATAGTCTAGATGCCTGACTGTGGTACTAATAGGATCAAAAGAACACCAGTAATTTTCTTCAGGTAGCTTTATATACTGTAACAAGACAAGCCTGCCTGTCAGTAGGAAGATAACAGGAACGGATCTAGCTGAACACTGTGAGCAGGACGCACTGCACTAAATGTAAATAGTCTAGCTGCCTGACTGTGGTACTAATAGGATCAAAAGAACACCAGTAATTTTCTTCAAAATACTGTAACAAGACAAGCCTGCCTGTCAGTAGGAAGATAACAGGAACGGATCTAGCTGAACACTGTGAGCAGGACGCACTGCACTAAATGTAAATAGTCTAGAAGATAACAGGAACGGATCTAGCTAAACTGAATACAGTGTATATATATATATATATATATATATATATATATATATATATATATGCAACACCTGGGATGCATATATATACACAATACACTTTAAGTGCAGCTAACTGACTGACTGTTCTGCCTAATCTAGCTAACTCAAATGAAATGACACTGTCTCTCTCTCTCTCTATTTCTCAGCACACCGGAACACACTGCACAGGGCCGCCGTGCAGGCGGCCTTATATAGTGTGGGGCGTGTACTAAATCCCCTGAGCCATAATTGGCCAAAGCCTCCTTGGCTTTGGCCAATTACGGCTCTCTGTTAAGGCGGCGCTGTGATTGGCCAAGCATGCGGGTCATAGTGCATGCTTGACCAATCATCAGCAAGCAATGCACTGCGATGCCGAAGTGAATTATGGGCCGTGACGCGCCACACGAATTTGGCGCAAACGGCCCATATCGTTCGCAATTCGGCGAACGACCGAACAGCCGATGTTCGAGTCGAACATGGGTTCGACTCGAACACGAAGCTCATCCCTAATCCTCGCTAATAGGATGTCTAACTTCATAGCAAGTTACATTCACAGAGACCAAGTGGGCTTCATCCTGGGGGTACAGGGTCCGGACCAGGTCCGAAGAGCAATTGATTGGATTTCCCTTCTGCAGACTCAGTGGGATGGAGGCCCCACCCAAGAGGGTTTCCTGTTGTCTCTGGATCTGCAGGAGGCCTTTGACTCGGTGTCATGGCCCTATCTTTTCGATATTCTGGAACGCTGGGGGTTCAGGGACAGATTTCTTACTATAATACGCGAACTTTACTCATCCCCCTCAGCGCAGGTATGATTAATGGGTCACTACTCTCAGTCCTTTGACATTCACAGTGGGACCAGACAGTGTTGCCCTCTCTCGCCTTTAATTTTCGCTATAGCGATTGAAACGCTGGCCATAGCCATAAGAACAAATGAGAACATCAAAGGGGTTAAATGTGGACTGAGGAACACAAGTGTGCCCTCTTTGCCGACGACATGTTACTATTCTTGACTGCTCCCCTTATATCCACCCCAAATGTCTTCCACCTTCTCCGTTACTTTGGTACCGTCTCGGGGCTTCAGGTGAATGTGACCAAATCAATAGCCCTCAACATCTCGGTCCATGCACCACTTCTCAATCAACTCAAACAACATTTTCCCTTCACGTGGGCAGCAGACTCAATCCCCTATTTGGGCATAAGGCTGACTAAAAACATTGGCGACTTATTCACAGCCAACTTCCCCCCCAATGTTCCGCTCACTAGAGTTGGACCTTCAGAAATGGTCAAAGGAGGGCCTGTCCTGGCTAGGTAGACTCAACGCAGTCAAAATGAATCTTCTGCCCCGCCTATTGTACCTGTTCCGTTCCCTCCCTATTCCAATTAAAAAATCTATCCTATCGAAATTTCAATCCAAAGTGGTCAGATTTGTCTAGGGAGATCAGGGTCACCGCTTTGCAAGGGATATCCTGTTCCAACTTAAGACTCAGGGTGGTCTAGGCCTACCGAACTTATGGCTTTATTACCAGGCAGCACAGCTTGCTCAGTTTTCTGCCATCTATGTCAAAAACCGTAAGCCAGACTGGATCTCCCTTGAGAGGCAGGCCGCACCACATTTCACTCTAGACTTTTTAGCATGGCGATCCTCGAAACATAGACCGGCCATTTTAGCCCCTACCTTGTCTCACTCCTTGACACTCTGTGATCAATTACATAAAAATACACACTTGATCTCCCCACTAAGGCTCCTCACACACCTATTTCATAATCCCGACTTCCCTCCAGGAATGAATATACATGCATTTCACTGGTGGCTGAACAAAGGCCTCCTCAGGATTGGCCATTTCCTTACACCTAATGGTCCTATCTCCTTAAGCCATTGCCTAAACACACTAGAAATGCCTTTTTCGGAAACATTTAGACTATCGCAGATCAGGCACTTCCTTCACACGCTCTGGACTAACAAGCTAAGCGACCCTAAAGCCACGATTTACGAGCAATGGTGCTCTTCAATAGGACCTCAAAAAGACGGGATCTCCATTATTTATGCTTCCCTGGCAGATAGGACAGACACCCCGGCATACGCCCGATCCTTGGAAGCGGATCTGGACATTCAGTGGGATCCCGACATGTGGTTTCAGGCCTTCAGCAGATCGTCCAAAAGTATCTTAAATATTGCTTTGATAGAAGCTAACATTAAGATCTTCACTAAATGGTACTATGTCCCCGCCAGGCTCTCCAAGATCTTTTGTGATGCCTCCCCTCTTTGTTACAGAGGCTGTGGCCATATGGGCACGATGCTTCATATTTGGTGCGCATGCCCCCGCATCCGGAGCTACTGGAACAAATTTCTCCACCTTCTACGGAAGGTGACCAGGATTGACGTTCCGCAGGATCCCACATACATTCTACTAAACCACAGAGTACACAACACACCTAAGTCCACACAACAGCTCATCTTCTTTATGTGTTTGGGAGCCAAGATCACTTTGGCGAAAGCCTGGAAAACTCCCACAGTGTGTCCATCATGGCCGCCAAACGAAAAATTTCGTAGATCATGTCACAGGAACAAACAGTGGGGAAACTGCGTGACACGGTCCAGAGTTTTCAAGGGATCTGGGAACTTTGGGTCACACATGTCGGGGTTCCACTTTACCCAGGTTAATTACTGAAGTAGGGGGCGGTCCAGCAAATCCATACTCCATTACCTCATACTCCACCTCCTTTCCTCTCCTCCCTGCTCACTTCCTTTTCTCTATTCTATCCCCTCCTCTTTTCCACGATCATTACCACCAGATACTGGATTCACAGGGTGTATACCTTCTCGTGGTCTCCTTGTGGATTGTCTTCAAAAGTATGTTGAATAACCCAGAACAGAGATCAGCCACTCACTGTTGGTCACTCAAACTAGACATTGGTACTATAGGCTCCTTTATGGGGAGCGCGATGCCTGGGGAACTTCCTGGCGGGAGTGTCCTCTGGTGGGAGCCGATGGATGTAAGATGGGTGTTCCCTCCGGGAATGGTCTTTGAGCTACCTCACTCCACAGTGTGTTCCCATTGGGGTGGGGTGTGGTTCTCGGGGGCTCGCCCCGGAGGACGTCCATGTCAAAATTTCGCTCAAGCTGACCACCAGCTGAGGTAAAATGCTGGAATGACCCCCTGGGCTGGGAGGCAGGCGTAGGGGGTCAGATCTTTCTGTCCCCCTCCGCCTGGTGACCCCTTGGCACCCAGGGATGCTCACGCTATATTTCTTAACACGTCTCACATAGTAGAATGTCTACATATGGGAATCAATTATACCCTGAGATATACTGTTATCCTTAGCTGTTAAGTTATTATCTCTAAAGGTTTCATTTAATATTGGCTCCTATCTTGAGAGCTATAGTTTCCCAGTAATAAGAAGGGAAGTTTTCTAGTTGAAATAAAGTGTCATTTTAGTAGTCTTCTCTGTGCTTTGACGCTATATTACCAATGTAAGAGATAACTTGTAAGTTTTCTGTTTCCACCTCTTCTGGCCGACTTGGTCAACGAGGTGTCTTGTTCTATCTAATATGTCATTGTAACTATTGATTTGCAAAATTTCAATAAAAATATTGAACCAGATTAGAGACTTTTAGGGAGGGACTGAATTGTAGAATAAGAGGAGTGGCATGTAAACACTATTGCTATAACCCAAAACAGGTTCTCTTACCAATATACTGGAAGTTGACCACTACATATACAGAAGCACATACCTAGCTAGCTGGCGTGGTGCAGGTGAGATAATAACGCCAGGACAGAGATACTCTGTCTGTCACAAGGATTTAGATGTACACTCAGCATCTGAAGTTATTAGATCATAGGAATACTTGCATTATAGTCCCTTCTGGCTTGGGGTTTAGCCACATGGACAGGACAGTCTGGCTGAGGCTTCCCCCTTCTGATGTTTCAAAGCTAAAAACCAAAGGACAGGAAGTGCATACATAATACATTTACAAATTCAGACATTAGAGGGCAGCAGATCCCTACACTTGCATGCAGGGAGCCATGTCTCACTACACTATATGCATCAATATAAACACACAGCCCTGTAGCCAAAGATGGAAAAGCACTTCCATGCACTCCCCCAAGCTAACAGACTAGCTGGAGACTTCACTGTCCACTGTTAACTCCTGTGAACATTCAGGAAAGCTGCACTGAGAGAGCAGGAACAAAGAGTACGGAAAAGTTGTAACCTGCAAGTTCTGGAGTAAGAATTTTAACAAATATTTTACTGGGGAATGTTTATTTTATTGTGCTCAATGTGTTAAGCTAAAAATTGCTAAGGGTTAAATACTACCTTAGGGGTAATATACAGTCTATTTAAATGATGGATTACAGATAATTAAAACATTACAAAACCTTCTATTAGTAAAATGTAAAGCTCCGTCATGGAAGAATTATACAGTATATATGCATGCTTTATTTACTGTAAATGTCAGGATTCGTAAATATTTTATCATCCAAATATTAGGTTGTATTTACATGAAACATGAGTGATTGCTGGCTTGTTCTGGTTATTTCACAGGAATGTGTTTGGGAATTTATTTATTTTTTTACATATGAAAGCATCTTTTCTTCTTACATAATAATGTAATATGTATTCCGAATTAATAGAACACATAAGTTCACTGTTAAAGTGCCAGCATAAGAAAGAAATGACAATTCATAAACAACATCATAAGATCTGTATGACAAAAAAATGTAATTTCCTACCCTATACTATATTATACCCTAAATTTTAATGGATAACTCTGTTTTTTTCTTTTTCTTTGCCCATTACTCCTAACCCCTCATGTTGGCAAAAAAAGTTAGAACTTAACTATATCTTAGCACCACAAACTGTAAATACTATTTAATTATTTTTTTTAAGATTCAGTGTAAGCTCCCCCATCCATCCGTCTCAATGCTTTACTTTGTTGAGAAATCAAGTTTGAAAAACACCCCCTAGCATTTCTAGCTGCAGCCATCTTGAGTAAGGGCAAATGATTCATGTAGCATTTATTTCCTGGAATCCATTTGTCCTTAGCTCGGGAATGCAGGCAAGAGGGTGACTCCTGATGATGCCATTTATGATGAAACGCGTAGGAAAGAGCTAGGACGTATGACACACAAGGTTACTGTGGAAGACTGTGTCTTCCAGGCTGGCAGAGCACAATGATTACTGCTAGTGGCTATAGCTGCTGGCAGAAATCACATATAAAAAATCCAACATGCTGGTTGTACCCAAGTTGATAGTTGAAGTCCCATAGATGCCCCTAGATGGATTGGATCTCGGCGGTCCCTGACAAATTTCGATCCTTGTATGGTATGGCCAGCCTAAGTGAAATGACAATTAGCATCATTAATTCTTCTTCCTGTGAGTCCTGGATTACCCCGAGGGTATGTCATCACGTAGCCTACATTCACATACGGCTTCATAGACCCACACTAACATGTCACTATTATTTATTATTACCATACATGATTTATATAGCTCTAACAGTTTGCGCAGCACTTTATAATATAAAGAGAGACAGTACAGTTACAATACAATTCAACACGAAAGGGTTAGGAGGACCCTGCTCATGAGAGCTTACAATCTAACAAAACACCTATGCAAGAAAGGCCCACCCACTGCCAGTGCAGAAGAGGATGATTTTGATACCAATGTAAGCGGTAAATGTACTACAAGCGTACTATCAGTGTATGACCATACCTGGTTACGTCATCAAAAATCGTGGCATACCAAAATCAACAAAGTGATCATAGTAACACACTGAAAACAGCGCTAGTGTTGAGCTAAACGGATAATGTGGCCAACTACACATGCAAAAAAAGTCCTTCAAGAGAGAAGAGCAGTAAGAATAATGGTTCAGATAGTGTTCATAGGCGATCAAAGTAGAAAAAGTTCAGCGTGCACCTTCCACCGATCCATCCACCTCCACCTTGTGAGAACACACTCCCCTCAGGGGGTTAAACTCACCAGAGCCTAGTAATAGCAAGCATCCAAGAAAGGAGAAATCCAAGCCACCAGCCACTGTCAGCTACCCTCCAGAGGAATCCAAGATGGTCAGGGCTCATAAATCACCAAACAACAAAAGATAAAGCGCACATAGCGTAATCCTGTTTATTAGATATAGAGTCCTTCACATCACACAAAGATCCCCCCTTCAAACATTAAACGTACATTATAAAAGCAATCAGATGAGCATATCACAAGGAAGCATATAGACACAGCACTTCACCGTAATAGACTCCAGCCGGTTCCGCTTTCCAGGCACCAATCTCTGACTTCCTGGTTGCAGTCAAGGCTGTGGTGGAGCGCAATCGTCACTTCCGGCGTCGTGTAGGCCACGTACTATCAGTGTATGACCATACCTGGTTACGTGATAAAGATTGATCACAGTGAAGTTGATTTACTAAAGGCAAGTAGACTGTGCACTTTGTTTACTTGCTCCGAAGCTTAGTAAGGTAAAGCTTCACTTTGCAAAGAATACCCAACCACGGGTAAGGAAAATAAAAAAATAAAATAAAAAAAACAGCATTTTTGCTTGCACATGATTGGATGATGGAAGTCAGCAGAGCTTCTGCTCATTTACTAAACTCTGGAGCAACTGCACTTGCAGAGTGCACGGCCTCTGTGATTTTATACATCCACATCGTCAGCATCAGTTGGAGATGGGGGAGCAGGCAGCAGCTGTGGGTTACAGAGCTGAAGACATACTTGACACATCAGGAGGTGTCAGAGGCTGCTGTAAATAATGGAGCAAATTTTACAGCAACAGGGGCATACAGTGTACAAAAAAAAGTGAACAGTAAGTTTTGTTTTGATAAATGCATTATTTTTCATGTCTCTTCAATATGCATCATGGTGAGCGTGTCTCTCTTGTGTAGCAGGGGAGCACGTCCGCTCTTTTTTTTTTGTTTGTTTCCAAACTTTTTTATTTGGTACAAAGAAGTAGTACAAAAAGCTTATTGACATATGCCATAAAATGTACAATCAAAGTAATTTTTACAAAAGGAATAACAATATATATTAAGCGGTTCTTGAATGGAGTATAAATTTATATATAAATATAGCAATTCCTATTATACAATAAACTCTATATTCATATAATACTCTTCAGTGAACTTCAGTATTTGGTAAAATTATTCAGGGTTAAAGAAGAGATTAGCATGGTTAAACCATGGGTCCCATTTCTTTGTGTAGAATTGGTTAGTGTTTTGTAGTGTGTGGAATATTTTTTCCATTAAATTAATATTGTTAATTCTGGTTTTCAAATGTGAAAGAGGAACTGTGGGGGATTTCCAATGGTATGCTATCAACCAGTGTACAGCAACACATATTGTGTGGATCAATCTCATATTATGTATGGAGAGACCGATGATAGGGGAAAATAGGAGACAGTTATATATAGTGAGGTTTATGTTGCTAGCACGTCCGCTCTTTAACCCATTGTTGTACCACTCAGGTGATACAGGTGGCCCACTGGAGTTCTCTAGCATGGAGCTCCTCAGCTATCTCAATGCTTCACTTGTAAAATGGAAGAGCAACCCAGCCTGGCTTTACAAAAAAACCCCAGGGCCCTCTTCCAACCTGCTCCTGCCTTGCCAACAGTGGACCCCCAGTGACCCAAGGGCACAGGGTCATTCCGATAGAATGAGCAAGTAGACCACAGAGAGAAACTCTTTTCTAAGCTTTTATTAACTTAGTGAGTCCTACAGAGCAATTCAGCCACCCGTAGGGTGGTGGCACATAGCTTCCTCAATGGCAAGCCATTCACAGAAACTTATTAGTGATGTAAAAAGAAACAGAGACAGAGATCCATTACCAAGCAAAATCCCAGCATCCCTCCAAAGGAGAATGCAATTAGTCCCAGGTAGAAAAGTAATCAGGTTCCCTAAGGAGAAACTAAATGATTCTGGCTTTCTGCCTACATGATGCTTGGACTATTGGTCCTAGCCAGAGAATAAGGTAGCACTGCCCCACTCAGTAAGAGCTCCCATGGAAGCTTTCTACTGTTCTTCATATATATTATCCTAAGGTGCTCCTCAACTGGCAGGGTTACCATGTCACCTAGGCAGCTCTGAAAGCTGGGAATCAGGCAATGGGGTCATCTTATGGTCAAATGGGGAGAATTACATTAATGTCCTACCCTACATCTCAGCTTATAATCCTGCAACGTTGCCTGAGACAGGTCTATCATTTTTTTTTTTTTTTGCACAAAAGGCTGACATTTTATTTTTTGGGTACAGTGCATGTTCTGCTCCTAAACACTTATGCCACGTACAGACGATCGGAATTTCCAACAACAAATGTTCGATGTGAGCTTGTTGTCAGAAATTCAGACCGTGTGTAGGCTCCATCGGACATTTTCTGTCGGAATTTCTGACAACAAAAATTTGAGATCTCAAATTTTCCGACAACAAAATCCATTGTCAGAAATTCCGATCGTGTGTACACAATTCCGACGCACAAAATTCCACGCATGCTCGGAATTGAGCAGAAGAGCCGCACTGGCTATTGAACTTCCTTTTTCTAGTCCCATCGTACGTGTTGTACGTCACCGCGTTCTTGACGTTCGGAATTTCCGACAACATTTGTGTGACCGTGTGTATGCAAGACAAGTTTGAGCCAACATCCGAAGGAAAAAAATCCACGGTTTTGTTGTCAAAATGTTCGATCGTCTGTACGTGACATTACTGTACTGGATCAGTATTCTGTAAAGCCCATACTGGCCCCAGTCCAAGGCTGCTAGAGATTGCACACAGCCAGACACACATCATGTTTCTTAAATAATACACTTTACTCTGTAGAATAAATCGTACCAAATCTTTGTTTTATGTATAAATGAATAATATAGAATTCATCAATGACTCAGAAACACTTCTAGTTTTCTAAGGAGAGAACAGAACAAGCCTTTAGGCTGCCTCTTTTAATTTAGAAATTTCTAAAGTAGGTAGAAGAGAGGGGGCTGAGTCACTGCTCTGACTCAGTAGCATTTGCAAATATTGGACTATTAAGCTTTATAAATGTAGCGCTACTGCCAGAGGAGCCATTGAATTTGTGTCACAGATTCTTTTCCTTCTGTGTAGCAGCAGCCAGGCGAATAGCAACATTCCGTCCTCTGACTCATTAAAAAGTCTAGGGGTTGCCTTTTATTAGGTTTATTGCTGAGTAACTTGATTGGGCTTAGAGTAGCTTTGGAATACTCCAGAACACTAATGCCCCGTACACACGGTCGGATTTTCCGACGGAAAATGTGTGATAGGACCTTGTTGTCGGAAATTCCGACCGTGTGTAGGTTCCATCACACATTTTCCATCGGATTTTCCGACACACAAAGTTTGAGAGCAGACTATAAAATTTTCCGACAACAAAATCCGTTGTCGGAAATTCCGATCGTGTGTACACAAATCCGACGGACAAAGTACCACGCATGCTCAGAATAAATAAAGAGATGAAAGCTATTGGCTACTGCCCCGTTTATAGTCCCGACGTACGTGTTTTACGTCACCGCGTTTAGAACGATCGGATTTTCCGACAACTTTGTGTGACCGTGTGTATGCAAGACAAGTTTGAGCCAACATCCGTCGGAAAAAATCCTAGGAATTTGTTGTCGGAATGTCCGATCAAAGTCCGACCGTGTGTACGGGGCATAACAGAAATGTGAAGACCTTCTTCTCTTTGCAGCTACTTCTCAGAACTGTCCCTTAACAACTTGACCTCCGAAAGGCTTACCCCCCTTCCTAGCCATTTTTTGTGATACCGCACTGGGTTGTTTTAACTGACAATTGCGCAGTCGTGCAATGCTGTACCCAAATAAAATGTATGCCCTTTTTTTCCTACAAATAGAGCTTATTTTTTGGTGGTATTTGATCACCTCTGCTGTTTTTATTTTTTGAGCTAGAAACAAAAAAGACTGATGATTTTGAAAAAAAAAAAAACAGTATTTTTTAATTTCTGCTATAAAACATCTCCAATAAAATATGTAGAAAATCAAATTTTCTCACCAGTTTAGTCCAACATGTATTCTTCTACGTGTTTTTGGTAAAAAAAATCGCAATAAGCGTATATTGATTGGTTTGCGCAAAAGTTATAGCGTCTACAAACTATGGGATATTTTTATGGAATTTTTATTTATTTATTTTTACTATTAATGGTGGCGATCAGCGACTTATAGCGGGACTTTGCAGTGGACAAATCGGATACCTAACTGACACTTTTTTGGGAACCATTGACATTAATACAGTGATCAGTGCTAAAAACACGCACTGTCACTGTACGAATGGCACTGGCTGGGAAGGGGTTAACATCAGGGGCAATCAAAGGGTTAACTATGTGCCTAGCTGCTGTTTCAGTGTAGCGGGAGGGGTGCTTTTACTAGGGGAAGGCATGGATCTATGTCCCTGTTTTGCAGGAACACAGGTCCGTGCCTTCTGAACTGACAGAACTGCAATCTGCCTTGTTTATGTAGCGGTCTCCTCAACCTCTAACAGCCTGATGGTGACCCCCAGAGCCAGGGAGAGCTAGGCATGGTGGGTGTGCTGCAAGATGGAAAGATGGTCGCCAATCACTTTTAAAAATTAAAAAAAGAGTTGTTATTTCTCTTAACAGGAGCAGGAGAGAGAGGGTTAGTGCACAGGACACCCTTGGGGAAATGCAATAGCAACTTGGCAGACTCCTTGGACAAAAATAGAATTAGGCAGACAGCAATACAGAAAAAGGGCCTTTAAGCTGAATGCAGTGATCTGTATCTTGTAGCTGTCTCCTATGGCAACAACTTCACTCACAGTATCCCACTGTAGATCTTCAAGCTCCACTCACAGTATCCCACTGTAGATCTTCAAGCTCCACTCACAGTATCCCCCTGTAGATCCTCTGGCTTAGCTCCCAGCTCCCTGCTGGACTTCTCAAGCTCACCCACTGGCTTCCTCGGACTCTCAGCTACCCGCTGGATCCCTCAGGCTTGACTCACAGCTACCCGCTGTACTTATCTTGAAGCTTTACTTACAGCTACCTGCTGTATTCCTGGATAAGTCTCTACTGAATCTTTCCCACTTACTTCACCGTCCCTGGCTAGTAAAGCGTCTGTTCTGGTACTACTTTAGAACTCCATCACTTCTAGACTTGCCTCCGGCAACAAAAGTGGTTGTCCCTCTGGCAACCACTTCTCCTTCACCTTCAGCAATGATCAGGCTCCCCTCGGGCTGAGCTCCTTTACATGTGGCTAGGCCTCAGGCTTCAGGCCTACACCTCTGCTGCTGTTCCGCACACACCCACCCAGGCTGCAGCCCAGGTGGAAAGAATCCCAATCACCTTACTCTCTCCAAATAAATAGACTATCCCACCAGCCTCAACGGCCAAAGAAACTCCTGCTGATTGGCTGAAAAAAGCATATTTACTCATAACCTGAATTCACTGTAATCTATCATTCTAATGTCAAAGGAAACAGTGCCACCTATTGATAAAAGAGAGAAATCACAGTTAAACGCAAGATAGGAGAAAGCCATTTTTTGGTCAAGACTACAAATTAGCCAGGCTAGTTACCACCTAGCACAACTAAATTTACTAGCAGCCCTGTTTAGGACAAGGGTGCTACATTTACATAGGCAGATCTGTGTATTGTCTCTGCAGTGTGTGTATCACCTCCAGCTACAGATGGCGGCGCGGTTAGACGCAGTGGCTACTCAGGGTCCAAAAGACAGAGCTTTTATGTATTTTAATGTTGTCTCTTTGTCTTCAAATAGTCTTACCTTATCACAAAGTCATCTGGAAACTACTTTAAAACATAACTACGATTGCCAAAGTCTTTTGGATATCGGCCGTATACACAAACATCAACTTTCACCGGCGGCTATCAAGAAGCTACGAGACCTCTGTTTACTGAAACCTGACCCCGAGACCGTAGTTTCGCCTACTGAAGCTTCCCGCACAAGGAAGCGACGCAAGCGGTGTGAGAGATGGAAATGTGGTAAGGTATAGAGAGAGAGATGGAAACGTGGAGGTATACGAGCTAGGCTAAGGGCCAAACCCACAAGGCTGGCTCTTCCAACACTTATGCTCTCTAATGTTCGCTTGCTGGAAAATAAACTGGACTTAATTCAACTCAGTCGGTCCACACAGCATGAGACAAGAGATTGTGAGACAAGAGATTGTTGTGTGTTTATCTTCACTGAAACATGGCTAAATAACAACATCCCGGATTCCGCCATTCAGCTATACGGGCTAACCTGCTCCTGAGCGGATAGAGATTTATAACTGTCCGGTAAGACTCGCGGAGGTGGTCTGTGTGTGTATATCAACAAAGAATGGTGTAACAATGCTGTGGTGGTAACAAAACACTGCTCATCGCTGGTAGAGTTTATGTTTGTGAAGTGTCGACCATTCTATCTGCCGAGGGAGTTCACAGCCATTGTTATTGTCGCGATTTACATTCCCCCGTGTGTAAACGCTAAGGACGTGCTTCGCGAACTTTACAGCTCTATCAGCGAACATCAAACAAACAACCCTGATGTCTTTTTCATTATTGCTGGTGACTTCAACCATGCAAACTTAAAGACAGTTTTGCCGAAGTTCTACCAACATGTGAATTTTGCAACAAGGGGAAACAACATACTGGACTTTGTTTATACAACAGAGAAAAATGCATACAAGGCTGAACCCCGCCTTGGGTATTCATATTACATCTCTGTTATGCTAATTCCAGCATACAAACCGTTGCTTACACTTGCAAAACCGGTTCAAAAAGAAATCACAGTATGGCCAGGCAATGCTTCCCCAGTACTGCAGGACTGCTTTCAGCACACAGATTGGAACAGGTTTAAAGAGGCAGCCACAACAATCATACAGACTTATAAGAGTACACTGAAACAGTGACTGCTTACATCAAAAAGTGCATAGATGGTGTGGCAGTCACCAAGATTATTACCACACATGCCAATCAGAAGCCATGGATGACAGCAGAGGTTCGTGGGCTGCTAAAGACCAGAGATGAGGTATTCAGATCATAAGATAAATGAGCTCTCAAAACAGCAAGAGCCAATCTGTCTCATGGCATCAAGAAGGCAAAACAACAATATGCTAAAAAAAATTAATAAACACTTTAGCGACAGGCAAAGACACATGGGCCCTGTGGCAAGCCATCCAGACCATCACTAACTACAAGCCCCTGCCACAGGCCAATGATAATGATACTTCTCTCCCGGATGCACTCAACCACTTTTATGCATGGCTTAAGATGCAGAACCAAACACCTTCACAAAAACTACTCATATCCCGAAACGACTGGGCGCTCTGCTTTTCTCCAGCCGACGTAAGGAAGACCCTGTTCAGGATCAACCGATGAAAGGCTACTGGCCCTGATGACATACCTGGACGTGTGTTGAGAGACTGTGCTGTACAGCTGACAGATGTCCTTACAGATATCTTTAACATTTCGCTGAGCCAGGCAGTTGTCCCTACGTGTCTTAAATCAACCATCATAATTCCAGTGCCAAAGAAGACACCTTTGTCCTGTTTGAATTACTATCGTCCTATAGCACTAACTCCAATAATGATGAAGAGCTTTGAGAGGTTAGTCATGCATCACATTAAGTCCAGTCTTTCAAACACGCTGGACCCATATCAGTTTGCATACCATCCAAACTGTTCCATGGACGATGCAGAATCTTCTACTCTTCACTTGGCCCTTACCCACTTAGAACAGAAAGACTCTTATGTTAGAATCCTGTTCATTGACTTTAGCTCAGCATTTAATACAATAATTCCTCAGCAACTTCAACTTATCACTAAATTGAACTCACTGGGCCTCAACCTGCTCGTCTGTAATTGCATCCTGGACTTTTTAACCGGAAGACCTCAGTCAGTCCGTGTTGGCTGCAGTACGTCGAGCACTACCACACTGAGCACGGGTGCCCCACGACTGTACTGCCAAGTTCAGCTCCAACCATATCATCAAATTTGCGGATGAAACAACTGTGGTGGGTCTCATCAGCAACAATGATGAAACACTCTACAGAAAGGAAGTGGAACTGGTTAAATGGTGTAGTACAAACAACCTGTTTCTTAATGTAAGCAGAACAAAGGAGGTTGTGATGGATTTCCGGAAAAAATTCTGTTGATCACTCCCCACTGACCATCGACAGCTTGACTGTGGAGAGAGTAAGCAGTATTAAATTGTTGGGAGTGCACATCTCAGAGGATCTTACCTGGACAACCAACATCACGTCACTAACCAAGAGGGCACAACAGCGCCTATATTTCCTCTGCCGCTTTAAAAAAGCCAGTCTCCCCCCACCCATCCTTACTACATTTTATAGGGGAACCATTGAAAGCGTGCTGACTAGCTGCATCATTGTCTGGTATGGGAACTGCAGTTCTGCTGACCGCAAGACCCTGCAGCGGCTAGTGAAGACGGCTGAAAAGATTATTGGTGTCTCTCTCCCCTCCATCTATGCACGATGCTCCAGAAAAGCTACCAGTATCGTGAGGGATCCTTCTCATCCCTCCCGCAGTCTCTTTCAGCTCTTGCCATCAGGTAGAAGGTACCGGAGTATCAAAACCAAGACTGTCAGACTGTTCAACAGTTTTTTCCCCCAGGCTGTGAGAGCCTTCAACTCCAATCCTCTTTGAAACCTCTTCTATATCTATATATTGTGATCAGGAGTGTCTCATGTCCGCTCCTTTTTACTCTTGAATATGCACTAGACACTTTTATAAACACTTGCTGCTACAAAGACTTTTGGAAACATATAGTATATGTACAGTTACGTAGTTCCCAGATGTGTATTCCTCACTGTGTTTTTATTCTTTGTACATCTAGTTATAATTATGTTTAATTTGTATGTAGCACCGTGGCCCTGTGAGATACGATATTTCGTTCTACTGTATGTTCTTACGTGTAGTGGAATGACAATAGGGTTTGACTTGACTTGACTTGAGATCGCCATTCTGCCTGTGTACAGAACGATCAGCAGGTGCCAGCGGACAGTGGGTCTGCGGGATTCGCTGATCAGCTCCCGCAGCACGCACCCACACCCAATACCCGGAAGTGCAGAATCATGTATATATATATATATATATACGTGATCCTGTGCAGCGTGGCTGCCCTGTAGCCGTAAAACTGCTATAGGGCGGTTGGCAAGCGGTTAAAAAATGATTTTTATTTCTATGTTTAAGCAGACCTTCTTTAAAAATAGAAAGTCCTGCTTAGATGACAGCCCTGCACCATCTGTATACGAAAAAGTACATATACAGTCGACCAAAATACAATGTTTAAAAAATAAAAAACTACTTACCTTGGAACCTAGTTAACCGCTTGCTGACCAGCAGCCGCAGTTGTACTGCGGCAACGTGGCTGGGCTGCGCGAATCGCCGTTATGTTACGTCGCTCCCTCTGGTGGCCACTAGGGGCGCGCGCCCGCAGCTCGCCCCGGGAGCCGATGCGAGTGCCCGGCAGTCTCGATGACCGTCGGGCCTCCGCGATCGCTCGTAGCGCGGTGAGAACCGGGATCTCTGTGTGTAGATACAAAGATCCCGGTTCTCTGAGGGGAGAAGTGACAGATCGTCTGTTCATACAAAGTATGAACAGCAATCTGTCATCTTCCCTAGTCAGTCTCATCCCCTCTTCACTTAGAACACAATTAACCCCTTGATCGCCCCCTAGTGTTAACCCCTTCCCTGCCAGTGACATTTTTACAGTAATCAATGCATTTTTATAGCACTGATCGCTGTATTAATGCCAATGGTCCCAAAAATGTGTCAAAATTGTCTAATGTGTCTGCCATAATGTCGCAGTCCCGATAAAAATCGCAGATCGCCGTCATCACTAGTAAAAAAATAATTAATATTAAAAATGCTATAAATCTATCCCCTATTTTGTAGACGCTATACCTTTTGCGCAAACCAATCAATATACGCTTATTGCGATTTTTCTTACCAAAAATATGTAATACATATCGGCCTAAACTGAGAAAAAGATTTGCTTTTTAAAAAAAAAAAATGGGGATATTTATTATAGCAAAAATTACAAAATATTGTGTTTTTTTTTTTCAAAATTGTCGCTCTTTTTTTGTTTATAGCGCAAAAAATAAAAACCGCAGAGATGATAAAATACCACCAAAAGAAAGCTCTATTTGTGGGAAAAAAAGAACGTCAATTTTGTTTGGGGACAACGTCGCATGACCGCGCAATTGTCAGTTAAAGCGACGCAGTGCCAATTCGCAAAAATTGCTCTGGTCAGGAAGGGGGTAAAATCTTCCGGGGCTGAAGCGGTTAAATTTATTTAGAATACTGTGTCCAGTTCTGGAGACCTCACTACCAAAAAAAAATTGATAAAATAGAGATGTACAACAAAAATGATGAAAGGTCTGAGGGGTAAAACATATCAGGAGAGACTCGGGAACTTAACTAAATATGTACAGTCTCGTAGAGGGACAAACATAGATCTATACTCAGACAAAAAAAATAATAATCTGCAAATCAAGAAAGAAAAAAGAAAAGGGGGCAGCAGTCTGAGCCAGCGTTTACTGCAGTGGAATGAGATGTTGCTGTCACTGCTCATTCACAAGCCTGTAAGTTGTGCTTAAGCACCTGACCACACCCAGTCCTATTTACTGCTTCCTGGATTGACAGCATTGCCTCTGCTACTGAAACCCTCCCATTGTGAGCTGCAGTGTCTGGGAGAGGGGTTGTGTGAGATACAAATGGAGGAGGATTTGGCTCAGTCAGCAAGGGTAGAGAATGTTTATTGTCTACTTTATGACATAGCAAGTGGATTTGGTGTTTGTTTAAAATATCATACAGGAGCCCTTATTTGTATGTCATTTATAATGTTCATGAATTACGGTCCCCCGAATTTCTAAGGGCTCGTTAATATTATTTACATGCATCATGACCTGCATTAAAACACGTTATCACAGCGAATGTTAACACAGTGTAGATGTGCCCTGCAATGTAAAATCAATTGCATTCAAATACATATCTAGAGTGTACTGCAATAAAACGCACCAGAACATAAAGTGCAATGTGTCCCTGCGCATCACCAATTTCAGTAAAGAGCTGATGAAGAGGCTCCTAACCCATGTGATCAACTGTGTCTAACCACAGCTGATCACATGTAAAAAAGAATAAAAGGCAGTTATCGGCATTCTCCTCTTCTCACACTGCGCGGGCGTGAGGTGAGGGGAGCCGATCAGCAGCATTTTCTCATAGGGGAGATCTGCACAGATAAACAGGTCACTGATCATCAGTGCCCTGATAATCAGTGCAGCTCCAACAGTGCCCAGCAGTGATGCCAATCAGTGCCCAGCAGTGATGACAGTCAGTGCTGTCTTTCAGTGTCCATCATTGCCTGCTCATTAGAGCCACCCATCAGTGCCCCCAGTCAGTGCCCATCAGTGCTGCCTATTTGTGCCACCTATAAATGCCCATAAGTGTTGCCTATCAGTGCCATCTATCAGTGCCCATCACTGCCGCCTATCAGTGCTCATCAGTGCTGTATATCAGTACCCATCAGTGCTGCAAATTAGTACCTCCTCATCAATGCCCTTCAATGCCATCTCATTATTGCCCATCAGTGCAGCCTCATCGGCGCAGAAAAACTCTCAATGCACGAAAAGATGTGGGCATTGCTGTGATTGGACCCTAAATCATTTTAATTCCCTGCAGAAAAATATGATTCTAGATGTAAATATTTAGGTGAATCAAAGATTGACGATCAGTGATTCATCAGATTTGATTGTTGCTTGTGAAGTGCTATGTAGCAGACTCTGGCATCAGTGAATCTTCTAGATTGTAAGCTCTATGGAGCAGGGCCCATGTATTGATTTGTATTGTAATGCCCTGTACACACGGTCGGACATTGATCTGACATTCCGACAACAAAATCCATGGATTTTTTTCCGACTGATGTTGGCTCAAACTTGTCTTGCATACACACGGTCACACAAAGTTGTCGGAAAATCCGATCATTCTGAACGCGGTGACGTAAAACACGTACGTCGGGACTATAAACGGGGCAGTGGCCAATAGCTTTCGTCTCTTAATTTATTCTGAGCATGCGTGGCACTTTGTGTGTCGGATTTGTGTACACACGATCGGAATTTCCGACAACTGATTTTGTTGTCGGAAAATTTTATAGCAAGCTCTCAAACTTTGTGTGTCGGAAATTCCGATGGAAAATGTGTGATGGAGCCTACACACGGATGGAATTTCCGACAACAAGGTCCTATCACACATTTCCATCGGAAAATCCGACCGTGTGTACAGGGCATTAGTGTACTGTCTGCCCTCATGATGTAAAGCACTGCGCAAACTGTTGGCACTATATAAATCCTGTATAATAATAATAATAATAATCTGTATGCTTTTAGTTGCTAAGGAAATAGAAGCAATAAAACTTTCCTCAGTCTCAACTGAGTATGGCCCTGAGTTTATTTCTGTATAACGCAGGCACTATTTCCAGCCTCCTCTGGCACTGCAGTGAAAGAAAAGCTTCTGTGTCTCTTTTTTCCCCTTACCAATAATGCTTTGTAATTGGAAATATATTTAAACCCAGCAGCCGGGTATCTGGTTACATACAGATTACCACATGGTCATATCCCTGATATTTCCCTGTGATGTGTTCAGTTACAAGGCAATTTTGTCATGTTTATTGACAGCTTTATAGGGAACAATTATTAGAGACAGGAAAAGAATATGTAAAGGCTTCTCACTTTACAATGATACAGCTACGGAGATACAGTAATTGGATCAGTGCATTTACTTTCAATGTATAGCAAGAAACCAACAGAGATTTGAAACAGGCACAGCCCTACAGACCCATGAGGTTCCACTTCTACTAGTATGGGATCGACAGTCCATTCTCACAATGATCCCCTGCCACCCACCGCAACAACGTCAAGGCTTTGTAGGCCTCTGCTTTGTCATACATCCAAAGGCTCTAGGTGTGTACACATCCTGTAATAAAAGTTAAAAAAAAAAAAACAATACAGGGAAACTCCAGTTAGGATTCAAATTGCTATTTGCATAATAGATGTCTTCCTTTATGTACCTTTATTTATGAAAAATAACAACTGAAATCCTATTTCTGTTCAGAGCTGTAACAGTATTCTTTACATACACTCTGAGTACATTTTGCATACACATGTAGGGATCTGCTACCCTCTACTGTCTGTAAGTGGCTGTGCTGTTCACAGAAATTATTTACTATATGTACATCACATCCTGACTCTGTGTGTCTGGGTTAGGAACCCCAGAAGGAGGATGTGGGAAGAGAGAGGAGCTGAGGTTATACATAGCTCCCAACAGTCCCTGATTTTGAGGGACTGTCCCTGATTTGAAGCAATGTCCCTCATTCCTTCTCATTTGTCCCTCATTTTGGTCTGATCTATATAGATGTATATAAAATGCACTTTTTATCTATCATCATATGCAGCCACTTCTGGTAGTTAGAGGTCCAGTTGTGTGACAGATTATATACTAGGGACTAGGCACAGAGTAGATAAGCTGACTCTGAGTTCCAGTACCAGTGCCTGTCCTACCCTATTATCAATCTCAGGGGACAAACAGGACAGGAGGTTTAAGTTGGAGCCCTCCCATCGGTTGGCCTATATCAGGTACGTGACAGAATGACAGAAGGTTCTCTTTTTTACCCACAGGTTTAGCGCAATAGCTCAATACGATGTTTGGCGAGGGACATTGCTCATACAGTAAATCCCCCCCCCCAAGAGCTACATACAGTAAACCATGGGTGCCCAACCTTTTGAAGAGCGAGGGCCACTTTAGCGACTTGGTAACCAATCACGGGCCACAATAAGCGGAGCGGGCAGATGACAGGTCTGTGTCCACTATGCATATGCAGAGCAGACACGGACACAGCATGCTCTACTCTAGGGCCCTCCAATCCGCCCACACCAGACAGAAGGGGATAGATCCCCTTCTGTTTTTTTAAGTGGATCGGATTGGAGACAGGCAGGTGTAAAAGGACACATGTTCATTTACATCTGCTGCTCTATAAAGGTGAATGGAGGGTCCGATTGGGTCCACCTGAAAAACAGACAGGCGGACCTGAAAGGACCGATCGCGTGAAAGGGGCCTATGGCTGCTTTCACACTGATGTGCTGTGGTTTACCTGCACCTCAACTGACTTCATTCCTCACTTCTTCCTCAGGATTCCCGCAGGTATCGCTGGCTGCTGTTGTCCCCCAGGTGGGTATGGCTGGTGGCTGCTGCTGGCTGTCCTCCAGGGCTGGTACTGCTGGTGGGTACTGCTGGGGGGTACTATTGGTGGGTCCTGCTGGCTGGTACTGCTGGCGGGTCCTGCTGGTAGGTTCTGCTAGCTGGTATTGCTAGTGGGTACTGCTGGCGGGTACTGCTTGCAGGCACTGCTGGTGGGTACTGTTGGCTGGTACTGCTGGCTGGTATTGTTGGCAGGTACTGCTTACTGGCACTGCTGGCTGGCACTGCTGGCGGGTACTGCTGACTAGTACTGCTGCCTGGTACTGCTGGTGGGTACTGCTGGCTGGTACTGCTGGTGGGTACTGCAGGCTGATACTGCTGGTGGGTGTTTCTGGCTGATACTGCTGGCGGGTACTGCTGGCTGATACTGCTGGTGGGTACTGCTGGTGAAAACTGCTGATTGGGACTGCTGGTGGGCACTGCTGGTGGGTACTGTTTGCTGGTACTGTTGGTGGGTACTGCTGGTGGGTACTGCTGGTTGGGTACTGCTGGCGGGTACTGCTGGTGAGCACTGCTGGTGGGTACTGCTGGTGAGCACTGCTGGTGGGTACTGCTTGCTGGCATTGCTTGCTGGTACTGCTGGCTGGTACTGCTTGCTGGTACTGCTGGCTGGTACTGCTGGCAGGTACTTCTTGCTGGCACTGCTGGCTGGTTCTGCTGGCGGGTACTGCAGTGCTGACTGGTACTACTGGCTGGTACTGCTGGTGGAAACTGCTGGCTGGTACTGCTGGTGAGTACTGCTGGCGGGTACTGCAGTGTTGAATGGTACTGCTAGCTGATACGGCTGGTGGGTACTGCTGGTGGGTACTGCTGGCTATTTCCCAACCCACCATCACTGAGCATCAGTGTGACAGGAGCCGGCCATGGAGGAAGCATGAGGCTGCAGAAGAGAGCAGAGGCGATGCTTCCTGTATTGCTCCTGTCACAGTCGGAGTACATTTGGTATCACTCCACCTGTGACAGGAGCATCCTGTGTGAAGCATCGGCTCTGCTTCCTCTAGCGCCGGCTCCATTCTTCACACTGATGCTCGGGGATGCCGGGTAGGGAACCAGCAATCTGGGCCTGCCGACCCACCATTCCAGAGCAGGAGTTGGCGGGCCACATCAGAGGGCGCTGTGGGTGTGAAGGAATGTGATGTAAATTATAATAATAATCTGAAAATGTCTATTTTCTTATGTGCATACATATTTTTCTCCTTACTCATTATATAAGTATACAGGTTTGCTCTGTTCCTATATTCTTCTCAAAATGGCGGGTACCCCCTACATTCCACACATCAGAAGAACGCGGAACTGAAGATAAAACCAAGGACAGCCAAACCTCGTTATGAAGATTCTCCATCTTCTTTCCTATCCTAACCAATGAGATGTACCTATTAGACTAACATAGCAATGACGTATTTGTGTGTATAAAACATTAGCACCGCCTTGAATAAATCAGAAGTGTAATAAGTAACGGTGCTGAGCGTGTCTCAGAGTGTTTACTTTTATATGCATGCATATCCACACTTTCCAATTAGAGACAGCAGCAGATAACCTTGGGCTCGATTGGAGCTCTTAATCATTTCCATAACAGCTGGTGCCGAAACCCGGGACCTCAGGCTACAGTTGAAGCCATACCGCGATAAGCATTCGGGCGTTAATTGATTGATAAGAGGGAGTTTGCGCAGCCCTAACAGTACCGGTAAGTCTTCTTTATATTCTTACCATTGTACGACTTTCTTATCTTTCGGTTGACCGCTGGATTCTGTCGGTATGCTGAGACTGTCTTAGAGGCAGGTAACTCCTCGCCTGAGGTTGTTTTAACGAACCTGCCAATGGGTTTCTGCTGATTGTATTTTTTGTTCACTGTCTGCCATTCTTTGGGCTACGAAACTTAGCAGTCTAAAAGTGCTACATGTGTGAATGTGTGATCTCATCTCCAGATGAGCTGTCAGCCTCTGGAATGAGATTTTTTCCCTTGTAGCAAACGTTTATAGACAGGTTACTCTGGGTTTGTCGAACCTTTGAGGGTTATCTCAGCTGCTGGCTTTGCAGTCTGAAAGTGTTACAGATGTCTCACCCCAAGACGAGTTGTCGGCCTCTTGGTGTAGAGCTGTAATAGACGTCTATAAACGGGTTTATTTTTGCAGGGTGGTCTGCCCTTGTGGTTATCTTAGCCTGCTGAGGCTTTACGGTTCAGAGAGTGGCAGGTGTAATGTCCTGTCCTGAGTGTATTTGTGGTTTACTGTTTGCTATACACGTGAGGGGTTGGGGAATGGTTAAGGTCAGAGGGGGGCTGCCCGGGGGATCTGTTGGGTCGAGGGCCGTTGCTCCTCACTACCCCTATCGTGTTTGTTCTTGTTCTGAGATTAACCGTACATTACAGGGTTATAGCAGACAGTAGCAACTAGAAGCGCAGTCTTATGTGAACCCCACCCAAGGAATTTGATAAGGAGCAGTGAGAAAGAATATTAACCCCTTGGTTGTATGTATTCTCCTCTCAAGCCGTTAGCCGAGAAACAGAGAGAGAAAAGAATGTGATATTGTAAAGAAGGAGAGAAGAAGATGTTGAAATAGTTAACAAAGTTGAACGAAGTGGCGAAAGTTATGTTGCTAAAGAAACAGGGAGAAAAATCCTGTGTAATAAAGAAAATTGGATAAAGTAAGTTAAGAAACATGGCGATTGTATTATGTATGTGTATCACAGAGTTGATGATACAGTATGTGAAATTACCATGCTATGTTGGAACTTGAAACAAAAGGAGGGGAGGGACAGCACTGCCCTCCGTCTAACAACCACTCCTTTCTCACCACCCAAGCACAACCCACTGTGACAACTCAGCCCGGCGGCCATCTTAGTGCACCCATGCCTTCACTTTCTACCCAGCCCAGTGCACTTCCTGCCGGCGGCCATCTTGGTACACCCAGTGAGCTTAAACAGCCTGTACCCAGCCCTCCCTGTTTTAAACCAGGATGGTTCATACCACACACCTGTCTTCCCCAAAACGGAAGCATCACATTCCCAGGCCGGATATGTTAGTGATGAAGAAGCGTCTGAGTGGGAAGCCCAACAACAGGCAGCAAGGCCACCCACTGATTTAACCCCCAATCCGGCTTCGGACTCACAGTTCCGAGAGGATCTCAAACACATGCTGGCAACCATAAGGAACAGTGCCTCTTGTCAGCCCCCGCCCCAACAACAGTCTCGGTTACCAGAAGGGGCACCAGTGATGTATGTCGCTTTTACTCTATCACAAGCGGCGGCCTTAGTGACAAGTCTGCCTGACCCAGAGAAGCAGCCAATTCCCTTCTACCACAGGATAGTGCAGATACAAGAAACTTACTCAGCTGCCTGGAGAGACTTGATCAGCCTATGCCAAATCAAAGCAGGATATGTCTTTTGGCCAGTCATGCAGATGGCCTTCAATGATGCCTGCCTGACAAGTGCCACTTCATACACCTCAGGCGTGGAGTTCTGTGCATAACTCCACACCTGGGCAAGGGAGAAGTTGACGTATCAGACCACCACAATCCAAGATATTACCCAAGATAAAGGGGAGTCTGTGAAGAAGTATCATGCTAGACTCATAAAGGCACACACACACATGTTATCAACTGCTTTTGTTTCAGGGCTCAGAGACGATATCAGAAAAGGCCTGATGGTGGCCCGCCCTGAATACCATTCAATAAAAATGTCTGATTTATTGTTGGTGACCAGAGGTATAGAAAATCAAAAAGGTAAAAAACCAACGCCCCTCATGGTAACCCATGACGAAGATCCCGCCTACACTAGTCCACCACCACTGCCCAATACCAGGGAAAGGATCACCTGTTACAACTGTGGGAAACGGGGTCACTTTAGAAAAGAATGCAGAGCCCCAAGATGTCCCAGACGAAAAACCTACCACTTTCCTCATTGACAGGGGTGCAGCCAAAAGTGTGTTGAGGGCGGTGAACCTGCCTAATAATTCTTTCCTTTCCACTATTGATGTTTCCTGCGTAGGAATGGATGGGGTGCCCCGCTCCAGTCCACTTCCTGATTTGCTTGCCAGATTTGTGGTGTCCTCTACATGTCCCTTGAATCTACTAGGAGCTGATGTGTTGTCCAGACTACAGGCCTCAATCAGGACACGCCTGAAGGGGGGATGAAGTTACATACTCCCCTATGTTTAGAAGACTCATCTGCTTTGTGTTTTTTTGCCTCTCCTGATGACACTTCATGAAGCAAAAACTTCAAGTTCAATACTGCAGGAAGTACTTGACAGAATCCCTGTGTGCCTATGGTCCACAGGACCGGAAGACAACGGTCACTTAAAGGTGCCACCAGTTTCAGTCAAGCTAAAAGAGGGCGCTTCATTGCCCCGGAAACCACAATAACCCCAAGAAGAGAACCCCTAAAGAAGAACCAGGTACCTGCTGTGGATGCCTTTGACTGCAAAGTACCTCACAGAGGTGGACCTTACAAACGCTTTCTTCAGTGTCCACCCTCACCCCTCCTGCTGTTACCTTTTTGCATTCATCCATGGAAAGAAACGGCAACATACCTAAACAGTTGTGCCACAAGGGGCACAGAACTTTCCAAGCCAGTTTGCAAAAGCTATGGCTATCATCCTTGACACATGACAAGAGGAACACCTGGAAGTGATTCTCTTACAACATGTTGATGACCTTCTCCTTTGTGCAGCTGACTTACCCCCTGTTAAAGTCACCTCAGAAAGCCTTTTGTGCTATCTTGCCAACCAGGGCTGCAGAGCCTCAAAGCCCAAATTGCAGTGGTGCTCAACACCTGTCATTTTCCTTGGACTAATTTCCTAGTGCAGAGCATGGATTCCAGAAGCCTTCCTACTGATGCTCTGCAATCAGACCCTTCCAGATGTCTCCTGAAGAAATATCTAAGTTTGAGGCCCTCAAATGTGCCATCTCAGGCGCTAGGGCTCCCAGACTACGACAAAACGCTCACGCTCTTTGTATCCGAACGTCTGGGACATGCTGCAGGTGTACTCACCCAATCACACGGCATCAGCCTACGCCCCGTGGGATATTATTCCTGTCGGCTGGAAGCGGAAGCAAGAGGAGGCCTATTGTGTCTGCGAGCTGGCTTTGCTATACAAGCCTTGCTTGACAAAACTTTGAACTTGGTCCTCAGACACTACCTCGTTCTGCTTACTCCCCATGACGTTGTTGCCATATTCAACCAAGATCCAGCCGAAACACTTGTCCACTACCAGACACTTGAGACTCCTGTGTTCCCTCCTACTGGACAGCATTACTCTATTAAGTTGTCAAACACTGAACCCTACCACCCTTCTTCCACTTCTCGAGGGGGGAAAGGAGGAGGAGGAGTAGAGTCTTGACTTGTCACCCCATGACCACACAGGACACGCGGTCACCATTGAAAACACTGTTCTACAAGCTGAAGCCTTACCGCCGGTGATGTCTGCACAGGAGGCAGAGCTGTAAGCACTTACTACAGCACGTAAATGGGCAGAGGGAAAAAGAGCCAACATTCATATGGACTCAAGATATGCTTTCAGCATTGCCCATGATTATGGTGTTATCTAGGACAGAGGATTCCTGACGGCTGCAGGAACACCTGTGAAAACTTGATTGATGCCTTGCTTCTCCTAACCCAAGTGACTATTCTGAGTAAAGCAAACGACAAAATGAACTCAAAGGAAGCTCGAGGCAATCATCTAGCCAATTCAGCTGCCAAACAGACAGCTGGTGGTCCACGGGAAGTGGACAGCAGGGTGGTAGAAGAAGACCACCCTGTGCTTACCTTACAGACTTTCCCAGTGGACAGAGTTTATCTAAAAGAACTACAGGAAACAACAAGTCCGGATAAGAAGGAAAGCTGGAAACGGAGAGGAGCAACTCTCAGAAATGGACTATTCGAGTGCAACAAGAAGCCTTGTCTACCCAGGAGTATGTACCCAGCCGTGGTGCAATGGGCACATGGAGCTGCCCACTTGACAAAGACTTTTATGAACTCTCTTATCAACAAGTGTTGCACCAAGAGTTACTCCACTGACCGACAACTTCTGCAGATAATGCATTATCTGCACCAAATGTAACCCAGGATGCACAGGAAAAACACAGAAGAAGCACCTGGCAAAAGCCCTATACCCCATTCCAGAGGATGCAAATTGATCATTCTCAAGTGCCAAGAAGTGGCAGATTCTAATACGCCCTAGTGGAAGTGGTCATGACTGCCAGGACCACAGCTAAGAAATTACTGAGTGAGATAGTATGTAGATTTGGGGTCCCAGAGGTGATATTCAGAGATCAGGGACCAGCCTTAACAGCAACCCTTACTAAAGAGACTTGGGCAGCACTGGGGGTTCAGTTGGTACTACACATCCCATACCACCCTCAAAGTAGCGGGAAGGTAGAAAGGATGAATGGGACACTAAAAACAGGATGTTAAAGATGGCCCAAGAGACTAACATGAGTTGGCCAGACAGTTAGCCCATTGCCCTGTTCAGTGTCAGACACACCCCCAGGGGAAACATGCCCTATCCCCTTATGAAATTTTGTTTGGTTCAGCTCCCAGACTTGGTTGTTACTTTCCACAACAGTTACAGTTGCAGTCTGATGTGTTGACTAATTATGTAACCACATTATCACGAGAATTAACCTGAATGCATGTCCAGGTGTTTTCTTCCATTCCAGATCCTGAATTAGATACAGGAACACACCAACTACTGTCTGGAGATACTTGAGCCAAGTTATGATGGTCCATTCCAAGTTTTGCTGACCACAGCCACCTCAGTCAAGTTGGCCAGGAAGAACACCTGAATGCACGCTTATCACTGCAGGAGAGCATGTTTTCGTGTGCTGCATATCCTTTTTCTGTTTGATCTAGGGGGGAGGGGCCCAGGAGGTGGCCATCACAAAAATGATAACATAATTACGTTTTGGTGTAACTCTTCAGGTACACATGTGACCACCTTTACCTTAGATTACTGTGACATAGTACCTTGTCCGTTTGACCCTTCATGGTGATGCCATTGGTACAGTGATATCCCTGACGGTAAGGACATATATGTATGCCACACAGACAGTTACTGGGGACAGAGTTGTGGTTTCTGTGAGGGCCAGTGGGTTGGAACACAGGGCCAGACTAGGCGACCACAGAGTGCATTAGACAAAAAAGATGAAAATAGAAAGCCCCCGTATCCTAACCGAAGATACCCCTGATACATACACTGACCCAGCACACAGTCAGAGGAGGAAGCGAGCAGCTCTCTCCGGAAGCTTTGATTCTCATGTATACATAGATGTCATAAGGGTTACAAGGGGGGTCCCTGATAAGTTTAAAGCCAGGGATCAGGTAAAAGCTGGTTTTGAGTCTTTGATCCCCATAACAACTGTCAGCAAGAATGTAGATTGGATTAACTACATGTCATGGTTATGCAATAGAGTTTGTCGATCAGCATACCTGTCTCCATGTGTTTATCTCTAGAGACCAGCTGACCCTCACCTGACTGCTTTTGTAACCTCTCCTCTAAGCATGGCCCCACCGCAGGCCCTATCAGGGAACCCTATATTAACCTGTGCACCGCAAGCCAGCAGTGCTGATCAACCATTGTGTGTTAGCCTCTGTGTGTACTTGCTGTGTTTCATACATCTGATTCCTGTTACCGACTTTGGCGTGTTCCCGACCATCCCTGTTTGCCTGTGACCCTGAACCTTGGCTTGTCCCTTACTTTCCTTGTTGTTCTAGCCTGCTGCCTCCTTCCTCTTCTCCTGTAGTCTACCGTGAGCGTGAGCTGTGAGACCCTGGGGGCCGCGACCTGGAGCCAGACTGCAGCGCAGTCCATCCTTACCATTAAAGGCTCTGGTGAACACCTGCTGGCTCTTAGACTCCGCGCCCTGGGGAATCTATGCTCTAGCTCCCAGTGGGATCTGTGTCAGTGATCCAGTAGACCTGCTTCCTGAACCTCCCCGAGTTCAATCCGCAGCAGTCAGCCGTAGGGTCCACTACCTTGCGGTGCACTCCTGATCCCAACGGTGTGCATCTGTCACCCAGCCTCTAGGTGACCTGACACTACACATATTATAACCAACAGAGATTTGTAAATTACCCTAAAGATGCCTTCCAGGGAATTGCTGACCAGTTAGCCCCCACTTCCTACATGACATTCCAGGACCGGGTGGCCTTAGACATGGTGCTAGCTGGGAAAGGAGGTGTTTTGTAAAATCATAGGAAAAAACGGGAACCTGTTGTACATACATTCCTGATAATACTGGCCCAAATGGTAAGGTTACTCTAGCTATAAAGAAATGAGAAGATCTGTCATTGGAGTTGAAGAAGAACTCAGGTACCACAGACCCATGGGATCAATACTTTAGCTGGATCAGTGGGTGGCAGAAGGTGCTCGTCCAGATAGGGGTAAGGGTATTAATAATCCTGGTTCTTTTAGCCCTGATTGTATGCTGTATTCTACCTTTCGTTAAAAGTTAATGAGCAAGGCTGTAGACAATAGCACACCTACATTTCTCCACCAAGAAGAAGAGGACCTCCTTATGATGGAAGATGACAAACCCTTCACTCCCCTACAGTCACTCCCTGTCCATAATCTCACAATCCTATAGGGTTTTAGGGATAGATAGCGCCTGACTGCACCTCTCCAGCTATATCGAGGAGGGAAGTGAACAGTTGCTGCCCAATTCTATATACAGCCTAAAAGAGTTGCTGAGGAGAAGGGCCAGGCCAAAGTGGGACCTTTAGATATTAGGGACAGAAAAGAGAAAATAGTCATTTTAGGGGGGATTGTGAAGGAATGTGATGTAAATAATAATAATAATCTGAAAATGTCTATTTTCTTATGTGCATACATATTTTTCTCCTTACTCATTATATAAGTATACAGGTTTGCTCTGTTCCTATATTCTTCTCAAAATGGCGGGTACCCCCTACATCCCACACATCAGAAGAACGCGGAACTGAAGATAAAACCAAGGACAGCCAAACCTCGTTATGAAGATTCTCCATCTTCTTTCCTATCCTAACCAATGAGATGTACCTATTAGACTAACATAGCAATGACGTATTTGTGTGTATAAAACATTAGCACCGCCTTGAATAAATCAGAAGTGTAATAAGTAACGGTGCTGAGCGTGTCTCAGAGTGTTTACTTTTATATGCATGCATATCCACACTTTCCAATTAGAGACAGCAGCAGATAACCTTGGGCTCGATTGGAGCTCTTAATCATTTCCATAACATGGGCACCCCTGCAGTAAACCATGCATCATTGTCTTTACATTGCATTGTCTTTAATAGGCAAAATGGCCTAACTATATACCCAGTTTTTCTTTTATTGAGGATATTACAAGCATGTTACAAAAACCCTAAAATGAGGGACTCAATGAACAAAAAAAAATCTCAACACAATGTAACAAAATTTGTTGCAAAAACAAATATATATATAAAATAAGTGGGGAAATAAAGTCCCTCAGATAATCATCAACAGAGGAAAAAAATACAAACCACACTTTCGAACTACTGTGATAAATAGTGTCACTCTAAACATCAGGGGAAAGAAAAGATTAAAGCTAGAGAAATATATGTAAATAAAAACAACAATTTTATTGAGTCAAACTACAGTCTGAACATTTAAAAAGTTTAACTGGTGCCCTCAAAATCACAATTCATGTAATTTTTTTCTCTTTTCAACATTTTTTATTAATGCATAATAAAAGTATCAACATAAAAATATTGTCACTCATATATGTACAAATATCGTAGCTAATTGAGAGCAAAAAATATGTCCGTTGTATTGGGCATGCAGCACTGCAGGTATACAAGAGGTGCTGCCTTGTTATATAGTTACATACTAGGTGAGATTGAAAAAAGACACAAGTCCAACCTATGTGTGTGATTATATGTCAGTATTACATTGTATATCCCTGCATGTTGCGGTCATTCAGGTGCTTATCTAATAGTTTCTTGAAACTATAGATGCTCCCCGCTAAGACCACCACGTGTGGAAGAGAATTCCAGATCCTTGCCGCTCTTACAGTAAAGAACCCTCTACGTAGTTTAAGGTTAAACCTCTTTTCTTCTAATTTTAATGAGTGGCCACGAGTCTTGTTAAACTCCCTTTTCCCTATTGTGGGGTCATTAGTATGGTATTTGTAAATTGAAATCATATCCCCTCTCAATCGTCTCTTCTCCAGAGAGAATAAGTTCAGTGCTCACAACCTTTCCTCATAACTAATATCCTCCAGACCCTTTATTAGCTTAGTTGCCCTTCTTTGTATTCGCTCCATTTCCAGTACATGCTTCCTGAGGACTGGTGCCCAGAACTGGACAGCATACTCTAGGTGCGGCCCGACCAGAGTCTTGTAGAGTGGGAGAATTATCGTTTTATCTCTGGTGTTGATCCCCTTTTTAATGCATGCCAATATTCAGGGCCCTCTGGTCCCTTCTGTATTGAACTGTACTGCAATTGTGCTGTCTCCCCTCTACATTGTAAAGCGCTGCGTAAACTGTTGGCACTATATAAATCGTGAATAATAATAATAATAATATTCTGTTTGCTTTGTTAGCAGCAGCCTGGCATTGCATGCCATTGCCGAGCCTATCATCTACTAGGACCCCCAGGTCCTTTTTCATCCTAGATTCCCCCAGAGGTTCTCCCCCAGTGTATAGATTGCATTCATATTTTTGCCACCCAGATGCATGATTTTTCATTTTTCTACATTAAACCTCATTTACCATGTAGTTGCCCACCCCATTAATTTGTTCAGATCTTTTTGCAAGGTTTCCACATCCTGCCGAGAAGTTATTACCCTGCTTAGCTTAGTATTAGGTAGTTTTTGTTGTCATTATGATTTAAAAAGATTAAACACAGTTGATTGATAATAAATGGCTTCAGACAAACACTAACCATGAGTGAAAGAAAAGTTTTTGTGTTATCATTCATATTCTCTGAAAAATGGCCAAGAAATCATAAATTTTTCTAGGGTATGTAAACTTATCACCACAACTGTATATAACAAATATACATGCCCATTCATAAAATGTACAAACTACCACAACTACATACGTACTGTGGATGTATCAGATGTAGAACCAAAAAATGTCAAAGGAATAAGTAGGGACACCTGCAGAAAGTGAATGTCAGAAATATTTATCAGCAAACATGAGGGTATGTAAACTTATGAGCAAAACTGTATATGGATATGTATACTGTATATACATGTATATACATGTATAAAATACAATATAGTTGTATACTATCTAGTACTGAAAGGCTGTGGTTTCCTTCCCTGTGATGTAAAGCTCTTATGGCTTTATAAATGCCACATCTAGTAATATTAACCCGCCCCACCTCCTTGTTTCTTCCCCCTATTTCAAGTTCAACATGGCACCTCATGGCAAAGAACTCTCTCGGCGGCTATAAGAAGATTGGCAAGACCCTGAAACTGAGCTGCAGCATGGTTGCCAAAACCATACAGCGGTTTAACAGGACAGGTTCCACTCAGAACAGGCCTCACCATGGTCGACCAAAGAAGTTGAGTGCACGTGCTCAGCGTCATATCCGGAGGTTGTCTTTGGGAAATAGACGTATGAGTGCTGCCAGCATTGCTGCAGAAATTGAAGGGGTGGGGGGTCAGCCTGTCAGTGGTCAGCCCATACGCCGCACACTGCATCAAATTGGTCTGCATGGCTGTCGTCGCAGAAGGAAGCCTCTTCTAAAGATGATGTACAAGAAAGCTGGCAAACAGTTTGCTGAAGACAAGCAGACTAAGGACATTGATTACTAGAACCTTGTCCTGTGGTCTGATGAGACCAAGATAAACTTATTTGGTTCAGATGGTGTCAAGCATGTGTGGCGGCAACCAGGTGAGGAGTACAAAGACAAGTGTATCTTGCCTACAGTCAAGCATGGTGTTGGAAGTGTCATGGTCTGGGGCTGCATGAGTGCTGCCGGAACTGGGGAGCTACAGTTCATTGAGGGAACCATGAATGCTAACATGTACTGGGACATACTGAAGCAGAGCATGATGCCCTCCCTTTGGAAAATGGGTCGCAGGGCAGTATTCCAACATGATAACGACCCCAAACACACCTCCAAGGCGACCACTGCCTTGCTAAAGAAGCTGAGGGTAAAGGTGATGGACTGGCCAAGCATGGCTCCAGACCTAAACCCTATTGAGCATCTGTGGGGCATCCTCAAATGGAAGAGGGAGGAGCGCAAGGTCTTTACATCCACCAGCTCCGTGATGTCGTCATGAAGGAGTGTAAGAGGACTCCAGTGGCAACCTGTGAAGCTCTGGTGAAATCAATGCCCAAGAGGGGTAAGGGAGTGCTAGAAAATAATGGTGGCTACACAAAATATTGACACTTTGGGCCCAATTTGGACATTTGCACTTAGGGGGTGTACTCACTTTTGTTGCCAGCGGTTTATACATTAATGGCTGTGTGTTGAGTTATTTTGAGGGGACAGCAAATTTACACTGTTATACAAGCTGCACACTCACTACTTTACATTGTAGCAAAGTGTCATTTCTTCAGTGTTGTCACATAAAAAGATATAATAAAATATTTACAAAAATGTGAGGGGTGTACTCAGTTTTGTGAGATACTGTATATGCTAGATCTTGTAAGTGCTTTTAACCTTATGTGTATTAAACTGTTGGAATACTGCACTTAGAAGCGCCTTCTTGTTGCTTTTTCACCATGAGCAGAAATTGTCTACTGCTCAAGGAAGCCCTGGCAACATCTAGCAGGGTTCTCCAAACTATGGCCCTCCAGTTGTTCCGGAACTACAATTCCTATCAGGCCTAGTCATGTCTGTGAATGTCAGAGTTTTTCAATGCCTCATGGGACATGTAGTTCCGCAACAGCTGGAGGGCCTTGGTTTGGAGATCCCTGATCTAGAGGGACTCTAGGGTTACCCACAACCCTAGTTAAGAAGAGCTGCTGTAACGGTAGGAAAAAAAAAACCCACAGTCTGAAAACTCTGTGGCTTTTGGTTTTTGGCTGACTGCTTACTACCCCTGTGAAGTCATCATTCTGGACTCTAAGCCAAAACTAGCGAAGTTGCATTTACTGTATATTAGGGAGCTCACAGTCAGAAGATAAACATTGTACTGGATTGCAGAATTACCTAACCAGGAAAAATTAAAATTTTTTGAAAATGTAATGTTGAACTTTTCCTGTTGACATTTATCTTCTTTCAGCTGGCACATTGGAAGTAACATTCAACCTTTTTAAATATTTTAATATTTTAGTTCTGCACAAAGGTATTCAGACAGGCTTATTACACGATTACATCCAAAAGCCTTTTTTTTTAAATGTTGTAGATATTTTTTAGTATAGAGCAATCAGCTTTCTGTCTCCTGTTTTTAAAAGAACTGCTGGGAATTCAGTGATTCCTAAAAATTTCTATAGTTCATAGTATATGGAACATAATCTTATAATACTATTTACGTGGCTGCTGCTATAAGCTGCTACTTATTAAAAGCTCTGGGTTTGGAGATAGGGTTTACAGACGTGAGATGGGTGAAGAAAAGAATAGGAATTATTAGGATACAGTTGGTTTTACAGAAAAGTCTGTGGTATTTGATGATTTATCCTATATCTTCATATAATATAACAGTAAAATGACTGAATTTAAAATATTTGTACATTTCCATTGTTTAGGCTACTATCATGTTTTCTCAACCTTTTTTCTGACTCTTTTTTTTTTCTTTTACCACATTTGGTTCAGATTTAGAAAAATTGTTTCTGGTTTATTTTAATATCTTGCTCGTGTATAAGTTTATTGACTTTAATAAATTCATTTATTTTATTTATTTTTCTTTTCATTTTTTCCACCTAGCATTTGCCTGGTATTCATTAATGGAAATGATCTAAAGATGCCAAGTATGGTTAGGAAACCCAATAAACCAGTTAGAAATGTTGTCGCTTAAATGTAGGCATTAAAGTGGTATTAACCACTTGCTTACTGGGCACATATATCCCCTTCCTGCCCAGGCCAATTTTCAGCTTTCATAACGGTTGCACTTTGAATGACAATTGCGCGGTTATGCAACATTGTACCCAAACAAAATTGCCATCTTTTTTTTTTTTTTACACAAATAGAGCTTTCTTTTGGTAGTATTTAATCACCACTGGGGTTATTTTTGCTAAAAAATAAAAAAAAACTGGAAATTTTGAAAAATAAAAATATATATATATATTTTTTTATAGATTGTTATACAATATTACAAACAGGTAATTTTTCCCCCTCACTGATGTGCACTGATGAGGCTGCACTGATGGGCACTTATAGGCACTGATGAGGTGGCACTGATTGGCACTGATGAGGTGTCACTGGTGGGCACTGATGAGGAGGCACTGATGAGGCTGCACTGATAGGTGGCACTGATGGGCTCTGATAGGCGGCACTGAAGGAACTGAGAGGTGGCACTGATAGGCGACACTGATAGGCAGGACTGATTGGCACTGGAAGATGGCACTGATAGGCAGCACTGATAGGTGACACTGATGATGAGGCACTGATGGTCACTGATTGGCAGCACAGATGGGCACTGATAGGTGGCACTGGTGGGCACTGATTGGCAGCACTGGTGGGCATGAATAGGTGGCACTGGTTGGCACTGATTAGCAGCACTGATGAGCACTGCATGGGACTGATGTCCCTGTAACAGAAGCCGGCTACCAGCTTTCTTCCTTTCTCCTCATGCTATCAACGTGAGGAGAAAAAAAGTCGATAACCAGCTTCTGTTTACTTCCGTGATCAACTGTCATTGGCTGACAGCTGATCACGTGGTAAACGGCCACTGTGATTGGCCCTTTACCCTGTTCTGTGATCAGCCTCTTTCCATGCAATACTGTTACTAAACTTTGGGAATGTGCAGTTACTCGTGCTATTGGGTATCACCACTTCATATATGAATTATGATGTATTTCTTGTCTGTTTAATCCCTTTGATCTTTTTTAAACACTAAGCCTCATGTGAGGTTTTTTGAAACTTTGTTGTTCCTTTCTAATACAATTTACAATTTATACTAATACATTTGTTTGCCATTGGTTGCCGTGTAAAAGTCCCAAAATGAGGTTTATTACAATATTTCTAAGCATTTAACACTGACTGAGGTGCATAAAATATGCAGATTTTTTCATTTATGTTAAATATTTATCCCAAAGGAAACAAAAAAACTGTTGCTGCAACTTCTTAAAAAGTGTTAACTGGAGTCGCACTTTAATTTGTTTTTCAAGTCCATCTAAATCTGCTAGTGCATTTAACACTACAATACTAGTGTATCTAATGGAAAACATAGAGCACTGGCCTCATGGAGCACTATTAGCAATTTATTTGAAATAAAGGATAAAATACTATTCACATACACGTATCTCAATTGTTTAACGCTCAGCAAATCCAGAATAGCAGATCCTCAGATCTCCTTCCAGTACAACAATATCATACGGCAACCCAGTCTGCCATTTTTTATTAGCAGATGATGCATTTCTGGAGTCCCATCCTTTACTGCAGAGCCTGCCTGTCACTGTGAATAAAGGGCTGGACCCCAGGAATACGCCAGCAGCTAACCGATACCAGCCGATGCGGTAGTGTATGATGCTGCCATGCTGGAAGGAAATCTGAGGATCTGCCATACATAATTTTTGTGGCTTTAATGAGCATTTAAGTATTAGGAGTACTCCATCCTTTCTTTATTCTTTAAGATTTTGATTTTCTAAAATAGCATAACTTATGACCACTGAAAGCAGTTAAAGTGACTGTCACAGAAATGAACAAAATGAAAGGATATGTGAACCCTTAATGTGTAAAGCAACTTGTTCAGTTTAAAATAGAAATGCAAGGCAAACCATTTGATTATATCTATCTATCTATCTATCTATCTATCTATCTATCTATCTATCTATCTATCTATCTATCTATCTATCTATCTATCTATCTATCTATCTATCTATCTATCATCTCACAAAAGTGAGTACACCCCTTACATTTTTGTAAATATTTTATATCTTTTCATGTGACAGCACTGAAGAAATGACACTTTGCTACAATGTAAAGTAGTGAGTGTACAGCTTGTATAACAGTGTAATATTTGCTGTCCCTTCAAAATAACTCAACACACAGCCATTAATGTCTAAACCGCTGGCAACAAAAGTGAGTACACCTCTAAGTGAAAATGTCCAAATTGGGCCCAAAGCGTCAATATTTTCTGTGGCCACCATTATTTTCCAGCACTGCCTTAACCCTCTTGGGCATGGAGTTCACCAGAGCTTCACAGGTTGCCACTGGAGTCCTATTCCACTCCTCCATGATGACATCACAGAGCTGGTGAATGTTAGATACCTTGAGCTCTTCCGCCTACCATTTAAGGATGCCCCACAGATGCTCAATAGTTTTTAGGTCTGGAGACATGCTTGGCCAGTCCATCACCTTTACTCTTAGCTTCTTTAGCAAGGCAGTAGTCGTCTTAGAGGTGTGTTTGGGGTCGTAATCACGTTGCAATACTGCCCTGCGACCCAGTCTGTGAAGGGAGGGGATCATGCTCTGCTTCAGTATGTCACAGTACATGTTGGCATTCATGGTTCCCTCAATGAACTGTAGCTCCCCAGTACCAGCAGCACTCATGCAGCCCCAGATCATGACACTCTCACCACCATGCTTGACTGTAGGCAAGACACACTTGTCTTTGTACTCCTCACCTGCTTGCCGCCACACACACTTGACACCATCTGAACCAAATAAGTTTATCTTGGTCTCATCAGACAACAGGACATGGTTCCAGTAATCCATGTCCTTACTCTGCTTGTCTTCAGCAAACTGTTTGTGGGATTTCGTGTGCATCATCTTTAGAAGAGGCTTCCTTCTGGGATGACAGCCATGCAGACCTATTTGATGCAGTGTGCGGCGTATGGTCTGAGCACTGACAGTCAACCAAAGAAGTTGAGTGCACATGCTCAGCATCATATGCAGAGGTTGTCTTTCGGAAATAGATATATGAGTGCTGCCAGCATTGCTGCAGAGGTTGAAGGGGTGGAACCCCTGTTAAACCCATGTATGGTCTTGGCCACCGTGCTGCAGCTCAGTTTCAGGGTCTTGGCAATCTTCTTATAGCCTAGGCCAGCTTTATGTAGAGCAACAATTCTTTTTTCAGATCCTCAGAGAGTTCTTTGCCATGAGGTACCATGTTGGACTTCCAGTGACCAGTATGAGAGAGTGAGAGCGACACCAAATTTAACACACCTGCTCCCCATTCACATCTGAGACCTTGTAACACTAATGAGTCACATGACACCGGGGATCGTCGCCGATCTCCGCTGACTGAGCGGAGAGGAGCAAGTGCCGGCGAGATACACAAAGCCGAGTGTACTCGGCTAGTTTTGGCTCCTCTCACAGTCCTGCCCCTGACTGTGAGTAGAGCCGAGAATAGCCAAGTACACTCGCAGAGATTGGCGGGGATCAGCGTATAACACACACCCACGATTTTCCCCTGATTTTAAGGGGAAAAAAGTGCGTTATATGCCAATAAATACGGTATATATATATATATATATATATATATATATATATATATATATATATATATACACACATATATATACCTTTTTTTCTCTTTTTTTTAATAGTTGATCACATAGCCTCTGCATAAGGGGCTTAGATAGAGAGCTGGGGGTGGAGACTGCAGGGGGGCATGTCAGCAGCAGGCAGATAAACATCAGTATAGTGAGCTTCCTAGTTGTGCAGTGGGGCGTGTCAGCATATGTCTGGCCATTGGAGGAAAGGAAAGCTATGCTCTCAAGAAGAATGCAAAGAAGCTTGTGTTTTCATGCCTAGCATGTTCAGGTTGAAATACAATAGCAGGGGGGGCAGGAGGCGGAGCCTAGCGGAGCAGACATGCATTGTTAGAGCTCCACACCGCTGAGGAGAGAAGAGAAGGACAAAGCGGAGCCCGCAGGCTCAAAAGGTATCCATTTGAACCTTTTTGCCCCAGGGAACAAACTGTGAAAGTTTGGGCAGGAAATATGGTACTGGGAGGAAACCGTGGCAGAAATAAAAATCACCTCACAAAGAGCTCACAGGCACTCACTGCAGCTGAAGCAGCTCCAGTCACCTCACAAGATACAGCATCAGGGAGCTCTCACAGACAGAAAATGTCACAGCAAGACTCTCCATTTGAGTCAGATACAGAACAAATCCTCTCACAAACTTCTCCACAAGCCTCCTCAGTATCCCCAGTAATATTATTACAATTTGAAAAGATGCTTCATAAGGCTTTAAAACAAACCTCAGACCAAATAACAAAAAGCCTAACCAAAGAAATAAGAGAGCTGGGAAACCGCACCGCAGCCTTAGAAATAAAAATGGATGAAATTGAAATTACAACCCAAGAAAATATAACAGAATTGGAACAATTAAAAAAAGAGAATTTAATACTTCAAACTAAGCTCGAAGATAACGAAAATAGAGCCAGACGTTCAAACTTGCGCATAAGGGGAATACCTGAAACTGTGACAGACCTGCAATCTACTATTACTGCTCTATTACAAGAACTAAAGCCAGATATCCCTATTGAACGTTTAGAACTGGACAGAGTACACAGAGCCCTCACAGCCAAAAAGAAAGATGGACCCCCACGTGATATAATCACAAAATTTCATTATTACAGAACGAAAGAACAAATACTAATTGCTGCAAGAGAAAAAAAGGAACTTAATTTTCAAGGACACAATTATCAAATTTTTGCTGACCTATCCCAACTTACTATTACTAAAAGACGATCCATGAAACCCCAACTAATGGAACTGCAACGCCACAACATTATGTATCAATGGGGCTTCCCCTTTTCAGTCAGATTTAACTACCAAGGTACAATTTACAGAAGCAGATCAGCAGATGAACTACAACAAACCCTTTTAAAATTAAATCTGACAGAACCCACAAGCAGCAACTCTCCCACATGCAGAAGAATGGCGTCATCTTCACCTTCAGGCAGCACCCAGAAAATTTCAGAACAAAATGGGAATCATCATTCTCACAAAAGAGGCCGTTATGCCACATCATCCATGGACCAAGAAGATTCAATGGACTGACATCCTAATTCCTGATATCTCTTCATTTATTATACTAAGAGATGGTTCTCTTTAAAAAAACCTATATTTATAACTGAATGTAATTGCATTCTGATAGTCACACACTGTGTGGGATCATGTTACATTCCAGTTATATTTCTTATTACTTCTGATTCATATAGCCTTAGAATATATAAGTGAAATAAGGAAATTCTTGTTCAGTTATATATTATCAGGTAATAACAATAGATTTATTACTTTTTAGGACAAATATGTTCAATAATCCAGAAGTAATGGAAGCTTTTTCTTTCTTTTCTTAAAACAAATATATTATTACCTAACTAGTTCCTAGAATTATGTTTTTGTTTATTCTAATCTGAAGCAATACAACCTCAATTTTATGAGTTAACATATCTAAACAGTTACATATGAATAAAATATGTAACTGTTTACTCTAAAAGGGTTAAAATCCCAAAATAATTCAAACTATCTTCATCAATACCAAAGTTATTAACAGTACCTTTCTAACTGAATTATTTAGCCTAGGGCAAGACTAACCATATACAACCACCCTGTAATAATAAATTTCAACAAAAACTATATTCGACACTCCAATTAATGAAACATCATTTTGATGTCTTTTGACATAGCATTTCTCTGCTGTAAGCGGAAGATCCGTGTACCCCCATTAGCCCTCCTCATTCTCCCAACCATATTATGTGGGAGTGTGACGAAGGCACTTATTCCCCTGAGAGAGATATTTATTCTCTTTCACGGGTAAATTGTGATTACTTGCAAAAAATAATTTATACAATGTATCATTTAATCTCATATGTTTTTTGTTTACTCTTTACTCCAGAATTCACTGGTTTCTTTTCTATCTATTCATCTCTTCAGTCCACACAGGTTGATCTGTGCAGTCAGCTCTGCATAACAAAAAGTAAGTCAAAACTATTTGATCTATTGCCATGGCACCACTGAATATACTTTCCCTGAATGTTCAGGGAATAAATGTCCCTCAAAAAAGGACCAAAGCCTTCCGTACTTTCCATAACAAGAAGGCTCACATAGTATGCCTTCAAGAAACACACTTCACCAAGGATTCTACTCCAAAATATATTTCTCCTTTTTATCAACAAATTTACACGGCTTCTGCCTGTACCAAGCAAAGGGGAACTCTAATTGCATTTCACCGATCCACACCATTCACCTTATCATCAGAAATTAAAGACCCAGAAGGTAGATACCTAATACTCATGGGTTATATAATGGATACAGCAATCACGGTGATTTCCTACTACGCTCCTAACAAACAACCTACACCATTCCTCTCACATATATTACAAGTGATTAATACACACAAAATAGGAACAGTGATAATGTGTGGGGATTCGAACCAGGTCCTCCTCCCATTTCTAGATAAATCACCTTTTACACCATCCAAAATAACCTCTAGATTACCTTTTTCTCAACTTCTTTCCAAATACAATCTGGTAGATTCATGGAGAGAAAGTAACCCAATGAAAAAGAAATTCACTTATTTCTCGCACCCTCATCAAACCTTCACCAGAATAGATCATATTTTTCTAACAATAGGAATGATACCAGAAATTATTGCATCAGATATAATTCCGATTCCGTGGTCTGACCATAATGCAGTATACACTACTATAGCCTCAGCCATACCAAAAGCGCATGACCCAACGTGGTACTTACCGGACATAATGCTCAAACACCCACTACATCAGATGGCCATTGAACAAGCTTTAAAGGAATACATATCAATTAATAATACAACAGACATCTCCCCAATAACACTGTGGGAAGCTCATAAGCCTGTCTTGCGTGGTACAATACAAAGACAAATGGCACTATTTAAACGGGAACGCAAAAATCTAGCAAAAAAAATAGAACTCAATTTTAATGCAGCCTACATATCATTTCAAGATAATCCATCTCAGAGTACAAAATCTCATCTGGAAAAATCTAGATTGGAATACAATCTATTTATCACTGAGTCAGTTGATAAATCCCTCAAACGCTCCAAACACAATTTCTACATGAATACAAACAAACCAGGTACATATTTGGCTCGGGCATTAAATTCAACTAACAAATCTTTCAAACCAATACGTTTGAAATTATCAAAAAATGTTTACACTTGTAATCCAGTTAAAATAGTCCATAAATTTCACTCACATCTCGCAACTTTATACAAGACAAACAATGAATTTAATCCTACAGAAGCTGAATCCTTCTTCTCAAAAATAAACTTACCTGAGTTATCTCAGAATCAAAAAAGCAGTTTGGATGAGCCTATAACTATAGATGAAGTTGCTAACGCCATAAAAGACCTAAAACTTAACAAAAGACCAGGCCCAGACGGCTACTTGGCTTTATACTATAAAACATTCTCAGAAATACTCTCTCCCATTCTCACTGAAACTTTTAACAAACTTCTAGATGGACATTCTTTTCGGCAAGAAACACTAATGGCAATTGTTTGTATGATCCCAAAACCCCTTTCTGATGATACTTCCTGTGTGAATTATCAGCCTATCTCTCTGTTAAACCTCGATATTAAATTATTAGCAAAAATAATAGCAAAATGCCTCAATAGCATTATAGTAAAATTAATACATAAAGATCAAGTAGGCTTCATGCCAAATAGACAGGCAGGCGATAATATACGCAGGGCAGTGTTATTGGCACATATTGCTAAAAAACGGAAAATCCCTTTATGTTTTCTATCTCTCAATATTAAGAGGGCATTTGACACAGTATCCTGGCAATATATGCAATATTCATTACAAAAATGGGGTTTTGGACCCCACTTTTTAACATGGATCAAAGCATTATATAATAAACCCAAAGCCTATATAAAATATGCTGGATACAAATCTGAAGCCTTTAATATCGAAAGAGGTACCCGACAGGGTTGCCCATTATCTCCCTTATTATTTGCCCTTATACTCAAACCCATGGCCCAATACATCAGAACAAACCAAACTATAACTGGCATTGAAGTAGGAGGTATTACACACAAATTATGTATATTTGCAGACGATATATTACTTTTTCTATCATCACCACAGGTCTCTGGTCCTAACTTAATACCAGCTCTTGATGGATTTGCAGCCCTATCCGGCCTTATGATTAATCCTAAGAAATGCCTAGTGCTTAATATTTCACTCACAAACATGGAATTGATCCCGGCTAGGGCTGCACTCCCATTCACATGGGCAGAAAAATCATTCCCATATCTTGGAATTCATTTAACAGCATCTCATTCTGACTTATTCTCAATCAATCATCCTCCTGTATTAAGACAGATCACAAATCTAATAAAACAATGGTCGCAACTTCCTTTATCCTGGATAGGGAAGATTAATGCAATCAAAATGACTATTCTACCCAAATTGCTTTATCTATTCAGAGTCCTCCCTATTCCAATTCCTTCTTATTTTTTGAGAATAGTACAAAAAAGAGCAACCTCGTTTATATGGGGCTCTTCTAAACCACGTATACCTATACACACTCTATATCTTCCCAAAAATAAAGGAGGCCTGGGATACCCTAATTTTACTAACTACTACAGAGCAGCACATTTGGCCAGTCTGTCCAAATACCATGCAAAACAGGAAATCCCATTATGGGTATTTATAGAGGCTTCAGAAAATGACCCTCTATTAATATCAAATTTATTATGGCTTGATCCTAAAGACCGCTTTAAAATTCATAATCCCATAATTAAACACTTCTTATCTCTCTGGGATAAACTAAAAACCAAATATCAGTTACAATCTCCACACAATCCTCTCCTTTCTTTTATCAGAAATCCGGCCTTTTATCCGGCATGGATCTACCCAAATTCTTTTAAAGCTTGGAAAACATCAGGCATTCAGACACTAAATGACTTCATAGCATCTAAATCATTCCTTTCATTCCCATCGCTTAGAGAAAAATATGATCTACCAAACTCTGAGATATTTAGATATCTCCAAATCAAAAATTTGTATACACCATTCCTAAAGGGGGATACACCATTATCCCAATTATCCATTTTTGAATCAATCTGTACAAAAGATCCATTTGCTAAAGGTACAATTTCATCACTTTATAATCAATTATATGGAGTAGCAAATCTTAATAGACCCTCTTACGTTCAGAGGTGGGAGGAGGACCTGGGACGAACTTTAGAAGACACGGACTGGTCTAACATATGGCTCACATCTAAGTCATCTTCACCCAACATCTTAGCACTGGAGACAAATTATAAAGTCCTAACTCGCTGGTACCTTGTACCCGCTAGAGTGGCAAAATATTCACCTAATACCTCAGCTCTTTGTTTTCGAGGATGCCCAGAAATAGACACATATTTACACATATGGTGGACGTGCCCAGTAATCCAAACCTTCTGGAAGGAAGTCTTCGTGATTGCATCTAAAATATTAAAAAAAATAATACAACCAGATCCATATTTAACTTTACTTAATCTAAAACCGGAATGGTTAACACTCTCTCAATTCAAACTTATGATCCAACTAATAACGGCTGCAAAACAAACAGTGGCCTAGGCATGGAAATCTCCTACATTGGTACTAGCAGAAACAATTCACAGAATGAATAATACAATGTCCCATGCTAAGATGGTAGCCATCGATCAAAATCAAATTCCAAAATTTGAAAAACTTTGGCACCCTTGGATAAAACAACAGTTCCTGTCAAATTTCAATGACTCTGTCCTGTTGCCATGGTAACAGATTAAATGACTTACAGAGACACACATTCTAAGGCTTCAAAGAGAACTAAAAAGAATAATAAACTGACGAGCAGGACAACCTTGTGGACCATACCTCTACCTTTCAACCCTTTTTCTTCTTTCTCTTTCCTTTTCTCCACCTTACGATTAAAGCTCATTATCAGAATTTATTTGACCTATATACACTCTACTTGTAAACAATATGTATAGTAGGTATAAATCATTTAAATACCTACAAAAGTAACTAAGGAAATGATATATATCTTTAATTTAGGTTTACGTGAACCCATTGTTTAATATTTGAAATTTCATGATATTCACCTATATAAACCCTACTGTAAAACAATGAGCTTACTTTATAGATCCTTGTAAACTTACTTTATGTATGTAACATTGTATACTCAATAAACTTCTTTTGACAAGGAAATACAATAGCAGGGGGCCTGGCAGGTTTACCAGGTATTTTACACAATGAAATCAATATAAAAATGACAGGATACTTTTTAATTCAAGTACATTGTAACACAGACACATCAGAAATATAAAATGTTGAGGTAACACAATTTAAGGTCGTTTTCAATACTCCTTGGAGTTAGTGAGGGAAAATCTCTTCAATGGGGTCAAAGACGAAAAAAACAAAAACAAAATGTTGGACTTCCAGATTTCACCTTCGCTTGGCTTCTACAACCATTGATGTAATAGTATCTGTAGCTATTACAAGAATTGTTTGGCTTCTTTAGGAACGTCACGCTATTCTGTATATTTTAATCACATACACATAAGAATGATGGTAAAATTATTATAGAACTCATATATTCTTGGGGTTGGTGATCCCTTCAATTATAAATACAGATATCTGGAAGAAATGACAATCAGACTTGGAATGTGAATTCACACCAGAAGATAAATACTGAGAGCTAAAGATTAATCTGCTTATATTTGCCCTCCCTGGTCCCTCCTTTTCCCCCTCATTAACATACAAATCCAGCGTTTAAATAAAACCTTTTTGCTTTCATGATATACATTGTCACAATGTCACCTATTACTTTTTGCCCTCCCCTGGCTCCTGAAGGGAATCTCCCTGAGTTTCAAAAACTAGTGTAGCACCCTCTACTTACAGGTAGGTGCTAGATTAGTATTTTTCTAGAGGTAGGGCTCAGATACAGGTAAATTTAGCCAGGCCTGTGTTTCGTTTAAGGCTTGGTTGTTTTGATCTGGGAGTAGGAATGTTAGTATAGTGGGGGGTGTGGCCACCTACGCTTTGGCTCAAAGATGCCTCCTCTGCTTCTAGAGGAATTGTTCTGGAAGAGAGGCTGTACTTGAGACCTGAGTGGCAGGCAGCTCATGCGAGGGGCCCTGACCAATCATTAACTTGCATTGGCAGGGGGCAGGCCTCCTATATGAGCTGGGGTCACATGCTTCCAGGGAGAAGTTCGGGAGTCTAGAGTTCCAGGAAAGACAGCATGGAGTATGGGAGGTGCTGTCCTGGGTGTCCTCATGCAGGGATGCGCCATGCGCCGAGGAGGAGGGATCTGGGAGGAAACTAAAGATAAAGATCTTCAGCTCTGCTGAGTGCATTGGGCTTCTGTGAACGGGGAACACAGAGCTTGGATGGGAAGAAGATCAAGTGAGTAAAGCAGCGGAAGTAGATCAGCATATCGGATTTCTGTGACCGGGGAACACAGGACTTTGATACAAAGGAGAAGGTCAGTGTAACGTTTGAAGAAGAAGATGTACTGGAGAGAGTAGCGTAGCATGCTGTGTGACCAGGGAACACAGTATGGACAGAGGTGGACAGGCTGGGAACAGTAGCCTGTCGGGCTTGCCATGTGCCAAGTCATCAGGAGGGAAGATCCTGTGGTGATAACTTCCAGAGACCGTGAGGCTGTTTAGTTCTTTGAGCCATGGAAGATAGACAGTATAGGCCTTTGGCTCTCTGATATGTAACAGGAAAACCACATCAGTCTAGAGGGGAATTATTCAGAGTGATTCTTCTTGTTTAATTGGAAGCAGTGAGTAGTAAATCTTCAGTCAGATATGCCAAGTAACAGAAGAAGCAATAGTCTGCAGTGAGGATTCTACAGGAAAAATCCATTTACTAGGCCAAGGCCATGGATGATATCCTGCAAAGTGAAATCTTTATGGGCATCTCATACTTCCTTTGTTTCTTCCAAGTTATACCCTAACAATAAAAAGAGAAAGAAAACCAAATCATTGAGTGTTTAATATCTTTAACATGGTGCATGGGAGGTTGGCAGCAGGGTGATTGGCGGATCGCTATAACCAACTCAGCAGCCCTCACGAGGGTACCGCTACACTAGTTATACTGTATGAGATACACCAGGGCTCAAAAATTCAAATCTTGAGCTACTGAGTTACTTGCCACCGGTTGCCCCACCCAACCACCAACCCTGCCCCGCCCCTAAACACGCTCCCCCATCACAGACCCCCTCATCACAGATCTCCCCATCACAGATCCCCTCATCACAGATCCCCTATCAAAGATCCCCCATAACAGAACCCTCTCATTACAGACCCCCATCACAAACCCCCATCACAGACCGTCTCATCGCAGATCCCCATCACAGACCCCTTCCTATCAAAGATCCTACCATCACAGACCCCTCCCCCATCATAGATCCCCCCAATCACAAAGCCCTAAATCAAAGAGCCCCCCCAATCCCTGATCCCCACATCACAGACCGCCTCATCACAGATCCCCCCATCATAGATTCCCCCATCACATACCCAATCACAGACCATCCCATCACTGATCCCTTCCCATTACAGACCCCCCTATCACAGACCCCTCCCCATCACAGATCCCCTCCCAATCACAAATCCCCCTTTTCACAGACCCCCTCAATCTCAAACCCCCCATCACAGATCTCCATCACCTATCCCCCCAATCAAAAACCTCCCTCATCACGGACCATTCAATCACAAAAACCCCTGTCACTGATCCCCCCCATCATAAACCCCCCATCACAGATCTCCCCCCCAATCACAGACTCTCCTAACCACAGACCCCCCATGACAGTCCTCCCTCGATATTACAGACTGTCCTTTCCATAACATCGCAGCACTCCCACCCTTCCTGCCCCTCCCCATACTGCCCTACATTATTATTATTATTATTAATTATTAGGTACTTATATAGCGCCGTCAATTTACTCAGCGCTTTACATATACATTGTACATTCACATCAGTCCCTACCCTCAAAGAGTTTACAATCGAAGTTTTTCACACAAGGCGGGAAGCGCTTGAGGTCCGGACAAAGGGCAGGACTTTTCATGTGAAAGGCAGGTGATTGATTGTGGGGACTGCCCCACTGCCTAGCAGCCAATCACCTACTTCTTAACTTGAAAAGTCCTGCCCTTTGTCCGGACTTGCCATGCTTGCCATCTTGTGTGAATACAGTAGGGCTGCATGGGGAGGGGGGAGGGGGGAGGAAGGGTGGGAGTGCTGCGATGTTATGGAAGGGACAGAACTGCTGCACCTCCAATGCTGTAAACCTATTGATAGCAGCAGTGGCAGCTGCCCGGCCAGGAGGAGGAAAGCTATACAACTGATATGCTGCCATCGGCGCCTGCCCTCCACCCTCCATGCCGATGCGGCTCTACACTCTCCCTCAGCGTATTTCCACTCGCCAAATGCGAGCAGGCGAGTGAAAGTTCTCAGGGCTGAGCTACTTGAATCACTCTCAACTTGGTCTTGACAAACACCACTACCTCCGGCATGCTGCTCCTAAATATCTCCTTTTTTTCTACAATATAACTTGGTGCACACCAAGCTTGCAAGGAGCTTCCTGTACTAACCATGCACTGTCAGTACAGCAATCCCCTCACTGAGCTATTGCCCCCCCCCCCCAAACCTGCCAGAACACACCGGCCAGTGCATGCAGCCATTGGCTGAAAGCACTGAATGGATGCTGATCGTTTGCTCTTTTTCCCAGCATGCCTTTTTGACAGAAGTTGGCCTCTGTCGGAGGCTGATGTATGCATGGGCCGAATGTCGGTTCTGTTGAACCGACCGATATTCAGCCCGTGTGTACAAAGCTTATGTCCCCTCCTGCAATCTTGAGGCACATACCTGTAAGTCCAAATAACACTTTGCTAGATTGCAGTTATCTGCACCCAAAATTGAAATACAATGTATTTGCAAATATTGTTTATTGCGCCCTATTGTATGGTATAGAACAGTTCTTGGGTTTATTTATCACCCATTTTTGCATTTATTACTGTTCTCTTATGCCACTATATTTTGTAATATCATTGATACTTCTTTCTAAAAAAAAACAAATCAAAATAAAGAATTTATAAAAGCAAAAAAGCAAAAAAAAAGCAACACTATGCCTTCATTAAGTACTATTTTAACCATTTTACCATCCAAAGGAAACCCTGGTTTGACCATATACAAAGGAATGTAATCTGGCTACATAAATATTGAATTATCTTAGATTGTTCATATCAGTTTATATAAGCCAAACTCTCAAGACACAACAGACAATGTATTGTAATTTCTGTCCCCATAAAGTTTAAATATTCAATAGAACAAGGTAGCATGTCGCTATGTTCTTCTCTCCTTTTTTTTAATTTGATTGTTTTCTATTATTTCTTATGAACATTTTGTAAACTTTGGATGTCTATTTTGTTTTCCACTACCTATTGTGAGAGTTATTCTTTCACTGCAATTACCGTCTCTTGATAAAGCACTAAAAAAATAATAATTTAAAAACACATTTGTTGTACAATGTTTTCCATCTTTTCTCCTGTGTGCGAGTACGTATAAACTCTAAAACAATAAATGAGCTTGTTGTTGATATTCAGCTCTCTATTCAGGTGATGCATAGGAGTGCATGAAAATGTGCTCACAGCCTTCCTGGATATATTCATATCACTGTCATGGTGCCCAACCGTCTTCAATCTCAGTCCAGTCTCATATATGCATACTCAGGCTCACACAGAGCGTAGAAACCTTACTGCAGGAAATGAACTGATCAGGTAGCAAGGCATGGCAATCACCAACTGACAGAAAATGTAAAACCTTTGTCAGGTCTGTAATGTGTCCGACTCCACACTTGGCAGACTTAAACTCATGCTTCCTATCCTGGTAAAGTAAGGAGAACGTTTTGCAATTTCTTCTCTTTTTGGGAAGTTTCGTCTCACTTCTTGTTATAGGAATGAAACTTGTGAGCTACTATGTATAGTTTAAAGTTAAAATAAAGCATCAGACTCCAGTGAAAATAATGAAATAAAACATCAGAAAAAACTCAAAAAAACACAAAGAATATAAAGGATGTGAACAACTGCAACCATTTAGTAGTGTACTCAAAATCACTGCATGAACAGAATGAAAAAAGAAGGGGGAGTGGTGCCCTTATTCAATATAGTGTTCCGTTAACATAAAACCCAAAAATAAAATAAACTAAAAAAAGGTGCAAGAAAAGTCCAAGTAAAACCAAATGGTAGGGATCAGTGTATATGGAGATGGATGGCTCATAGAATGGTAACTTGATAGAAAGAAAACAAAGCATCAATCCAACATCGATTGTAAAATTTATAGATTGGCTGCTCACCTTCAATAATGACCAAAAGGTCAAACAAGGCTCATCAGACAGAGAATGGGGAATCCTGCTCCACCATTTGTTGCCCAAAAACGCCATAAAATGATTTAAATGGTTTTATGGCATTTTTGGGCAACAAATGGTGGAACTCTCTACTCATGCATGCTGGATGCTTATGTGGTCATTGTTTGCAGTGCCATGTGATCTACACAAGAAGTATTAGTGTTTTGGAGCAAGCTTTTCTCTATATATGGAACCACCCAGAGGTGAGTGCAGGATGTGTTGGTGCTAAGATTCTATGCAGCATCTCATCTTCGCTTGGGACCTGAAAGACATATATACAGCTGAAAAGAAATGTCTGTGCAGGACATACATGAAGTAACTACCAGACTGGAATAGGTTAAGTTAGGGCTGGTCAGCTAAAAAGAACGTGCTCTTACCAGATTGGAGGAGTCACAGGGAGATGGGGAGAAGCCGTGTAATAATAGGGTGGGGGTGGAGCAGAGGCACTTCAGTCGGAGGCAGAAACCATGATGGAACGTCCCTCCCTCCTTCCCGCCCTAGTGGAAGTGGTTTGCCTGTGGTGAAGAAGACGAATCAGCGGTTGGGTCCTTGACGATGAGTATACAACATGAGGTATTTGAGAAAACGGTGGGACCCATCTCAGGTGTGGAGTCCTCCTGGTTGGTCTGGTTCAGTCTAGACTACTGGATAGTAAGGTGGTAGGGGTCTGTGGTCAGTTAGCGAGTTCTCAAGGTGATATTTGGCGGCTGGGGACAGAACCTAACTTAGAGGTACCACAGATTCCAAAGTTGAGAAGATGGGGTCGTCAGGGACCAGTAACCAGTTATTCGGATTGGAGCTGGAGTATTTAATAATGTTTATATTTTAATCTGGTTGTGAGTTAATAAAAGGCCGAACCAGCCATTTGTATCCAACACAGTGTCAGTGTCCTTATTTATTAATAAGTGGGAGTGGTAGGTACAATTTTGAGTTGGGGTAGTAAGTTATCTGAACTACCCTAGTCATGTCTTCGCAGACCCACCAGCAGGATTCCCCATTCGTTGTCTAATGAGCCTTGTTTGACCTTTTGGTCATTATTGGAAGTGAGCGGCCAATCTATAAATTTTACAATCGATGTTGGATTGATGCTTTGTTTTCCTTCTATCAAGTTATCATTCTATGAGACATCCATCTCCATATACACTGATCCCTACCATTTGGTTTTACTTGGACTTTTTTTGCACCTTATTTTATTTTATTTTATTTTTGGGTTTTATGTTAACGGCACACTATATTGAATAAGCGCACCACTCGCCCCTTCTTTTTTCATCTCACTTCTTGTTGTGTCTATAGCACACAGATGGAACAGTGGTACTAAACCTTCCTTATTCTACCTGAAACATAGCAAAAAAAAGTTGTGGCTGGATCTCTATTTTTAAAGGACTGTTGTGGATAAGCCCTTTTTAAACACTTTAAACACTGTTTTGCGATACGGCACTGCATCGCTTTAACTGACAATTGCGTGGTCATGCGACATTGTACACAAACAATATTTATGTCTTTTTTTCCCCACAAATTAAGCTTTCTTTTGGTGGTATTTGATCACCTCTGCGGTTTTTATTTTTTGCACTATAAACAAAAAAAGACTGACAATTTTGAAAAAAAAAAAAACAATATTTTTTACTTTTTACTATAATAAATATAAAAAAAAAAAAACAATTTCTTCATCAGTTTAGGCCAATATGTATTCCTCTACATATTTTTGGTAAACTAAAATTGCAATAGGCGTACATTGATTGATTTGAGCAAAAGTTATAGCGTCTACAAAATAGGGGATATATTTATGGCATCTTTTTTATACATTTTTTTTTTACTAGTAATGACAGTGATCAGCGATTTTTAGCAGGACTGCAACATTACAGCGGACAGATTGGACACTTTTGACACTTTTTTGGGACCATTGACACTTATACAACGATCAGTGCTATAAAAAGGCACTGATTACTGTGTAAATGTCACTGGCAGGGAAGGTATTAACACTAGGGGGTGATCAAGGGGTTAAATGTGTCCCCTGGGGGGTGTTTCTAACTGTGGGGGGAGGGGACTGACTGGAAGAGGAGAGAGATCGCTGTTCCTGATCTCTAGGAACAGCAGATCTCTCTCTCCTCCCCTATCAGAATGGGGATCTGTTTTTTTACATTGACAGATGTAAATGAATGAATGTAAACCCCGTTCTGGCTTTCTGTGGATCGATTACAGGTGGCCGGTTGACATCGCAGCCGGCAGCTACGTGCATCGGCTCCGGCCTCGTGCTGCGCCTCCCACAGCTCCTAAAGTGGCCGACATACACCTACGACGGTTTGCGCAGCCAAAGCTTCTAATTCACTCCCTGGTCATCTCTCACCTCGATTACTGCAACTCCCTCTTCATTGGATTACCTTTACATAGACTAACCCCCCCTTGTGTCCATCATGAACGCTGCTGCCAGACTCATCCACCTTACAAACCATTCAGTGTCTGTTACCCCCCTCTGCCAATCCCTTCACTGGCTTCCATTCACCCAACAAATTAAATTGAAAGTACTAACAACTTACAAAGCCATCCACAACTCGGATCCCAGCTACTTCACTAGCCTAGTCTCAAAATAGCAATCAAACCATTCTCTTCAGTCCTCCCAAGATCTCCTACTCTCTAGCTCCCTTGTCACCTCCTCCCATGCTCGCCTCCAGGACTTCTCCCAAGCCTCTCTCCCAATCCTATGCAACACCCTACCCCAATTTGTCTGACTATCTCCTAATCTATCCATCTTTAGATGATCCCTGAAACCCTTCTCTTTAACTAATTTAGCTCCAGAAAGTTTACCCCCCTTCATGACCAGGCCATTTTTTGTGATACGGAACTGCGTTACTTTAACTGACAAGTGCGCGGTCATGCAACGCTGTACTCAAATAAAAAGTATGTATTTTTTTCCCACAAATAGAGATTTCTTTTGGTGGTATTTAATCACCTCTGCAGTATTTTTTGCGCTATCAACAATAAAAGACCGACAATTTTGAAAAGAAACCCAATAATTTTTAGTTTCTGCTATAAAACATATCCAATAAAAAAATGTGAAAAATCGAATTTCTTCATCAATTTAGCTCAATATGTATTCTGCTACATATTTTTGGTAAATAAGCGTATATTGGTTAGTTTGTACAAAAGTTATAGCGTCTGCAAAATATGGGATATATTTTTGGAATTTTTTTATTTTATTTTTTTTTTCTAGTATGGAGGCAATCAATGACTTATAGCAGGACTGCGTCATTGCGGCGGAAAAATCAGACACTAAGTGACACTTTTGACACTTTTTTGGGGACCAGTGACACTAATAAGGTGATCTTTGGGGACCAGTGACACTAATACAGTGATTAGTGCTACAAATATGCACTGTCACAGTACTAATGACACTGGCAGGTAAGGGGTTAAAGTGATAAGTGATAGGGGGCGCTAATATAGAGCTAACCAAAGTATTGTTAATACATAATATACATTGGTGATGAATCAAAATATATTAAAGTGCGTCATGCTAATGATAAATCAAAAAAATAAATAAATAATATAATATCATAAAGATGGTGATAAATTCATATATCAATCAATTAATCCAAATGTCCATTAGTAATTTTTTTGAGTGTTGTGAATCTTATCCATACACCGTCACCAAGGCAAATTGCAAAGGCATGGACATGACCCCTGTAATTAAAAAGAAGGTCATAGCGGGCTGTGTTTTATATACTGTACAGTATATCTGTGGGCTTGCTCGTCTGTCAATGGAGCTGTAGCTGGAAACCTTTAAGATCCTCCTCTCCACCATAGGTATACCGTTGTGAAACAAACATAAAGCGGGACCATAGTGTAATACAGTTTAATAAAGGGATAATAAAAACAATGCCAAACTGGCTGCTCAATTTTTTATAGTGCTTTAGCCCGGCACTTGGGGTGACAGCAAAAAACCACCAAGTAGTGAGGTCCGCAGCCGCCCAAGCCTCTGCTGGGTACCTAGCGTGCGTTTCACCGCTGTGGTATTGTAAACCGGAAGTCGATGACCGGAAGTGACGTGACCAGGATGCGCCTCGACGTACGTTTCGTTTTACAACGCCATCAGGGGTTAACGTCAGGGGCGATCAAAGGGTTAAATGTGTGCCCAGGGAGTGCTTGCTAACTGTGGGGGAGGTACTTTAACTGTGGGAAGGCAGAGATCCATGTTCCTGCCTAGCAGAAACACAGGACCTCTACCTTCCCTACTAACAGAACGGCAATCTGCATCATATAACCCCCTAGGAGAAGTGCTCTCCCGAGGTGTTACCTTGTGGGCGCACTCCCAAGTCCAGCATTTGTGTCCATAGAGGCAGAATGCCGGACTCGGCCCCGCCTCCCGGAACCCGCGTCATTGGAGTTGATTGGCAGCAGCGGGAGCCAATGGCTGCACTGCTATCAATCTATCCAATCAAGAGCCGAAACAACGGAAAGAGGGGAAGAGCGTGTCTCCGGCGTGGAAATTACGGGGCTCAGGTGAGTAAAACGCAGGCTGGGGGGCCGGTCAGTGACAGGAGTTTTTTCACCTTAATGCATAGGGTGCATTAAGGTGAAAAAACACGAGGGTTTACAACTCCTTTAAAGAGAGCCTCACTTCAAAACAATGCTTTTCATCTATTTTGAAGAGCAATAGCATTATTAAATGTAATTTCCCAACCTTACATCTTCTGGTTACTCTTTGATAGCTAGCAGTATATCATGAAAAAGGTTTGGATGTCTCTGAGATGTGTCGTTCCCTCTGCACTTCCTCAGTAAAATATTTTCCCACACAATGATGATGAATACAGATCTATTTCCAGAAGTGTTGCCAGATTTAAGTTTTCTTTCTTCTTCTTTTTTTTTTTTTTTACATATAAATCTAGTGGGACCTGCTAGCTGCAGTTACAGTTAAACAGATGGTGTTAGAGAACTATTTAGACACCACTAGCATAGCTCCCAACTGTCCCCGATTTCGAGGGACTGTCCCTGATTTGGAGCAATGTCCCTCTGTCCCTCTTTCCTCATCATTTGTCCCTCATTTTGGTCTGATCTATATAGTTGTATATAAAATGCACTTTTTATCTTTCAAAAAGTGTTTCCCAGTGCTAAACCTTTCATCCAATTTCTAAATTGCTGCATTTGTACATTTTAAAGACCAATATTAAAGAGGAGTTCCACCCGAGGTCCATTAAAAAAAAAAAAATTAAAAGTCAGCAGCTACAAATACTGCAGCTTCTGACTTTTAATTGGACACTTACCTGTCACAGGGTCCAGCGATGCCCCGCTCGTCTCCCCCTCCGTTCAGCGGCGCCGGCATTGCAACTGTGGGCCCCCGGGCTGTGGCTTCACAGCCTGGCACCCACTGCGCATGCGCGAGCGGCGCCGTGCGCCGTGATTGGCCGCTCAGTCACCTGGGACCTGTAATGGGTCCCAGATGATTGACAGGAGGGAGGGAGCAGAGCTGAGCCCTTCCTGTGCCCAGGGGGAAGTGATGTCACCAGCCCAGGCAGTGGAAGAGGCAGACTACGAGGGACCACCTAGCAACAGGCATTTAGAGGTAAGTAAAAAAAAAAATATATACAAATGTTTTTTTGTATTTTTTTTTAGGATATTTAATGTAGTTCTTTTTTTTGGGTGGAACCCCACTTTAAGGAATAGAAGTGGTAAAAATAAGTCCCTGTGGATTTAATTAACCTTTTTTTTTTTGGTTAATTCTCCTGTAAGGGGGTGTGACAGGGGGCGTGTCTTATTCCTATATACGTTTGTTAGCAGGCGTCCCTCATTCCCATCTCATAATGTTGGGAGGTATGCACTAGTCCCAGCATACCCTTCAGAAATATCAATTTTTTTTTACAACACAGATATGACAAAATTCCGCCAAAAAAAAAAAATATCTGCAAAGTGACAAGGGGATATTCTGTAAATTACAGGGTGCCATAGCAATATTCCCACCACCACCATGACCACCATAAATATTGAAAATCCACAGCAAATACAACATTATGCTTATTTACAATGAAATCATAGTACTCGGGTCATGGCATTCTATAATTCTACTATAATTTCTTGTTTTGTGTACTTATTACGTAAAGATGCAATTATTTCTAGCTGCTCAAAAATTGTGATTTCAGGATGTGCGTAACTATCTTATTATTGGTGCACCATTGTTTTTATTTATTTATAGATTATAGTACAAATTGACCTTTATATTTCTTCTCAAACTGTATTAACCCGCTAATGCAGGGTTATGCAATTAGCGGACCTCCAGCTGTTGCAGAACTACAAGTCCCATGAGGCATAGCAAGACTCTGACAGCCACAAGCATGATACCAAGAGGCAGAGGCATGATGGGACTTGTAGTTTTGCAACAGCTGGAGGTCCGCTAATTGCATATCCCTGCGCTAATGGTTCCTTGTGCAGCATAGTATCTGCAAGTCAAACCTCAGGGCACATAGGTGGCACTGAGTCCTCAATTAAACCATATCACAGCTTTTAGGCCCCTTTCACATGATAAGCCCGCTCAGATCCGCCTGTCCGTTTTTCAGGCGGATCCGAGCGGGTCATCCATTGACTCCTATGGACAGGCGGTTGTAAGCAGAGATGTGTGCACTGACACCCGTCTGCCATCCGATCCCCTCAAGACAGACGTATGGTGATACGTCTGCCATCCTTCTTGGCGGATCGGATCGGATGAGGTCTGATGAAAACGGACATGCCGATCTCCCCATAGAGATCAGTGGGGCTCTGACAGGTCCCTCCCAGCTCAGTGAGCAGAGACGGACCTGTCATCCGCGGGCTCAGCGGAGATCAACGGAGTGATCCCCCGCTGAGCTAGCGGACGCCGCTGAGCGGATCCGCCCCGCGTGAAAGGGACCTTATACAATGATACAGTATTTCAGAATGGTAATGGTCAAAGAAAATTGTCTTTTTTTTATTTTTCCTTCTTCCTTATGTGTATTGCTACATTTTTGTCTACTCTTTTATGTTCTGTCTTCTCCCTTATATACCCACATGTTTGCCTGCATTAAAAGTGGAATAAAACTATATTTGCGCACTACAAACTGAAAACGCTATTTAACCCTTTCATGACTAAGCCTATTTTTGACATTTGGTGTTTACAAGTTAAAATCCATATTTTTTGCTAGAAAATTACTTAGAGCACCCAAACATTAAATATATTTTTTTAGCAGAGAATCTAATAATAAAATAGCGATTGTTGCAATATTTTATATCACACGGTATTTGTGCAGGGGTGTTTTAAACGCAACTTTTTGGGAAAAGGGACACTTTCATGAATTAAAAAAAAAAAACAAACAGTAAAGTTAGCCCACTTTTTTTGTATAATGTGAAAGATGATGTTACGCCGAGTAAATAGATACCAAACATGTCACGCTTTATTATTGCACGCACTCGTGGAATGGTGACAAACTATAGTACCTAAAAATCTCCATAGGTGACGCTTTAAATTTTTTTTATGGTTACCAGGTTAGAGTTACAGAGGAGTTCCAGTGCTAGAATTATTGCTCTCGTTCTGATGATCGCGGCAATACCTCACATGTGTGATTTGAACACTGTTTACATATGCGGGCGCGACTTCCGTATGCGTTTTCTTTGCTGCGCGCGCTCACGGGGACAGGGGTGCTTAAAATTTTTTTTTTCTTATTTATTTTATTTATTTTTATATTAATAAATTGTGTTTAAAAAAAAAAAATTTTGATCACTTTTATTGCTGTCACAAGGAATTTAAACATTCCTTGTGACAGTAATAGGTGGTGACAGGTACTCTTTATGGAGGGATCGGGGGTCTAAAAAACCTCCAATCCTCCCTTTGCAATTCAAAGTATTCAGATCGCCGAAAATGGCGATTCTGAATACTGTATATATTTTTAAAACCGGCGCCATTGGCAGCCGAGTAAACGGGAAGTGACGTCATGATGTCGCTTCCGTATTTACTATTAGGAGGCTGGAACGAAGCCGCTCACGGCTTCGTTCCAGACTGTCAGTAGCCGCCGGAGGAGGCAGATTGGTGATCGGGCCTCCCGATGGAATGGGAGGCCCGGTAAGAGCGGCGGGAGGGGGGGACATCCCCTCCCGCTCCTCCGGTATAACTGCTGAGCGGCTTTTAGCCGCATCGGTTGTTATACCTGGATAGCCGATCGTCGGCTCTAAAAAACAGTATCCCCCGAATGCAGAGTACGCACGTCTGTGTACGCTCGGCGGGAAGGGGTTAATTCATTTTTATTAAAGAAAAAACTCATCCTTCCACCCATTCCTGTCTCCATGCTTTATTTTGTTCAGAAATCACTTTGCAAAAACCTGCCCTAGCATTTCTAGTCATGACCATCTTGAGTAAGGGAGATGGATGATTCATGTAGCATTTAGGTGATTTAAAATGCCCATTTTTTTATTTATTAAAAAAACAAACATGTCATACAATCATACATGTGCACAGAGCAGCCCCAATCCTCCTCTTCTCAGTTCCTGCACCTTCACACCTCAGATCAGCCCCAATTCACCTGTTCATCTCCCCCACCATTGTAACACCCTGCACATCTGCCCCGCCACTGTACTACCCTGCACATCTGCCCCACCTCTGTAGCCCCCTGCTCATCTGTCCCACCACTGTACCCCCCTGCTTTTCTGTCCCACCACTGTAACCCCCTGGTCATCTTCCTCACCAATGTACCTCCTTTCTCATCTGCCCCACCACTGTAACCCCCTGCTCATCTGCCCCACCAATGTACCCCCGTTCTCATCTCACCCACCACTGTATCTCCCTGCACATCTGCTCCACTGCTGCACCCCCATGCTCTTCTGTCTCACTGCTGAACCATTCTCTCATCTGTCCTAACACTGAACTTATCTGCTCATCTGCCCCACCACTGTAACCCCCTACTCATGTGTTCTACCACTGTAACCCCCTGCACATCTGTCCCACCTCTGTTCCCCCTGCTCTTCTGCCCCACAACTGTAACCCCCTACTCATGTGTTCTACCGATGAACCTACTTTCTCCTCTGCACCCCTCTGCACATCTGCCCCACTTCTGTACCCCCCTACTCATCTGTTCCACTAATGTACCTCATTTCTCCTCTCTCCCGCCACTTACCCCCCTGTACATCTGCCCCGCCTCTGTACCCCCTGCTCTTCTGCCCAACTATTGTAACCCCCTGCTCATCTGTCCCACCAATGCACTTCCTTTCACATCTGCCCCACTGCTGTACCCTCTTGCTCTTCTGTTCCACCGCTGAACCCCCTTCTCATCTGCCCCAACAGTGAACCCCCCCGCTCATCTTTCCCACCACTGTAACCCCCTGCTCATCTCCCCTATCACTGTACCCCCCTGCTTTTCTGTCCCACCGCTGTACCTCCTTCTCATCCCTGCCACCACTGTAACCTTCCTGCTCATCTGCCCCATCAATGTACCTCCCTGCACATCTGCTCCACCACCGTATCCCCATGCTCTTCTGTCTCACTACTGAAACACCTTCTCATCTGTCCTAACACTGAACCCATCTGCTCATCTGCCCAACCACTGTAACCTGCTTTCTCATCTGCCCCACCAATGTACCTTCTGCACATCTGTCTCACCTCTGATCTCCCTGCTCTCCTTCCCCACCACTGTAACCCTCTGCTCATCTGCCCCACTGCTCTACCCCCCTGCTTTTCTGTCCAACCACTGTAATCCCCTTCTCATCTGGCCCAACACTGAACCCCCCTGCTAATCTGGCCCATCACTGTACCCCTCTGCTCTTCTGTTCCACTGCTGAACCCCCTTCTCATCTCTTCCACCACTGTACCTCCCTGCACATCTGCCTCACCGCTGTACCCTCCTGCTCTTCTGTCCCACCTCTGAATCCCTCCTGCTCATTTTCCACACCACTGTACCCTCCTGCTCATCTGTTCCACCGCTGTATTCTCTACTCGCCTATGATATGCGTGATATGCAGAGTGGTGAAAGGAAGCAGAGATGAGACACATCTACCTGTCCTGGCACACTCATCCTGCTGATCAACCTCTCGCATCCACTCCACGTGCTTGTATGTGATGTATGTGATGTATGTGATGTCACATACAAGCATCTGGAATGGATGCGCAATGATGAGCTCAGGTCAGGGGCATTTTCTGAAAGCAGTGGGCCTGTGTGTAGGATCATAAATTGGGCTCCTGCAGCTGAGGAAAAGTGTGGCGCAAAGTGCCACAGAAAAAGTTGGGTGTGATTTTCATTGCTCTGAATACTGGCTGTGGCTTAAAGGGACACAGAATGCCGGGGTTCAGTAGTAAGTGATGAAAAGGTTCAGGAATAATTTCAGCAAAATTCCCAGAAGCTCAACAGTAATTCTACAAACTGTCCCCTGATTGTGGTTTTCCCAATCACAGTGAAATCCCTTCTTTCTGAGATTGGTAGTGGCACTGGCAACCAATCGAGTCATCTTCCTCCAGATGGTGGACTGAGCTATCAGGACTGTGATTGGCTTTAGCAGTGGCCAATGACAGTCCTCCTCCTCCTGGAAACAGGGACCGATCCGCCCCCCCCCCCCCCCCCAGCAGAACTGCACCCAATCTCTTCCCCATCACAAAAGCTGATGATCGCAGCTACAGCAAAGTTAGAGAACCAAACAATGTTTCCCATCATTTAAAATGTGTGGGGGCACAGTTCCCCCCCCCTCAGTGCAGGTGCGGCGGGAGGAATTTGAAATGCATTAGTGTTTCACTGACAATTCCCTGCGCTGCTGATGGGAAGGGAGTCGCGTGCCGGCAAAAGAGGCTTTGAGTGCCGCTGGTGGCACCAGTGCCGGGGGTTGCCTACCCCTGCTCTAAAGTGTATACTTGTCTCAATCCAGAGCACTACGTGTATTTTCTGTCTGCTGTCCTGTTCCTCTGCTATCAGCATGAATCATTTCTGACAAGATTCCATGACACCAAGAGAAAAATGGTGACAGGGGAGGGATCTTAATCACACAGCCTGTGATTGACAACTTCAGCTCTGTTCATATGTGCTTGTGAAGGGGGGGTCCCTTCCCTCCAATCAACTCTCAGAGCTCTCCTCACTGAGCTCTGCAGAGTGTAATTTCAGCTCCTCACCCCTGTTTTCTGACAGCTCAGTCAAGCTTTATAAACTCTGGACTTTGAAGGGATGTACAGAAGAGAGGGCTGTAGATAAGCAGGTTTAACATGTGTAGGAGGGTTTGTTTCATCTCTGTGCATCACCTGAGGCTAGTCACTTCACTGGTTATATGTAAGAGTTTACTACCACTTTATTGTATCTTGTCTAAAGCAGAAGAAGAACATGAGGTATCTTTCCATACACTTTCATTTCTTTCTAATTCTTCTTTCCCATGATGTAACATACTGTATAAGTATTGCAGGATTGCGCATCCTAAAGTTGATGCAAAGGCAAATGTAACCAACATCCTCATTGCACGTCTAACCTTGCTTGGTGTCTTTCACAAATAATAAAAAAAATTGCTCAAAAAAAAATCTTATTTTATAATATTTATGTGCAGTCCCTTCCTTTGGAGACTGAATGGCTGCCATCAAGGCAGAAAGTGACAGATAAGACTACACTTCTTAACTAGGCACTATTGGAGCTTCCTCCTTTTTTACGGTGTATGTACAGTATATCACCATTTTACCTTTCACCATTGTGAATCTTTTTTTTTTGTTAACAGATTACTTTTATTGGATACAAGACAGAATCAAAAATACAACAATGCCATTTGGTACAGATAATAATACTCGTAGGAAAAATTGTTCAGTCAACTAAAGCAAATCACATAATGCTTTGTGGCATTTTACCAAAGGTATTACAAAATAGGAGGTCTGGAGACACAATATAATTTACAATACAGAATAACAACTTGAAAAAATAATAATAGTGGGAAGTAACCCCACTTTCTTTTAAAGATAGGGATGGTATCATAGATAGTGGGGTAGATTATTTACAAAATTTTAATGGATTCCATATGGGAAAACACTGAAGACCAAGATACTAAGTCAGATCTCCAATTAAGAACAATAAACCATTGGATGGCACTGGATAAAGAGTAGGGATGGGCTGAATGCCCCCCACCCCCACCCCGGTTCGGTTTGCACCAGAACATGCGAACAGGCAAAAAATGTGTGCGAACATGTGAACCCTATTAAAGTCTATGGGACACGAACATGAAAAATCAAAAGTGCTCATTTAAAATGCTTATATGCAAGTTATTGTCATAAAAAGTGTATGGGGACCCATGTACTGCCCCAGGGGACCTGTATCAATGCAAAAAAAGTTTTTAAAACAACAGTTTTTTCAGGAGCAGTGATTTTAATAATGCTTAAAGTATGACAATAAAAATGAAATATTCCTTTAAATATCGTGCCTGGGGGGCCCCCTTAGTCTGCCTGTAAAGTGGCGCATCCGTGCGATGTGTGTTACAGTGCAAAATGACATTCATAAAGGAAAAAAATTCATTTAAAATTGCTAGCGGCTGTAATGTATTGCCAGCTCCCGGCAATATAGATAGTAATCAGGAAAAAATTGGCGTGGGTTCCCCCCCCACAGTCCATACCTGGCCCTTCGTGGTATGGATATTAAGGGGAACTCTACGACAATTTTTTTTAAAAAATCAGCGTGGGGTCCCCCCCAAAATCCATACCAGGCCCTTCGGGTCTGGTATGCATTTTAAAGGGAACTCTATGCCAAAATTTTAAAAAATGGCCGTGGGGTCCCCCCAAAATCCATACCAGACCCTTATCTGAGCATGCAGCCTGGAGGACATGATAAGGGGGAGGGCGAGCAAGCCTCTCCCCCTCCTGAATCATACCAGGCCACATGCCCTCAACATGGAGAGGGTGCTTTGGGGTCATTATGCTTTTGGTACGCATCTTAAATTTGTCTCTGGTAGACTGTCTTTGGTAGACTTATATTGTTAGTCTTTGTTAGTCTACAATTCATATTGTAGAAGTCCTTTTGGGAAGGACTTGTGGATGATCAGTGATTCCCTACCATACTTTTGCTTCTTTTCTTTCTATTGCTGCATGCTGAATAATAGAGTATACAACAGAATAATAGAGTATATGTTTGAATAATAGAATATAAGTTGCATGATATTTAATTGATTGGTGGAGCCTTGTATGGTAAGACAACGGCTACTGCCCACGGATTGTTTTTGGTCTAATTAGAAATGAGGGAAACGAGTACCAAACAGTACCCCCCGCCCAATCTTGGGGAAACATGCAAAGATTATGTAGCTAGAGAATATGGAACGGATTATTCTTTAATAAATCCTTTTGTAGATGAACTGGCAGGATAGAAAGAGAGTATGCATAGCAGTTCCCCTATCCCACGGGCGGGTGCCAAAGATGAATTCCATATGCACATGGTCAGAGGACTGCCTGGGGGACAAAAAGGCTTTCCCATAGTATATGAGGGACCCCGGAGTGGGACATAAAGTACATGAGAGAGGCAGGGGAGAACTGGGTAAATGTAGCCCCTTATTGGCGCGATAACCAGTAGGAAATAAAAAGAATAAGTGGGGCAAAAAGAGTTTGAATACAAAACCTTTCTCGCTGCCTTTTACGACAGAACAATTGCACTTATTGGAAGCAAAAGTAAAGCGACCCGACATACAGCCAGCCACCCCCTTCTTTTGCCCACTAACCCGTTCCTCACCATACTGCCTGATGCACCCCGTCAACCACCATCACCTGCCTACACACCCCTGTATTCCAGCATACCTGTGTGCAAGGCTTCAGGGGATGATGAGTTGATCCAAATAGCCGCCCTGGCCATAGGCAACATAGACAACCCAGTAAACCCCCTCCTTTGGTGGCAGCGGCTCCATTTCCACAGGTACTCCAACAACAGATACCCGTGGTAGTGCAAGTCGAGGAACTTTAGACTCTGATGAAAGCGAGGCAGGATCAGAAATAATTGTGGAAAAGAAGACGTTATGCAAAGAGTAGAAGATATTACAGTTTAAGTTACTAAATTATGACAAAAACAAACCAACTCTGGTGCAACCTCTGAGGAGGCACCAGAACTATAACTAAAACCCAGAGCCACAAAAGTTCCAGCGAAGGGACGCAGCAGGATGTTTTGATCTCAAAGGGGTCACAACAATGCATTATCAAAAGGGATTACAACACTGTAACCCCCTGGATGCTAGACCCCTTGATGATACAGGTGAATTTAGACAGTGGGGCTGTGGGGGGAGAGGTAGACACAGAGGCGGAGAAGCACGGGGTAATTTTAACAACCGCTCTGGACCCCAAATACGTACCCATTGTTTCAATTGTGGACAGGAGGGGCATTGGAGGAGTCAATGTCCTCATCCCCGCTCTCCCATTTATAGGAAACAACCACCCCCGGCACAAACTGCCCCCCAAGGGGCTCCTACTATACAATCCCCACCACAGGTCAGATATTTCCTAGCCTGGAACCAATTACAACATTACCAAACATAGGGAGGCCCAGAATGTGGTGTCCCAGCATTCCCACTTCTTCTCACCGACAATTACAACAAATCTCCCATTGTCCCTTTGGAGGTTAATGGTAGGATCCTCCCATATCTTCTGGATACGCGGGCCACAAAATCAACCATATCACATACCACATAGGAGATGTATAGAGGTGAGAGAAGGGATGCTGAGCCTTCAGTGGGAATTAATGGGATACCAACTAAAACTTACAAAACACCTCCACTCCCAATTACTGATTCTGTCACAGGGACAGTGCTCTTGCATCACTCATTCAGAATAATACCCTCATGTCTAGTAAATCTTCTGGGAAGAGATTTAATAGGAGTTCTGGAAATTGAAATTTTCCTGACTCGAAGAGGGGGTGTAGCTATTGAGTCACCCCTGTCCAAGCTGAAGTTCCTTCCCCATTCCCACAGGATCATCCCCTCTGGGCTAAGGACAGCCTTGATGTGGGATACATCCTTGCACACCCTACAAGGCCCTGTTAAAGCAAGGAGTGTCCCCAGTTTACCATAGACAATATCATCTCTCCAAAGAAAAAGAGGAAGGCATAAAACCCATTATAGAACAATTTCTAAAACAAGGTATTTTGAGACCCATCATATCGCCCTATATCACCCCTATAAATCCACTTAAAAAGAGTGATGGATCATATAGATTTGTGCAAGACCTTAGAGCCATTAATAACCTTGTAGTTCCGATTGCCCTTATTGTACCTGATGTGCCGTCCCTCATCACCTCCATACCTGCTTTGGCAGTAGGTTTTTCAGTTACTGATTTAAGTAATGCCCTTTTCTCTGTCTCAGTTGACGAAGAGAAACAACTACTACCCTCTTTTTCCTATGGAGGGCGCCAGATAACCTGGAATCATCTTCCACAAGGATATATAGACTCACCTGCAGTCTACTCAATAGCTCTCCAGGCCACCTTACAGTGTTGGGCACCCAGCCATGGTTCCTTCCTTCTTCAGTAGGTCGATAACCTACTGTTGTATAGTCCCTCCCAGGAAGCCTGTCAGAAAGATTCCATTTTGATGTTAGAACATATAGCTCAGACAGGTCACAAAGCATCTAAGAAAAAGTTACAATGGTGTCAGGAAACAGTTGAATATATTGGTTTCACTTTGTCTCATGGTGAAAGGAGAATCAGTCACAAAAGAGCTGTCTGTGGGTCTGCCAAGAAGGAAACCAAGAAGGTAATTCTAACCTTCTTATGTATGATTGGTTACCGCCGCCAAAGGATACCTGATTGCTCCTACTATGACAACGTGTTGAGACAGGCTGCCTTGCCTGACAGCCCTGACCTTGTAAAATGGAATGATGAAATGGTTAATGCATTTGTGTATCTTAAAACTGCTATGGTAATGGCTCCTGGTCTGGGATTACCTGACTATTGTAAAGTGTTTCATTTGTTTGCAAGGGACAACTGTAAAACCATGACTGGGGTCCTTGCACAAGAGCATGGAGGAAAGCAGAGACCTGTATCTTTTTTTTCTAGAGTAGTGCCAGTTCCAGTACAAGGCATGCCGGCCTGTCTGAGGGCCTTGGCCTCGTGTGCCATGACTGTGGAGATGGCCATATCATTTACACTGGGTCACCCTATAGAACTTCACACCACACATCAGGTTGCATATTTACTGAAGAACCTTAATACCCAACACATGTCTGCAGAATGACTAAGCGGGTATGAGGTCATCCTCATGAGCAATCCCTCCCTACAAAACAAGTACGGTGCCCCTACAGCAGGTCCTGCTCCTATCTTGAATGCCTTACTTGGCATAAAAGGAGAAACAGATGAATTAGTCCCCCCTCGTGACTGTATAGACATTGTACATCAGGACACATCACCTCGAGCTGACCTACTTGCCAGCCCCATTGAGGGAACACACACTGTGTTTGTGGATGGATCTTGCTCTCGTCCCGATGATCACACCTACTGTACTATGCCGGATATGCTGTAGTAAAATTGCCATAGTGATAGAGGCACAACCCATCCCTTATCAATCAGCTCAAGCAGCAAAGCTTATTGCTCTTAGCATGTCAGCTTTTTAAGGGACAAGAAGTAAACATTTACACAGACTCTAAGTACGCTTTCGGATATAAATCCTCGAAGAATGAGTGAAACAGGTGATAAAGACTCTGAAAAAGATGACCTCACTACTTTCTCCACAGACTTCTGCAAAACCTCGTGCCTGCTCTTTATGCTGGCACTGATAGTGTTTTTCCAGAAGTTTGTGGAAAAAGTAGTGAGGTCATCTTTTTCAGAGTCTTTATAACGTGTTTCACTCACTCTTCGAGGGTTTTATATCACCTATTTCACCTCCTTTATCTGTGTCTTGCTTCTGGGTCCTTTGTGGTACTTTCTTTAACCTCTCTGCATGGATCCACGCTCCAGACTGCTCTGTAAGGACAGCGGTTCTGGTCACTGCGATGACAGTAGTGGGTGGGCCGAACGGATAGTCTTGCTTCTTGGTCCGGTTCAGCTGACGAATCACCACCGTGTCACCAGGCTGGATTTCATGCGTTGGTTCCTGTGATTGTAACGGGAGAAAAGAGGATACTTTACCGTAGATGCCATTCAATTTTATAATCAAATTTCTGCAATATTCTTCTTGTATCATGCCCAGGTCACCTTGTTCTATTACCAGAGGTTTCTTGGCCCAGGGGGGGGGAAATGGTCGACCCATCAGAATTTCAAAGGGTGACAAATGATTAAGTTTAATCATTTAAAATGATTACAATCTCTGATTCTGATTCTAATCTCTGATAAAACTGCAGGGAGCACAGTTTTCCATTTGGCAAATGTGCCACCCGTAGCTTTCCTTATCTTGTCCTTGATTGTCCTGTTCATTCTTTCCACTATACTCGAGCTTTGTGGGTGATAGGGAATGTGGAATTTCCACTCTATTTGCAGGGTTCTAACTCCTGACATACCTTGTAAACAAAGGCTGGGCCATTATCTGAATTAATTTGCAATAGGCATCCCCACCTAGGTATTATTTCTTATGGCAGGATTTTTATAACCGTCCTTGCATCCTCCCTAGTACAGACCAAAGCTTCTACCCACCTGGAAAACATGTCTACTATGATGAGTAAATATTTCTGTCTCTTTCCCAACTTTGGCATGTGGGTAAAATCTATTGTAGGGGTGTAAAAGGTGAGGTAGGATACAAAAGGTGTTCATGTTTGGGCTTTTTTGGTGTGTTTGGGTTGTTTCTGATACATTCAATGCATCTGGACACAAAAAACGTATATAATGACCGGAGGTGTAGGATGTGGAAATCTTGTGTTAACATGTTGGCTGTGGCCTTCCATCCTATATGACGCCCCTGTTCACACCAAAGGGTAAAATAAATCTTAATGCCTAAACCCATTTTGTCATTTTGACATGTGTTAGTAAAACTGCACATATCATCACAGCTACCTTGTGCATCCAGGTGAATTATACCTTGTTTTTTTCAGGACAAATTAGGCTTTCAAAAGAACAACCCAAAATATATTCTTCTAAAAGTATTGGGGCCGTTACATGCACATGAACTTTAATGGCATCCTAGTCTTAGTCCGTAGGGTTCACTATTGAGTTGGCCCACCCTTTACAGCTAAAACAGCTTTAACTCTTCTGGAAAGGCTGTCCACAAGGTTTAGGAAGGTGTCATTGGGAATGTTTGACCATTCTTCCAGAAGTGCATTTGCGAGGTCAGGCACTGATGTGGACGAGAAGACCTGGCTCGCAGTCTCTGTTCGAATTCTTCCCAAAGAAGAATCGGGTTGAGGTCATGACTCTGTGCAAGCCAGTCAAGTTCCTCCACCCCAAACTCGCTCATCCATGTCTTTATGGACCTTGCTCTCGGGGAGTGAAAAGAACATAATTACACCATAAACCGTCCAAACCAGTACTCCTCGCAAGATTTCTGACAAAGGAGTGAAAAGAATTATCAGAAGAGTTGTTCAAGAGCCAAGAACCACTTGTGGAGTGCTTCAGACAGACCTGGAATTAGCAGATACAATTGTTTCAAAGAAAACAATAAGTAATGCACCTAACTGCCATGGCCTGCACGCTCACCTCACAAGACTCCATTGCTGAAGACAAAGCATGCTGAAGCTCATTTAAAGTTTTCTGCACAACATTTAGACAAGCCTGTGAAATACTGGGAGAATATAGTCTGGTCAGAAGAGACCGAAATTGAACTCTTTGGATTAGGGGCGTTGCTAGGTGGCAAAAAGACCAGGGGCTTTAGCACGAAGTCTAAACCTGGCACCGGGGAGGGGGGTGTTACTTACCTGACACGCACTAACCTACCTGACACACACTGACCTACCTGACACACACTGACATACCTGACATACACTGACCCACACTGACCTACCTGACATACACTGACCTACCTGACATACACTGACCTACCTGACATACACTGACCTGCCTGTCCAGACTTCAGGTGACGTGACCTTCTCCTGCAGCTCAGCCATAGTGTGTGGCACGCCCATCACAGTAGAGTAGTAGACAGCAGGCACTCCAGGCAGCCAGAGCCAGACCCATGACACAGGACAGGACAGAAGAGGAGAGCCACCCGCCCAAGCGCCGAGTGGGGATCTTCTCACAATGACGCAGCGCGGGGGTCGCATGTAATTCCCGCCTTCTGGAGCCTGCAGCGCCTATGATGGACGCCACACGTCCCGCGGTCCCGGCATTGGACCAGTGGGACGTCCATCATAGGCGCTGCAGGCTCCAGAAGGCGGGACCTGCTATATCACTTGGCCACGCTCAGGGTCAGATCGGAGGCGGCGCTTGGGCTCAGGGCTAATAACAGAATTGTGCATGCTCAAGAGCCGGGGCTTTTTGGGGACCCGCTTGGGGCTCCAGCCCCCCCAAAGCAAGCCCCCCTCCCGACACCACTACTTTGGATGTAATATTCACACCGTGTTTGGAGGTCAAATGGCATTGCACAACATGCTAAAAATACCAACAGTAGTTAGGAGGTGGGAACATCATGGTGTGGGGCTGTTTTCAGCATACGGTACTGCCAAACTTCGTGTCATTGAAGGAAGGATGAATGCAAAAATGTACCAAGACATTCATAATAAAAATCTGCTGCCATCTATCAGGATGATGAAGATGAAACGAGGGACATTTCAGCAAGACAATGATCCCAAACACAAAGTCAAGGAAACTCTCAATTCAAAGAAAGAAAATAAAGCTGCTAGAATGGCCCAGTCAATCACCTGACTTGAATCCAATAAAAAATCTATGGAAAGAACTAAAGTTGAGCGTTCATAGGAGAGGCCCACAGAACCTTCAAGATTTGAAGACTTTTTGTGTGCAAGAATGGGCCAAAATCACACCTGAGCAATGCATGCAACTACTTTCTCCATACAGGAGGCATCTTGAAATTGTCATTACTAGGGATGAGTCAAACACCCCCCCACCCCAGTTTGGTTTGTGGCAGAACATGCGAACAGGTAAAAATTTTGTGCGAACATGCAAACACCGTTAAAGTCTATGGGACTTGAACGTGAAAAATCAAAAGTGCTAATTTTAAAGGCTAATATGAAAATTATTGTCATAAAAAGGGTTTGGGGACCCAGGTCCTGCCCCAGGGGACATGTATCAATGCAAAAAAAGTTTTAAAAACGGACGTTTTTTCGGGAGCAGTGATTTTATTAATGCTTAAAGTGAAACAATAAAAGTGAAATATTCCTTTAAATATCGTGCCTGGGGGGTGACTATAGTATGCCTGTAAAGTTGCAAATTTTCCCCGTGTTTAGAACAGTCCCTGCATAAAATTACATGTCTAAAGGAATAAAAGTCAATTAAAACTGCCTGCGGCTGTAATGTAATCTCGGGTCCCGGCAATATAGATGAAAATCATTGAGAAAAATAGCAGGGGTAACCCCCCCCCCACAGCCCATTACCAGGCCCTTTGGGTCTGGTATGGATATTAAGGGGAACCCTGCACCCAAATTTAAAAAAGAAAGCATGGAGCCCCCAGGCCCTATATACTCTGAACAGCAGTATACAGGCGATCCCCGGGTTACAAACAAGATAGGGACTGTAGGTTTGTTCTTAAGTTGAATCTGTTTGTAATTTGGAACAGGTACATTTTGTAAGTGTAGCTCCAACCCAAAAATCTATTTTTAAGCTTTTTGGATAACATAGGGAAGGGTTATCACCCCTGTAACATTTGTTTTGTTGTCTGTGCCCTTATTCAGAAGATTTCACCTCACTTTCTGTCCCAATGACAATTGGATTTTGAAAATTTTGGGTTATTAGGGAAACAAGAATTGGTAATAAAGCATCAGTGGAGACACCTTTTTCCCATATTAACTCTTACAGGAGAGCATTTCCCTTCCTAGGGGTAGATTTCCTCTCACTTCCTGTTGTCTCCCTCCGTTTGTAAGTAGGAATCGTTTGTAAGTCGGATATTTGAAAATAGGGGACCGCCTGTATATACTATACGGCCTGCCCTATACACTGTGCGGAAAATTGGGCTTTAGGTGTTGGTGGTACCAGAACACTGTAAGCCCTCACAATTACTCTTGGTGGGCACTGAAATGGGCCCTGCTGTGAAATATTATATGAAGAATTGTAATTACATGCTCCTGTTAAACAGGGGCAGAAAAATTGGGCCTTAGGCTGTGGTGGTGGTGGTGGTGGTGGTGGTACAACACTGTAAAGCCTCACAGTTACTCTTGGTGGGCGCAGGAATAGGCCCTGCTGTGAAATATTAGATCAAAAATCGTAATTACATGCCCCTGTTAAACAGGGGCAGAAAAATTGGGCCTTAGGCAGTGGTGGTGGTGGTGCCACAACACTGTAACCCCTCACAGATACTCTTGTTAGGCGCAGGAATGGGCCCTGCTGTGAAATATTAGATCAAAAATTGTAATTGCAATACAGTACAGCCATAGTGCAGTTGCTACTACTTTTCTGGTGGTGTACACAGTAAACAATAAAGTGCAGCCATAGTGCAGTTGCTACTACTTTTCTGGTGTTGTACACAGTACACAATACAGTGTAGTGCGGTGTTGCAAAACAAAATATACATCATGTCCAGAAGGCCACCAAGGAGAGGCAGACACTCACAGGCCACTAAAAGAGGGCAAGCAGGCTCTGTGTCTACAGTCAACAGTGCTGGTCATGGACATGGTGCATCCTCTGCAGGTGGCCGTGGGGCACACTTATCCTTTTTTTCTGCTGCTGGCCGTGTTATTGAGCCAGAACATGCAGAAGAGTTGGTGGAGAAGATAACAAAGCTGTCCTCATCCTCCTCACCCTCTCTCACCCAGGCTCAGAGTAGTTTTCCTTTCTATGCAGCTGCCAAAGTGGCCTATTCCACCGGCTCCTTGTCCACAGTCACTCCTTCTGTAGCCTCACCATCATGCACGGAGGAGTCCCCCGAACTTTTCGACCACAGTGTCGGGTACATGCTGCTGGTGGATGCGCAGCGATTTGAAGGCTCAAATGTTGATTCCCTGGTTGAGGAAGGGAGTAACGTGAGTCTAGAGTGAGGGGGTGCCCAAGAAGGACAAGAAACTGGCAGTCATGTTCCCCCAGCTGCAGCATAGTGTCAAGTTTGCTCCAGTGATGAGGAGGGAGGGGATGATGAGGTCACTGACTCTACTTGGGTGCCTGATAGAATAGAGGAGCAGGAGGAGGCACAACTCCAATGAGGCAGGATGTCCTCTAGGGGGCAGCTTAAGGGCAGCCACCCTACTGTATCACACTGCAGAGCTCCACAGGTGCAGGGTGCTGCTGACTCCCCGTTGTTTTTGAAAAGTTCCTTGGTGTGGGCCTTTTTGGACATGTGTTCAGCAGATCGCACCGTTGCTGTTTGCAACCTATGTCTGAAGCGGATCAAGCATGACCAGAACAGCAGCCGCTTGGGCACCACATGCTTGACCAGACATATGACGACCTCCTATGCAGTCTGTTTCCCGTATACTATATTTGAGATTTAATATCTCTCAGATATGATTTGGGTTAAATGAGAGTTCTTTGACCATGAGTGAAAGCTTTAACATAATAACAACATCTATCTATATCTACACCAAGGAAGAAAATATTAGGTTAAAATAAGAGAATTACATGAAGGAATACAGAGTATATTCCTTAAAACATGAATCTACAAACATATTTAGTTACAAGTAAAATGCAGACCTTTCCCATAATTACCCTTTGCACGAAGGTTTCATTCTGATGGTTGCTCTCCCATAAAAGTGTGTGCTTCCCTCCCATCTAGTCTATGTATATCATTACATGCTGATGCCTCATTGGTTGGCATAGCGTGGCTCTGATTGGTGAGCTCCCTATTCCTGGTTAAGGATTGGATACATCTCCAATCCCTATACTATTTGCATAAATCAGCCCCCTTTAATCCAAATCCCTGTGACTATTCTGAGCAGGAGATTAACTTGAATTTTCCCAGGAAGTTAATTATTGATTACGAGTTGGCCTCCCTTCATTGCATATCCCAGCATGGGATCCTTTGAAGTGAGTATGTGTAAAACAATGAGGTTTGGATCCCATTGTTTGTATACACAAGCCTAGGCACTGACTTGTCTGGTCTACCAGAGATTTCTGTGAAGATAATATGTTCCGACCTACATAGATACAAGCTAAATTAAATATATTCATAATTACAATATTTTACAGCTATTAATGGAGATTTCACATAAACTCACATAAATTTCACATAAGGCAACAAGTCCATTGGCAACAGCACTTGAAAGACCAACATCAAAGAAAAAGGCGGACTTCTCCTTGCTCCTCATCCCCAACCCTACAGTCCTCTCAAAAACCTGCACTGAGAGGAATGAAGGTATAGCAATAGGTGTCCCAAGTACTTGCAGCCAATCTGCTAGCAGTACACCACCATCTGATTTTAGCAGGCACATTTCCCTACCCCAGTTGCTAAACCGTAAAAAAAAGAAATTCGGCCCCAGCCATCCACATGCTCAGCGTCTGAATGCTAGCTTGGCCAAATTGCTAGCACTGCAACTACTGCCTTTTCAGCTGGTAGACTCTGCCCCCTTTCGTGAATTTGTGGAATGTGCTGTACCTCAGTTGCAGGTTCCAAAATGCCATTTCTTTTCATGGAAGGCCATTCCAGCTCTCTACCGGCATGTGGAAGGCAATGTTTTTGTCTTGTTGGACAGGGCGGTCAGCAGTAAGGTGTATATTACCGCTGACTCATGGTCTAGCAGGCATGGGCAGGGATGTTACCTTTCCTTCACCGCGCACTGGGTAACTCTGCTGGCAGCTGGGAAGGATGCAGGACAGGGTTCAGTATTGTTGGAGCTTGTTCCGCCACCATGCCTCCAAAATGCTAGCAGTGATTCTGCCACAGCGCTCTCCTTCACCCCTCCTCTTCTTCCTCTATGGCCTCTTCTGCAGATTTGTTCTCTGAACCAGCGGTGCTCCGTAAGCATTCAAGGGGAATACTCAGGCAAAAAGATGCCATGCAGTGCATGAGTTGGTCTGCTTAGGGGACAGGAGCCACACTGGGGCAGAGATTCTGTCAGCTCTGCAGGGGCAGGCTCAGAGGTGATTGACGCCACGCCAGCTTCAGCCAGGAATGGTTGTTTGTGACAATCGCACCGACCTTCTCTCCGCCCTCCGACAGGGACACTTGACCCATGTTCCATGTTTGGCACACATCCTGAATTTGGTGGTGCAGCGGTTCTTGAGCAGGTACCCAGGCTTAAAAAATCTCCTGAGGCAGGCCAGAAAAGTCTGTGGTTATTTCCACCAGTCATACAATGCCAGTGCTCGGCTGGCTGACATTCAAAGGGAATGCGACCTGCCCACCAACCGCCTCATTCGTGATATATCCACCATTTGGAAGTCAAGGATGGCAATGCTGCAGCGTCTGCACACGCAGCAGAGGGCCATCAATGAATACCTTTGTGATTATAGCACCAGGACAGGGTCAGGGGAGCTTGGCTTCTTTTCGCCACGCCAGTGGCTACTGATCAAGGATGCATGCACTGTCCTGTCACCATTTGAGGAGGCTACAAGGACGGTGAGCAGCGACAATGCATGCATCAGTGATTCTGTCCCTCTTGTCTTCCTGTTGGAGCACACGCTTCATGGAATAATGGACAGGGCACTTGAGGCAGAACAGATATTATTCCTGCAGGCCCACCAAACACACAGGAAGAAGAGGAGGAGGAGGATTGTGTCAGCATGGATGTGGAGGATAACACTCAGAAACCCAGTTTACCTGGCTGGGAGGAGGTTGTTACGGATCATGTGATCCTTAGTGACCCAGAGGACACAGAATCGAATGCCTCTGCAAACTTTCGCCTCAGGGAGGCCTCAGGGAGGCCATGCAGCGTAAGGACCCTAGGATTCATGGTATCAAAGAGAGGGATCATTACTGGCTGGCAAACCTTCTTGATCCACGTTACAAGGGTAAGGTTGCAGAACTCATCCTGCCTTCGCAGAGGGAGCAGAGGATGAAACATCTTTAGGAGGCCTTGAAGAAAGGTTTGTGCAATGCATTTTAAGACCCTGTGAGGTTACAATTTCCTGGTGCTGGACAATGTGTTGCTGAGGCTTCGTTCAGTCAGAGGAAGAGCAGTGGAGAAGGTGGGTCAGCTGACCGAAGCCTTTAGACAATTTTTCAGTCCTCAGCGCCAAGGTCTGATCGGTTCAAGCAACCATCGCCAGCGTCTGCTTTACCTGGTGCAGGAATATCTAGGGGCAAGAGCAGACTTGGAGACCTTTCCAACAGAGCATCCACTGGGTTACTGGGTCTTGAGGATGGACCACTGGCCAGAACTAGCTCAATATGCAATTGAGCTACTGGGTTGTCCTGCATCCAGCGTTCTGTGCTGCTGGAGGGTTTATAACGGATCATAGAGTGCGCCTGTCCACAGACTCCGTAGTAGCAACTGCACTAGGGGTGCACGGTACTGTGTACACCAGCAGAAGTGTAATAACAACTATGGGTGCACTGTATGTATTGTGTACACCACCGGTAAAGTAGTAGCAACTGCACTAGGGGTGCATGGTATTGTGTACACCACCAGAAGTCTAATAGAAACTATGGGTGCACTGTATGTATTATGTACTATGTACACCACCAGAAAAGTAGTAGCAACTGCACTATGGGTGCACGGTACTGTGTACACCAACAGAAGTGTAATAACAACTATGGGTGTACTGTATTGTGTACACCACCAGAAAAATAGTAGCAACTGCACTATGGGTGCACGGTACTGTGTACTGTGTACACCACCTGAAGTATATTAGAAAAAGTACTCCAGGAATGGCCTGCAGTCAGATATAGGCTTGGCTACACTGGATGCAGTGTATATATATATATATATATATATATATATATATATATATATATATATATATATATATATATATATTAAATACACTGCAGCTAACTGAATAACCTGCCTGCCTGAAGTATATTAGAAACCACCAGGAATGGCCTGCAGTCAGATATAGCTAAACTGGATGCAGTGGATATATATATAAGGCGTGCAGGCAGCCTTATATAGCATGGGGCATGGACTTAGTCCCGCTGAGCCATGATTGGCCATGGTGCACGCTTTGGCCAATCATCGTACAGCAATGCACTGCGCTCCCGCAGTGTATTATGGGGCGTTACGCGGCGCTCAAATTTGCCGCAAATGCCCCATAATGTTCGGTTTTCGACGAACAGGCGAATAGCCAATGTTCGAGTCTAACTCATGTTCGACCTGAACCTAAAGCTCGCGTACCAAGTATTAAATAAATTTCAGTTAGCGTGTTCAATACTGTTTTCCTGTGCCATTCCATTTTATTACACATAACTTATATTCTGAACTTATTTATTTTAGTTTCTTTGTATGTATGGATTGCATGGCTTGTTACCAGCATGTGGTGAAAATTTCATGTTAACCACTTGCCTACAGGGCACTTACACCCCCTTCCTGCCCAAGCCATTTTTCAGCTTTCAGTGCTGTCGCACTTTGAATGACAACAGTGTGGTCATGCAACAGTGTACATAAACACATTTTTTTTTCATTTTCTTCACACAAATAGAGCTTTCTTTTGGTGGTATTTAATCATTGCTGGGTTTTTTATTTTTTTACTAAAAAAAAAAAGACCAAAAATTTTGAAAATATTTTTTTTTTACTTAGTTTCTGTCAGTAAATTTTGTAACTAAGTAATTTTTCTCCTTCACTGATGTGCGCTGATGAGGCGGCACTGATGGGCACTGATAGGCTGAACTGGTGTGCATTGATGAGGTGGCATTAATGGGCACTGATGAGGCGGCCCTTTTGGGCACTGATTAGGTGGCACTGATTTGGAGGCACTAATATGATGCACTTTTGGGCACTGATAGGTGACACTGATATGTGGCACTGATGAGCACTGATAGGCAGCACTGATGGGCACTGTTAGGTGGCACTGATAGGCGGTACTGATGGGCACTGATGGGCATTGATGGGTGGCACTGATGGGCAACACTAATAGGCATTGATCGACGGCAGTGATGGGCATTGATGGGCAGCACTGATAGATGGCACTGATAGCCAGCACTGACTGGCATCGCTAATGGGCACTGATTGGTGGCACTTTTGGGCAATGGTGGGCACTGATTGCTGCCACTGATGGGCATTGATTGCTGCCACTGGTGGGCAATGGTGGGCACTGATTGGTGATACTATTGGCACTATATTGTAATCAGGGCACTGATGATCAGTGCCCTGATTACATGTGTAGATGTCCCCCTGCGTGGAGATGCCGCTGATCATCTCTCTTCGCCACACACTCTGTCAGTGTGAGGCGAGAAGCGCTGATTACCGGCATCTCCGTGTTTACTTTGACCGGCTGTGATTGGAAACAGCCGATCAGATGGTTAAAGAGCCACGGACGCGGCTCTTTACAGAGATCGGGGTCACGCCATGTCCTAGCAACACAGTGCGGCCACGATTGCCGTGCCCCCGTGGGCGCACAAGAGCGCCCGTTCTGGGACGCCGTCACATGACGGCGTCCCAGAACGAGAGCCACACTGCCCCGCCATTATTTAACGGTGGGCGGGTGGTAACTAGTTAATAGAACCTTTAGAAATATATTTACCTAGAAAGATGGTGACGTGTTTAATACGTATTTTACCTGCTGTATATCAGTAAAGTTAATTCCAAAAAACTTTGATTAAACATTTCTTTTTTGGCTAATAATTATTCTTTGTTTAACTATATGATACACTACTGGAGTCCCATTTAGGCAGCTTCTTTTTTGGACTGGAGTACTTTTACTTTGGTCATCTTTTTACTTAAACCCCCTTATGCCACGTACACACGAGTGGAATTTCCGTCAGAAAAAGTCCGATGGGAGCTTTTCATTGTATATTCCGACCATGTGTATGCCCCATCGGACTTTTTCCATCGAAAATTCAGACGGACTTGGATAGAGAACATGTTCTATATTTTTCAGACGGAACAAATTACTATTGGAAAAAACACTCGTCTGTATGCTGTTCCCACGAGATTAGCAGAAGGAGCCCAAAGGGTGGTGCACTGGCTATTAAACTTCTGTTTTCTAGTGCCGTCGTACCTGTTGTACACGTCACCGTGTTCTTGATGGTCGGAATTTGGTGTGACCATGTGTATGCAAGACAGCTTAAGCGGAATTCTGTCGGAAAAACCTTCTGAGCTTATTCTGACGGCAAAACCGGTCGTGTGTACAGGGCATTAGCCAGGGTTTACATTGATGCGATTTGGCATGGGATTTGACATGTCAAATCCCATGCCAAATCGGCAGCTATTGCCGGCAATGGTACCATTCGAATCGGTGCAATGCCGACTTTGCGGCGCCTCACCGATTCCCAAACTTAGTTTCTGTACTACTTTTGGCGACTTCGGGGTGCAATTTGTATAGACATCAGTGCAGGAACCCACACAGATGTCTCTGAAATCGCTCCTGAAGTCGGACTGACATGTGGGTATGAAATTGTGCAAGTTCAGCTGAACTCGCACAATTTCAATCCAGCTGTCAGTGTGAACCTGGGCTAAATAACAGGCAAAAATAACCCTTCCTAATCAAGCCTTACCTCCTCAATAAGCTCCCTAGAGAAGCATTCATGCTGTCTAGTGTAATTTGTATTCTTTAAAAAGATATTGCTTGTAAGTACACTTTGCTCACATTCTTCCTGTTGCTTTTATTTTTTATTTAATAAGTGTCCCACCAATTGAATTAGAACAGCAAGTTACAGTATTACTGGACATATGCAGTCCTTTAAAGCTTCCCGAATACGTTACATATGGACTTTATATAGTCATATTTGTTCTCAATTATTCTTATTATATTCATTGTTTTTTCCAGTGTTCTGTACTTTTTGTTTTTGGGCAATAAATCTTAGAACAAAGAACAAAATGAACACTATTTCTTTTGAGACAAAAGGGTACAGCATGTGCATGAGACTTGTCTTACTCTGTTTGGATAAATTACAGTTATACAATACATATTTTTTCCCAAAAAGACTAGAATCAATGAAATAAAAACACTGTCCTGGTTACCAGTAAAACAATAAATACTGTCACTAAAAATACCACAACTTTTGGCAGTCGATAATAAATTTCGTGCTTTGTACTCTAATTGACAAGATCAAAGCATTTGGGTTTATTTTCTGCAGATGACATTTAGCCATTTCTTCATATTTCAATTATGATTGGTATTATATTTTCCCAGATCTTGGATATTCTTTGAACCTTCAGAGGTTAAAGTATAACGCAAGAGAAAACTTTTATTTATAGGTTTGGATAGACTGGTGATTAGTTAGAGCCTTTGTCAAGTTTTCATGTTGTCTATGTCCTTGTTAAAGATTTTCCAGATCACCAATGTCAACCGGAATAAAAAGGGGGTAAATCCAAAATTTTGAGTTGCCACCAGAACAGAAATAGAGAGGAAATCTTTCAAGGGAGGGCTTCCTTCAGATTTGAAAGATATCCTCTCAGTTCCTATTGAGACAAGTCAAGACAGGAAGTTAAGGGAAATCTCCCTAATGAGACACAGGTTGCAAAAAAAAAAAAAAAAAACTTATGGCGGGTTTTACCCTCATCACTTTATCAGAAATGAAAAAAAGTTTTTGCTTTTGGCTCCATTAACACTTTTGGAGTGCAACTTTGACAAAATTTTTTGCGCAACTTTGGATCGGTGCAACTTGGATACGACTTTGCCTTTGACTAATGATAATGGATAACTGTTGCATTGTATAACATTCAGGTACGACTTTCATGCAACTTTTAGGGGTTAACATTGAAGTCTATGACCCTCAAGTTGCATGAAAGTCGGACCAAAGTAGTAAATGAACTAAGTTGAAGTTGCTGCAACTTTAAGTCGCACTTATATGAATGGTTATCATTGGAAAACATTTTGATGTCCAAAGTTGCATGACAAATCGCACAAGTGTGAATGGAGCCTTAGTGTAATTTTCTTTTCTTCATGGTGCTTCACGTCAGCACATGATAGGTCATCTCCACCCCTTGACCCCAAATAGGGCAATTCCTATCTTGTCCAATAAATTCAAGGCTCCCCCTTTGCCAGTGTTCCATGACCAGACTCACAGCGGATAAGGGAGGGCTTTTTGTTGAGGTGAGTCAGAGCTAGGAAAATTATGGCAAGTATCTGAAAACAACTCTCCATTTTCCTCGCATCCACACACAATGGAATCTAACTGGCCATGGACTAACCAGGGAGGGAAATAGAATTAAAGACACCAAACACCAGATGCTGCTGAATAAGGTTTTAATGTTGTTCCAGTGTGGCAGATAATACTGGGGCGCCCATAATTTACCTAGGATTGCAGGACACATTTAACTTATAGTTGCATGTAAAGGTGTTGCAAGAGTTGCAACCTTTTGCTCTGCAAACCACATCTGCTAATACCTTCAACTTGCTGCCTAAGAAGTTACAACTTCTATAATCGACTGTGCCTTATTCTCCTTGGGTGGAGAGTGTCCCTCTCTGGAATAGGTGTCCTAATCCAAAGGAGATTACTCTAGATCAGGGGTCTCAAACTAGCGGCCCTCCAGCTGTTGCGAAACTACCCATTGCAAGGCTGACAGTTACAAACATGACTCCCGCAGGCAGAGGCATGATGGGACTTGTAGTTTTACAACAGTTTGAGACCCCTGCTCTAGAGGATTCATGTGAGCCTTTCCTTTGTCCTTTTTCGTAAGACATAAAGAGATTATGTTTGGCAAAATTGTTCTGTCCATAAAAAGGTATATTAATAATAGGGACGTGTTCTGAGAAAGAAAATAAAACAAATGCAAACAGCAGCAAGAGTAAAAAAAGAGAAAAATAACATACAAGCAGAGTGGTTGGGGGGGGGGGGGGGGGAGGAGCGCAGCCAGGCTTTAACTTCAGGCATTTAGACAAAAGAGAGGACCAATCAATTTACTAGAACCAATAGCAGTTGCGCCCACAACTCTATGCATGAAGCAGCAAGCAGTTGCTATGTAACCATGTAGACCTCTACTGCCAATGGGAAGCCACAATGTCAGATATCTGAACTCTATGATGCAATTGGTGCATGCCTTAGCCCTCCTGTGGTGCCATCCTGGAACGGCCCCAGAAAAACAAGAAAGAAGAGCATAAGATTAGGTATAGCACAGAAATGCAGCCCAGGATAAAGATATGCTTAAGTTACCACCCTCTGTACACTGGCAAAGATATACTGTATGTCTCTGCCACTAGCAGCACCCTTCTTCAGGAAGTAGGCACAGGGAACATGATTCAGGAAATATCCAAAATTAGATAGGGAGAAATTCAGAGCCAGGACAAAAGCAAAACATTGGTTGGAGGGGGAAGCTTTCAATTTATTGAGCTAGATATCTTTTTTTCTATTAGGGATTAGGGGAAGGAGCAAACATGTTTTGTGCTTACCTCACTTTCTTCTTAGCTGTTTAAAACACTGCTCAATTGCTTCTGCCTTACTTCCTAGACAGACTTTAGGTCAATGATCGGCTGATCTCATTAGCACACACCCTGCATCATCTACCCTCAGCTGGTCAACTCCTTCCTGTGTCATGACATAAAGTCTGAGAGCGAGGTAAGCCTGTGTAGAATTATTAGAAAGCTGTTTTTTTAAAATAAGTACATTTATTCTATATTGGTACATAGGGGAGCTTGAATTTAGAGGGGAAAAAAAAGGTGAACTTAGCCTTTAAAACAAGTCCAAGCATGAAACCGCATTTGCGCAAGAAGGTTTCTAATCAATTCCTACAACCTTTTGTTTCTTGAAATTGAACCAAAAGAAGGCACTGCTGAGAGGTGAACTCGGCATCTCCAGTTTACTAGACGGGCACTTTAACCAACTAAGCCACAGCGCCATATACATCCTAGCTCATCCTGGAAAAAGATTTACCAGAGCACTAGCGGATAGTTGTTTTGTCACTGGCGTGACAAAACAACTGCTCGGCAAATGCATGACCCAACATAGGAAGATGAAGTCTACCTATATACAGTATCTCACAAAAGTGAGTACACCCCTCAGATTTTTGTAAATATTTTACTATATCTTTTCATGTGACAACACTGAAGAAATGACACTTTGCTACAATGTAAAGTAGTAATTGTACAGCTTGTATAACAGTGTACATTTGCTGTCCCCTCAAAATAACTCAAAACACAACCATTAATGTCTAAACCGCTGGCAACAAAAGTGAGTACACCCTAAAGTGAAAATGTAAAAGTTGGGCCCAATTAGCCATTTTCCCTCCCTGATGTCATGTGACTCGTTAGTGTTACAAGGTCTCAGGTGTGAATGGGGAGCAGTTGTGTTAAATTTGGTGTTATCGCTCTCACTCTCTCATTCTGGTCACTGGAAGTTCAACATGGAACCTCATGGCAAAGAACTTTCTGAGGATCTGAAAAAAAAGAATTGATGCTCTACATAAAGATTGCCTAGGCTATAAGAAGATTTCAAAGGAGGGGTGTGGCTTGGCACACGACAAGGATGGCCGCACACTAACAGAGCTCCTCAGCACACACAGCCGCTCGCAACCTAATACCCGACCCAGAGCTACCAGATGCCGGGTAAGAGGCTATATTCAACACCTAAATCTCGCCCGAGACGTGGATCGGTGTCCCATTCGGCTTCTAACATAGCGGATATCTTTAAAACTAAACCGCTTGCCAGCGGCAGCAAAACGAGACCCAAGATGGCGCCGACTCACAACGAGGAGGAGTATAGTGAAGACTCCCAGTCGGCTCCGGAGGACTCAGGCAGGGGTAAGTCTCGACCAGACCACCCCTTAACATACGCTGATATGTCTATGATAGCCTCAGACATCAAAGCCACATTTTCAGCCACCATCACTGACTTAAAGCCTAGCATGTTGGTCATCAATGAGAAGATGACGGCGGCTGAGGCTGCAGGAAGACACAGGGACAAGGCCATAGGCAGACTTGAGAAGGCCTCACTGACGCAGTCCCAACCTCTAATAAACATGAATAGACACATTGAAGACCTCGATAACACTGGCAGAAGGTGCAATATTAGGATGAGGGGGATCAGTTGAACATGATTAAATAGCCCCAGCTCTCCAGAGGGTTTTCAACAGCCTATTAGACAGACCCGAGGACATGGAAATTTACTTTGTCAGAGCACATAGAGCCCTTAGACCGAAAGGTCCAGACACAGCCCCACCAAGGGATATTATCTGCTGCCTACAAAGTTTTGTGTTAAAAGATGAGATAATGCGAAAAGCAAGGAGAAATGAGAGAATTGTCTTTAATGGAGCAACGATCATGCTATTTCAAGACTTATCTCAGATTACCCTGCAAAATTGACACGCTCTGCGCCCCCTGCTGGAGAAATTACGGGAAAAAGATCTCAGATACTCATGGCGATTCCCTTTTGCCCTGATGGTCTCATATAATGGTCACCAACACACTCTGCGCACACCTGCTGACCTCCCTGAATTTTGCTGTGCACTGGATTTGGATCAGATTGACCTACCAGAGTGGTACGCAGATTTTCTACAGACACCAATCGAAAGAAGCCCACCAAGTTCACCTCTCTCCACACCTGACAAGAGGCTGTCCAAGAAATCCAAATATAGCAGAAATGGAAACCCCAAACTGGGAACCCCGAGAAGACCCGCAGATAATGCCAGAAACCAGGAGGATGAATAATGCGCTACCCATACCTCAATTTGTTTTTAGTGCACACCAACGTTCTCACTGTTACCTAGTTCATGTGCACTTTGCAGAAATCCTGCACTTTACAGTTCCTCCATGGATCAGACTCGAGGGCTTTGTACATTCCCCTCTGCCCACAAAATTTGAGGCTTTCTGCACCGTTGTGCAGTTCCAAAGTTCTCCAGTTGTATTTGCTCTAACTGTTCACTCTAGGTTATAATTTATGGTCTGATGTCCCTACAAGACTGGTGTATTGATTCTCCGTGACAGAGGACAGCACCTTTAGAGCCTCACACGAATTTATTTGTCTGTTCAAGGAGGGCCTTAGCTTAGAAATTTATATCTGGACTCAGCTCCTGCTATATAGGACCTTCTACCACCTCTACCTGAACTTTCGATTACTATTTGGGTTGGGTATACATTGGTTCAGTTATTTTTTTTTTTTTTTTATTGAGTTAAATTCATTAAGGCTGTGTGTGACTCAACTGAGTTCTCTTTAATACCCAATTTTACACACTCACTTACATATTTAGTGTGTCCCCACCTGGTCGTTGACGACTCCCTTCTCCCCCACAGAGTGACCCTGTACCCTGACTACAGGTCTCGGGGTTCACTAATATACCCAGTGGGCTCCCCCTCTAGGGCAGTGGGTACAGTCCCTGGTGAGGGATCCCCCAGTATTTTATTTGCTCCCTCAATTTACTTATGTATTTATTTTTTTGTTTATCTTTTTCTTTTCTTTATCTAAATCTCTCTTTTTCTTCCTCTTCTTCTTTCTCTCTTTCTCTTTATCTCTCTTGCTCAACTCTTTACCTAGATCTCCCAAGACCCGCTCCAATTAAGTCTAAGATTAGGACCCTTTGATATTGGCAAGGTGTTTAACCAGATTTTTGAAGTTGCCTCCTTACAGAGTGTTCTCGGGGCCACCTCCTCCTGACCCCTCGACATGACCTACTCATCGCTGGGGAAAAACCCTCTGGTAATCTCCCACAACGTCAGAGGACTGAATGTTCCTGAAAGACGCACCTCTCTCCTGAGGGAACTCCAAAAAGGTAGGATGCAAATTGTTTATTTGCAGGAAACACACTTTAAGACACATCATGTCCCTAAACTTACGAATTCATACTTCACGAGGGCGTTCCATGCTACTAATAACGATTCCAGGTCCAAGGAAGTTTCAATATTAATCAGCAAAAATACACCTTTTGAACTGACTGACCAAATTTCTGACCCCGAACGCAGGTTCATTTTTCTAAACGGATCTTTAGGAAGCACCCCAGTAACCTTGGCAAACGTGTACTTCCCGAATAAGGCACATGTCACGTTTTGCCAACGAATGGTGCGGGAGCTACAGGGATTTGCCACAGGTTGCCTGATTTTGGGAGGGGATTTTAATGTCCCGCTTAATCCCCTAGCAGATACGTCTAATGGGAAAACCTGTATCACTTACAGAATACTCAAAAAACTAAAGGCACTTCTCCAATCCCTCCAGTTAGTCGACACCTGGCGCTTTCTCCACCCTGAGGATAGGGATTTTACCTTTTTTCTATCCCACATGCTAGATATGCGAGATTGGACTACCTGTTCATCTCACAGAGAGACCTCCCATTGATAAAGGGAGCACATATAGGTAACCAAACGATCTCTGACCACGCACCTATTTCCCTGTTGTTGGATTTACTAAATCCACCGACAAAAACAACTGACATGGAGACTAAATGCCTCTCTCCTAACAGATCCGTCGCTTCTCCCTTCACTCACTACTACATTGACTGAGTTTTTCAAATTAAACAACACACCAAACGTAGATTCTCTCATGATTTGTGAGGCCCACAAGTGTACGATTAGAGGAGAGTTGATCAAAATGGGCTCCAAACGTAAGAGAGAAAAAGAACTTGCTATTAAAAATTTGATCACACAAATTAATACCCTAGAGTCCTTGCATAAACAGTCACTCTCTACAGTCACAGCAAAACAACTATTAGAAGCGAGGAAAAATCTCCAACAAATACTGGATTCTAGAGCTAAAAGAATTTTATTCTTTAGACGGAAATTATATTATGAGGCGGGAAACAAAACGGGCAAACTTTTAGCGAGAGCGTTAAGGGAACACACAGCTACCAATAACATCCCTGGCATTAGAGGGGCTAGTGGTAAAATTGACGTAACTTCAGAGGCAATAGCCGATCACTTTCATGAATATTACACAAAACTTTATAATCTACCATCACAGCACAGACAACCTAATATGACTGACAACAGAACCCAAATCATAAAAGATTATTTATCCAAAAGCGGACTCCCAACTCTTCAGGAGTCGGATTCAGCCCTACTGGAGGATCCAATCACCCCGCTAGAAATTAACCAAGCCATCAAACATCTAAAAGCTGGCAAAAGCCCGGGACCTGATGGTTACTCCGCCATTTATTATAAAACCTTTTTGAATATCCTTACGAACCCTCTTACGGCTGCCTTAAACTCCCTGTCCTCTCCTAGAGAGGTGACTCAAGACTTTCTTTCGGCCCACATTACGGTGATACCGAAGGCAGGAAAAGACCTTTTGGAATGTACTAGTTACAGGCCCATTTCCCTATTAAACCTGGATGTTAAATTATTCGCTATAATTCTCGCTACGAGACTGAGTCCACTGCTGCCGGACCTGATTGATTTGGAACAAGTTGGCTTCATACCTGGAAGAGACGCTAAAGACAATGTCACTAAAGCGCTCCTTCTTATACACGCAGCAAAAACACGGGATATCGAAGGCTTTCTCCTGTCCGCGGAAGCGGAGAAAGCCTTCGATAGAGTGGCGTGGGATTTCATGAAAGCGGTGTGCCGCCATGTGGGTCTGGGCCCGCACATGCTTTCTTGGATATCAGCATTATATCAAAAACCCAAGGCGCAATTAAAAATCAATGGCATGCTTTCTAAACCTGTACACATAGTGAATGGAACTAGGCAGGGGTGCCCGTTGTCACCCCTGCTGTTCATCCTAACTTTGGAACCCTTCATTAGAATGATTAAGCAAAATTCCGCAATATCCGGATTTCGGATCGGGGACAGGGAGTTTAAGCTGGCAGCTTATGCGGATGATCTTTTATTTTTTCTTACAAACCTTACTGTTCCTTGCCCAACTTAATGAAAGAATTAAATACTTACGGGTACATCTCTAACTTAAAAATAAATTATTCAAAATCAGAGGCACTTAATATTACTCTTCCAGACAGCCTACTCTGTTTGACCACTTCCAACTCTCAGTTTAGATGGGTTCCCAATGCGCTTAAATATCTGGGAATTTGGCTTACCCCCCAACTACAGAACACGTTTGAAAAGAATTTTCCCCTACTCCTAAAGTTGTGAAAAGGACCTTAGGGGTTGGCACCTGGACTTTCTATCTTGGTTTGGACGGGCAGCTATTATTAAAATGGTAATATTGCCCAGGTTTTTATACCTAATGCGCACCTTGCCAGTCAGAATCCCTTCCGCCTTTTTTAGATCATTAAACTCTATACTTTTGCGATTCCTTTGGAACCAAAAGAAACCTAGAATTAGATTACCGTGGCTAACAAGACCCAAAGACTTAGGGGGGATTAACCTACCTAACTTTAAGCATTATTATTATGCTTCACATTTAGCCAGAGTGATAGATTGGCATTGTCATGGCCACACGAAGGATTGGGTCCTCCTGGAGGGTGAGTTAAATTCCCTAGCACTACAATACTCCCCGTGGATACCCTGGACTAGTTGCCCATTGAACGTACGCAAACACCCTCTAACTGGCATCACACTGGAGATTTTACATTCACTTTCCAATCGCCGCCTTATCACTACGGATGTAAGCCCATTGACACCACTAAAAGACAACCCAGACTTTGAGCCAGGACTTCGGAATAAATTGTTCCAACCCACAACACAAAACACCCCCCCCCTTACTAGCAGGTGACTGTTTTACTGATGGCAGACTTAAAGATCGGACTGTATTAAAGTCCGAAAATAACCTACCCCACCTAAGACAATGGTCTTATTTCCAGTTAAGAAGTTACCTGAACAAGCACAGACATAAGGGGGATTTTCTTAGACCTCTTACGGACCTGCAGTCAGTATGCCATAGTAGGACCCCTTTGAACGGAGCCATCTCATTCGCATATGCATGGCTGCAACACCCCAGGAGCACGGAGGATGATGGTCACAGGAGGAGGTGATCGGAGGAGCTGGGAGAGGAAATCTCAGATAAACAATGGAGGTATGCATGTATTTTTGCTCATAAAGGTTCCATAAACACTAAATCGCAGGAGACGAGTTACAAATTGCTGATGCACTGGTACAACACACAGGATAAATTACATAAGTGGAACCCTCAGAAATCAGAGTCGTGCTGGAGATGTCAGGGGGAGATAGGTACATTGGCCCATGTCTGGTGGCACTGTCCTTCCATCGCAAACTTTTGATCTAAAATCAGGGATCTGATTAAAAAAATTACAGAAACTAGAATAAATCTGACCGCAGCTTGCTGTCTTTTACACGTAACGAATCTTTCATTTAAACGATACAAGCGCTCTTTGACTAAGCACCTTCTTAATGCGGCCAAATCCTTGATCCCGCTACATTGGAACTCCACGAGAGTACCTTCTACAGCAGAATGGTTGCATAGGGTAGGGGATATTTGCGAAATGGAGGACACGCTGGCACAGGACAGGGGCCACATTAAAAGGTTCCATAGGACCTGGCAACCATGGTTCACCTTTAAATATTCACAGGATTTCAACGTTGTCATGTCACAGGATTCTGTTTGACTCCTCTTGGTTATCTTACCTAGAGGAGCCCTGCTCTAAATCCCATCAAAGTCCGGTTTATATCAAGTGAACTAAGTATATTTCCTCAATTCGCCCCCCCCCCCATCTTTCTTCTCCTTTCACCTCTCATTCTTTTTTTCCTTTTCTCCTTTTTTCCTCTCTTTTTCTTCCTTTTTCTCCTCTTTGTTTTGTTTCTCTCTCCTTTTTTCTCTTATTTTTTATATTAAGATGAAAATGATGTTTACAAGGGATGACAAAACAAGTTAACCATTGAAGATTGTTACAATGTATGCTGCTTAGTTATTGAAGAGCGGTAATTACCTTTACCTAAGCTATAGCACGGGATCATATGTTTGCCTTATGACTAACGTCAGGAATGAAAATGCTCAGTTAACTTCTAATTTAGTTCTTCAGATTCTATTCCTTAAGTAATGGTGCCCTGATAATAATTATTTATAAGTCACTGTAATATCACCTACTGCTTTGAATGTTTATTTACTATTGTAACTTAATTGTTAAGCAATATATTTTTGTTGCTATGTATGTTTATACTTTCATATTCAATAAAACGAAATGTTTAAAAAAAAAGAAGATTTCAAAGACCCTGAAACTGAACTGTAGAACGGTTGCCAAGACCATACAGTGGTTTAACAGGACAGGTTCCACTCAGAACAGGCCTCGCCATGGTCGACCAAAGAAGTTGAGTGCACGTGCTCAACGTCCATATCCAGAGGTTGCCTTTGAGAAATAGACATATGAGTGGTGCCAGCATTGCTGCAGAGGTTGAAGGGGTAGAGGGTCAGCCTGTCAATGCTCAGACCATACGCCACACACTGCATCAAATTGGTTAGCATGGCTGTCCTCCCAGAAGGAAGCCTTTTCTAAAGATGGTGCACAAGAAAGCCCGCAAACACTTTGCTGAAGACAAGCAGACTAAGGACATGGATTACTGGAACCATGTCCTGTGGTCTAATGAGACCAAGATAAACTTGAACTATTTGGTTCAGATGGTGTCAAGCGTGTGTGGCGGCAACCAGGTGAGGAGTACAAAGACAAGTGTGTCTTGCCTACAGTCAAGCATGGTGGTGGAAGTGTCATGGTCTGGGACTGCATAAAAGCCGCCGGCACTGGGGAGCAACAGTTCATTGAGGGAACCATGAATGCCAATATGTACTGTGACATACTGAAGCAGAGCATGATACCCTCCCTTAGGAGACTGGGCCGCAGGGTAGTATTCCAACATGATAATGACCCCAAACACACCTCCAAGATGATCACTGCCTTGCTAAGGAAGCTGAGGGTAAAGGTGATGGACTGGCCAAGCATATCTACAGACCTAAACCCTATTGAGCATTTGTGGGGCATCCTCAAATGGAAGGTGGAGGAGCGCAAGGTCTCTAACATCCACCAGCTCCATGATGTCATCATGGAGGAGTGGTAGAGGACTCCAGTGGCAACCTGTGAAGATCTGGTGAACTCCACACCCAAGAGGGTTAAGGCAGTGATGGAAAATAATGGTGGCCACACAAAATATTGAAACTTTGGGCCCAATTTGGACATTTTTATTTAGGGGTGTACTCACTTTTGTTGCGGTTTAGACATTAGTGGCTGTGTGTTGAGTTATTTTGAGGGGACAGCAAATTTACACTGTTATACAAGCTGTACACTCACTACTTTACATTGTAGCAAAGTGTCATTTCTTCAGTGTTGTCACATGAAAAGATATATTAAAATATTTACAAAAATGTGAGTGGTGTACTCACTTTTGTGAGATACTGTATATCAGATAGCACAGCTTTCACACCTCCTTTCATGTCTTGGGCAACTTGAAGATTCTTTGACACATTTCCTGATACCATGGCATTTGAATTAAGGTGACTGAGTTACTCATGTGGGTAAAAATGCTGCTATGGTAGGTTCCCACACTGTGAGCTGCATGCATGGATTCAAATCCCATGACTGGTGTAAAGCTGATGTGCTAGATGTCCTACTAACCACCCTTAGCCCCCTTTCACTTAACCTTAAATTACTAAATTAAACACATACCACCTTCTGGATTAAATGTCCAACAATGGCCCCTTTATTAATTCCAAACATAACAACTTTATAAAAATAACATTTTTATTTTAAAATATATATATATATATATATATATATATATATATATATATATACACATATATATGTAGCACTAACTCTCCGTGGAGCTGCTGGTTTAAAGCGGGCTGTTACCTTCACTCTCGATACCTCTGTTTCTCCGGCACCGGGTCTAGTGTCCCGTTGAGTTTACCTCTGAACGATGTAGGCACCAAACACTTGAGTATATTTTCCAATGCTTTATTGAACAAGTAATAAAGGAAGTATCAGGAAAGAGGCAGAAGGAAAGTTGCGGGTAAGCTCAAATACCTCTCCTTAGTATTCTTTAGAACATTCTTTGGAATTGAACACTTGTAGTTTGCCCTCCTGGATAGGTTTCTCTCACTAACCTAGCAGCCAGTACGCAGCACGAACAAAAGTCACAGACTTGTTTGGAATAAAACCCGTACGATCCTCTGCCACAGGATGTATTGGTTTGCGATGAATGTCCGACACAGTACTTGAACCTTTAAGCCAACCCGGCAGAACTATGCAGTAAGATTACTTCAGGATACGTCCTCCAACCGAGTCACCAGGCCCCTCTCCAGACCAGCACTCTGCATGAACCTTCCATGACAGGTCCTCCCCTGGGATCTCCTCAGTTGTCCAGCTTCCTCACTCAGGATAGACAGCTCAGGACCATTCCTCTGCTGCTGTGGTAGGCCCCAGACAGGCTTCTGGGCCCTACCACACGCTACAGCAACGTGGGCCTCCGGCACGGAGGACCACGAGGTGGTACTCTTAACGCATACCTGTTGGCCAGGAGGGCCAGCAGGTGGCTGAAATCGAACCCCTGAACATGGCGTCTGTCCCATAAATACCCTCTCCCAGAATGCAACTCGGAGGACCACCTCCACCGAGGTGTCTCCGGGACAGAGGAGCACTCATACGCCTCGAGGTATTCTAATCTCTTTTTTTAGTTCAGCCCACAGGCTGCATGAAAAAAAGAACATTACAATGTATGCCCAACAAGGACCGGCAATGTACTGGTATGTTGCTGGACTGTGAGTGGTTATACCAGAATGATGCCTGCAGGTTTAGGTATCATCTTGGTATCATTCCTTTCAGCCAGCGGTTAGCTTTCATGTAAAAGCAATCCTAGCAGCTAATTAGCCTCTAGACTGCTTTTACAAGCAGTGGGAGGGAACATCCCCCCCTTTCCCACATCTTCCATGGTTTTTTCAGGCTCTCCTGTCCCAACAGGGAACCAGAGAATGCAGCCGGTGGTTCTGCCAGCTGACCATAGAGCTGATCAGAGACCAGAATGGCTCCAATCATCTCTATGGCCTAAGAAACCGGAAGCTACAAGCATTTCATGACTTAGGTTTCGCCGGATATAAACATATATATAAAGCATGTCGTGTTTGGTATCCATGTACTCGGCATAAGATCATCTTTTTTATTTCATCAAACATTTGGGCACTATAGTGTGTTTTAGTGCATTAAATTTAAAAAATGTGTGTTTTTCCCCAAAAAATTTAGTTTGAAAAATCGCTGCGCAAATACTGTGTGAAAAAAAAATGCAACACCCACCATTTTAATCTGTAGGGCCTTTGCTTTTAAAAAATATATAATGTTTGAGGGTACAAAGTAATTTTCTTGCAAAAAAAAAAAAAATATTTTTTCATGTAAACAAAAAGTGTCAGAAAGGGCTTTGTCTTCAAGTGGTTAGAAGAGTGGGCGTGACATAAACTTCTAAATGTTGTGCATAAAATGTCAGGACAGTTCAAACCCCACCCCAAATGACCCCTTTTTGGAAAGTAGACACCCCAAGCTATTTGCTGATAGGTATGTTGAGTCCATGGAATATTTTATATTTTGCCACAAGTTGCGGGAAAATGACAAACTTTTTTTTTACATTTTTTTGCACAAAGTCGTCACTAAATGATATATTTCTCAAACATGCCATGGGCATATGTGAAATTACACCCCAAAATACATTCTACTGCTTCTCCTGAGTACGGGTATGCCACATGTGTGAAACTTTTTGAGAGCCTAGCCGTGTACAGGACCCCGAAAATCAAGCACCGCCTTCAGGCTCTCTAAGGGCGTAAAATGGTGATTTCACTTCCTCACTACCTATCACAGTTTCGAAGGCCATGAAATGTCAAGATAGCACAACCCCCCCCCCCCCCAAATGACCCCATTTTGGAAAGAAGACACTTCAAGCTACTTGCTGAGAGGCATGTTGAGTCCATGGAATAATTTATATTTTGCCATAAGTTGCATGAAAATGACAAACACCGCGTACAGGACCCCGAAATCCAATTACCGCCTTCAGGCTTTCTAAGGGCGTAAATTTTTGATTTCACTCCTCACTGCCTATCACAGTTCCGGAGGCCATGAAATGCCCAGATGGCACAAAACCCCCCAAATGACCCCATTTTGGAAAGTAGACACCCCAAGCTATTTGCTGAGAGGCATGTTGAGTATTTTTCAGATCTCGCTTTTTGTCACAAAGTTTTGAAATTTGAAAAAAGAAAGAAAAAAGAAATGTTTCTTTTCTTTTTTCATTTTCAAAAACAATTGAGAGTGGAAAAATACTCACCATAACTCTTAGCAAATACCTTGGGGTGTCTACTTTCCAAAATCGGGTCATTTGGGGGGGTTGTGTTATCTGTACATTTCAGGACCTCCGTAACTGTGATAGGTAGTGAGGAGTAAAATCACCTCATCATTTTACGCCCTTAGAAAGACTGAGTGCTTGGTTTCGGGGGTCCTGTGCACGGCTAAGCTCCCAAAAAGTCTCACACATGTGGTATCCCTGTACTCAGGAGAAGCAGCAGAATGTATTTTGGGGTGCAACTCCACATATGCTCATGGCATGTTTGAGCAATATATCATTTAGTGACAAAAAAAAAAGTTTGTCATTTTCCCGCAACTTTTTGAAAAATATAAAATATTCCATGGACTCAACATGCCTCTCAGCAAATAGTTTTGGGTGTCTACTTTCCAAAATGGGGTCATTTGGGGGGGGGGGGGGGGTTGTGCTATCTGGGCATTTTATGGCCTTCGAAACTGTGATAGGTAGTGAGGAGTGAAATGAAAAGTTTACTCCCTAATGCCGCGTACACACGAGCGGACTTTCCGGCAGACTTGGTCCGGCGGACCGGACTCCGTCGGACAATTCGATCGTGTGTGGGCTCCAGCGGACTTTTTTTCCCAAAAGTCCGACAAACCTAGAAATTAAACATGTTTCAAATCTTTCCGACAGACTCGAGTCTGGTCGAAAAATCTGCTCGTATGTATGCTAGTCCGACGGACTAAAACTGACGCTAGGGCAGCTATTGGCTACTGGCTATCAACTTCCTTATTTTTGTCCGGGCGTACATCAACACGTACAAATCCGTCGGACTTTGGTGTGATGGTGTGTGTCCAAGTCCGTTCGTATGAAAGTCCAGCGGACCTACGCTGCAAAGTCCGTCGGAAAGACTGTCAGACCTATTCCGTCGAAAAGTCAGCTTGTGTGTACGAGGCATTAGAAATCCTGAAGGCGGTGCTTGGTTTTTGGGGTCCTGTACGTGGCTAGGCTCCCAAGAAGTCTCACACATGTGGTATCGCTGTACTCAGGAGAAGCAGCAGAATATATTTTGGGGTGTAATTCCACATATAACCATGGCATGTCACTCAAATCCTCTCAGTAATTTCCTTGGGGTGTCTACTTTCCAAAATGGGGTCATTTGGGGGGGTTTATACTGCCCTGCCATTTTAGCACCTCAAGAAATGAGATAGGCAGTCATAAACTAAAAGCTGCGTAAATTCCAGAAAATGTACCCTAGTTTGTATATGCTATAACTTTTGTGCAAACCCATAAATTTACGCTTATTGACATTTTTTTTTACCAAAGACATGTGGCTGAATACATTTTGGCCTAAATGTATGACTAAAATTGAGTTTATTGGATTTTTTTTATAACAAAAAGTAGAAAATATAATTTTTTCAAAATTTTTGGTATTTTTCCATTTATATTGCAAAAAATAAAAATCGCAGAGGCAATCAAATGCCATCATAAGAAAGCTCTTTTTGTGGGAAAAAAAGGATGCAAATTTTATTTGGGTACAACATTGCATGACCGTGTAATTACCAGTTAAAGCAGCGCAGTGCCAAATTGTAAAAAGTGCTCTGGTCATTGAGTAGCCTAATCTTCTGGGGCTGAAGTGGTTAAACCAACCAGAAGGCAGAGCTAAGACACGATGCAGTGTGTCATTTACTGATTGAACTCATCTGCTCCACAATTTGCACATGTTGTACAGTTGTCCTTTAACTAAACAACATGCTTTCTCAAAAAAAATTCAAGTACCTTTTATGAATCTCCTTAAATCCTTGAACGCAATTAAAGAGGTTGTGTAAGGTTTTTAGTTAGAGAGAATACATTTTTTAATCATCTTCAGCTAAGTTTCACTTAGCCTGCATTAGGCACATTCACAAGGCCTAAATGAAAAGGCCATATGATCGAGAAATATCTCTTAGCGTGATTTATTGTATGTGTTTGCTGGAGCTGGAGAGCCACTTGAATTTCTCAACTTCAGCATCTAATTTACTGCACATTGACTGACCCCTGTTTCCAGGCTCTACATCTGTCCATTTATCTAGGGCTGACATATCCATTTTCTATTCTTTTTTATCTGGCCTCATTATCAAATGCTGTCTTCATATACATAGCATCTAATGCTAACACAAGCCATTTTAAAGTAAACCTGTAAATTCTTAGTATACTATAGTAGGCAATGTAACATGTTTCTTCAGAGAAAGTATATTTTGCTTATGTTCCAGGGTTCTACTGCTGGTAAAAAAGATATGGTACTTATTAGCAAGAGGGAACGAGTGGAAAGCCTCCTACCTGTCAAAATATTCAATCCTGTCACTTAAGACCAATGGGGAGCATGCATACTCATGTCTGATACAAAGGTAAGTTTCAGATGTTGGCCCATACCCATAAGTACCAGAATTCCTATACCCATACTGGAGGTGTGCTGGGAAATTGTGTTGTGACCCTTGCTTGTCTAGGCTATGGTGTATGTCCCCTGATTCTGTGCCCTGTGTCGTTGCTGTCAGTTGCTGCCAGTTTGAGTGTATAAGGGGGTTGCAACCTGGGAGCTGTTCCGCAGCAAAGCTCCAAGGCAAGCTGGTGAATACTGGATGGCACATTCGATTCTGTGCCCTCTTAGGACCTCCATTCAACTGGTGACATAACCATCATGACATAAGTACAGTGAGCTGGTTTCAAAAGTTTTTTGGGACTCTAGCAGCGGTTTGTGGGATCACTTTGTGAAACTGACACAAGAACTTAAGGCAGAAGTTCTGTTTTTATGTCTCCTACCTCCCTCTTCTTCAAATTTTGGAGAATTTTTTTTTGAGGGGGGGAGCGGGTACCTGCTTCCACTTCCGCCCTAATTGCTTCACCCCCCCCTTCTGCCTACTGCCTCCTGGGACACATCATAGGTCCCAGGAAAGTATGGGACCATTCAAAGGACACAGCACGGCATGCGCAGCGGGGAGCCAGCTGTTAAGCCGCAAGGAGTTACAGCTGGCTTCGCACAGTTACCGTGGGGGTGCCAGGGGCCTGAAGACCCACAAAGAACTGGCCCAGGTGAGGACAGTGCTGGATCCCTGGACAGGTAAGTGTCCTTTTAAAATCGGCTAATGTATTTGTAGCAGCAAATAGGCAATCATTAAATTGCACAGGTAGAAAAGAGCCAATTGTTACAATATGTGGGTAGCAACACATGAGCAATTGTGGTTATATGAGGGCAATAAACTGGAAATTGTTGCACTATGGAAACAAATGAGCAATCGTGACAATACACAAGGAATTCTGACAACAAACGGTCTCTACCCCTCTGCAAAACCTAATTTCAGCAAAAGATAACTCTCCCCCAGCAAAACTCCTCTCAAACCAGCAACCCCGTCCTCCCATACCTGCCCCAGAGAAGCCCACCTCCCTCTGCAAACCCCCCACTCCTAAGCAGAGTCCCCACCGAAAAAAAAAAAAAAAAAACTCACCCAGGAAACACTTCTCCCTCCCTTCTATTACAATACTTACCAAATACCATCATAAGAAAGCTCTATTTGTGGGAAAAATAATGTAGCACACTCTAGTGTGCTAGAAGTGGTAGGGGTTAGGTTTTTGTTAGTGTAGGCAAATTTCAGACTTGGTTGGCAGCCAAGCCTGTCTATTTATTTGGTCTGGGTTGGGAGTGACTCAGGCATAGCTGGGTGACTCACAGGCAGCATCACTAAGACCTCCCACTTCTTTCCAGAACATTCTGGAATCTTCTGGAAAGGAAGCAGGAGAGGAGAGGTGGAGCTGCCTTGAGTATTCTGATTGGCAGGGGGCAGGCCTCCTTAAATACTCAGGGTCAGCCCAGTCTGGGGGGGTGACCTTGAGGACTCTCTCAAGATGCACAGAGGTGTCCTAGACAGGAGGCATGGGAGCAATGAGAGGACAGCAGAAGAGCACTGCCAGGCAAGTCTGCAGAGAGGAACAACAGGTCACAGCCAAGAGGGCTGGTGAGTGACACACAGTCAGGAGGACTGGGAGGTATGCCTGAGAGGACTGGGAGATTGCAGTCTGGGATGGGTGCAGAGCCAATGGAGTGGACTGTGGTGGCACAGGCAATGGAGAGAGGCAGCTGCAACCAGGAGGGCTGGCAGGGCCTGAAGAAATGGTGCTGGAATCAGTAGCCATGTGGACAGCTAACATTGGGACTACCTACATTTTTTCTACACCATAAAGGCCTTCGGTCCCTGCCTGCAAAGGGCATTTTCTTTGGGCCTGGCCGAGCCAGTGTCAGGCCTGCATGTCGGTGCCAGCTGGACTTAACGACAGCCCCCCGATAACTTGCATGCAGCATGGCTGAAAGGGTCTTGTAGAAGCACCCCCTAATGTCTATACTGCCTTGTGCAATGTTATTGGAACTGAATTGCTCCTTTCAATGTATTATTTTGTTTAGCAGTAAGCAGTAAGTTTTAAATATATTATTGTTTAACAAGTAAGCTTGTGTTGAAATTGAAACTCGATATGAGGAACTTGCATATGTAACCAGATAATGTGTCTGGGCAGACAGGAAATCATAGGGTTTTTTTTAATATATTCTAAGTGCAATAATAGTTTACTTAGCTACAGATATGTAAAGAATTCTAAATATATGTATCATTATAATTGGTTAATTGAATAAGTAAAGGAAACATGTAATTTGAACATGTACCCCTTATTGGTGGGAAATAATTAATAATGTCCATCTCATCCTGTGTATTTAAGATTCTGTACAAGCCAAAAATAAACAAACAGTGTGTAGAATTAATCTGTGTCGAGTCACTTTTGTATACACTGTTCCCTGCGCAGATCTGGGTGTGGATGGCATTAAGGTAATGTAATTAGACGATAATAAGGTGATAGCCAGGACTAGTTGTTATTGGTTAAAGGAGTATCCTAACAATTTAATGGTGTCAGAATTTAAAATACTAAGAATAATAGATAACATTTTTAACCACTTGCTTACAAGGCACTTAAACCCCCCTCCTATCCAGACCAATTTTCAGCTTTCAGCGCTGACGCACTTTGAATGACAATTGCGCGGTCATGCAACACTGTACCCAAATAAAATTTTTATAATTTTTTCACCACAAATAGAGCTTTCTTTTGGTGGTATTTGATCACCTCTGCAGTTTTTACTTTTTGTTAAAAAAATGTAAAGAACTGAATTTTTTTTTTTAAATGTTTTTATTATTTTATATTTTGTTATAAAAAATTTAAAACAGGTCATTTTTCTCCTTCATTGATGTACGCTGATGAGGTGGCAGTGATGGGCACTGATAGGCGGCAGTGATGGACACTGATAGGCGGCAGTGATGGGCACTGATGGGTGGCAGTGATGGGCACTGACGGGTGGCAGTGATGGGCAGCACTGCTAGGTGGCACTGATTGGCACTGCAGGTGGGCATTAATAGGTGGCACTTGTGGGCACTGTTAGGTGTCACTTGTGGGCACTGTTAGGTGGCACTGTGGGCACTGTTAGCTGGCACTATTAGGTGGCACTGATGAGGCAGATGTGCCTCTTCCACTTTGGGACCGATGTCCCTCACATCACGCTGTCAGTGTGAGTAGAAAAAAAAAATGATTACCGATCTTTTGTTTACATCATGTGATCAGCTGTCATTGGCTGACAGCTGACCACATGGTAAGGGGCCGGGACCAGCCCCTTACTTAGATCGGTGATCACCCAAGTCTCAGTGACTCGGTGATCACGGCGCGCGCAGGGCACGTGCACAGGGGGGGCCCTTATATGACGGCCTCCCGGGAATTCAGGTCCGCGCTGTGGCCATCATTCGGCCATAGCGCAGATGTGAAGTGGTTAAATAGATTGAGAAGTACCACTGGTAGCTGGGCTCATGGTAAATTTGGTCGGGACTTAGGTTAACCACTTACAGACTGGAAGATTTTCTCTCTTAAAGTGGTGTTCCGGCCGAAATTATACTTTTTAAATAAAAATACCCCTATAATACACAAGCTTAATGTATTCTAGTAAATTTAGTCTGTAAACTAAGGTCTGTTTTGTTCATTTATAGCAGTATTTTATAAACTTACAGCAGGCCGTGGCCATCTGAAGCCAGACTGTATTTCTTCCTGGATCTCATCCTTGCAGATCTCGCACATGCTCAGTGCAGCACAAGCAGTGTAATAAGTTTCAGGTCAGGTTTCAATAGCAATGGCAGTTTCAGAGGAAGTTGCCACCCCTTCCCAGAAGGCATTGCAAACAGGAAATGATGCGATGGGCCGCGGCCAGGGAGGAGGAAATGAAAAATTAATACAGCAAATATACAGTAGGTGCTGAGAAAAAAAAATTAAAAAATATCCAATTTGTTTACAGTGCACAGTTTAGTGAGGGATGCTGAAGAGTTGTAAAAGTGGGTGGAACTCCACTTTAATGACCAGGCCATTTTTTGCGATATGGCACTACGTCACTTTAACTGACAATTGCATGGTGGTGCGACGCTGTACCCAAACAAAATTGGTGTCCTTTTTTCCCACAAATAGAGCTTTCTTTTGGTGGTATTTGATCACCTCTGCAGTTTTTATTTTTTGTGCTATAAACAAAAAAAGAGCGACAATTTTGAAAAAAAAAAACAATATTTTTAAATTTTTGCTCTAATAAATATCCCCCCCCCCCCCCCCCAAAAAAAAAAAAAAAACAAATTTCATCATTAGCTTAGGCCAATATGTATTCTTCTACATATTCTTCTACATAAATTTATAGCGTCTACAAAATAGGGGATATATTTATGGCATTTTTATTATTTGTTTATTTTTTACTAGTAATGATGGTGATCTGCGATTTTTAGTGGGACTGCAACATTGCAGCAGACACTTTTTTGGGACCATTGACATTTATACAGCGATCAGAGCTAAAAATAGCTACTGATTACTGTATAAATGTCACTGGCAGGGAAGGGGTTAACAGCAGGGGCAATCAAGGGGTTAAGTGTGTTCCCTGGGAGTGTTTCTAACTGTATTGGGGCTGGGCTGACTGGAGAAGGATAGAGATCGCTGTTCCTAATCACTCCCCTGTCAGAACGGGGATCTGTATGTTTACATTGACGGATCCCCATTCTGGCTCTCGTTCCCATGATCGCGGGCATCACGGCCGCTTACACTAACAAAAAACCTACACATGCTAACTCTGATGAAAGGGGTCAAAGGTACAACTCCTGAAATGTGTTGGTTTTAAAAAACAATTTATCAATGGAATAAACTTGAATTTGAATCTGACATTACATTGTGGTGCTTCAATTCCTAACTCATTTAGGTTTTTATTGTTGCCCCTTGGGGATTCGGTCTCTCTATTTGTCCTGGTAAAAGCATGACAAGGTTTGATTGCCATAGAAGGTGAGGGGGAACCTTCCAGGAGGACACCTGTTGTCAAGACCTGGATCTGAACCCAGGACTTCTGAGTCTGGCAGTAGCTCTTCTTACTGAGTCACCTGAGATGCTGGACAGCTTCCTACCCGATCCTTTACAGATTTACTTTCTATCTTGTTTCTGGTGACGCTTGAACTACTTGCCCCTCCCATACATTTCCTATTTAAGCCATGCCTTTGCAGTTCCTGTTTGCCAGATTATTGTGCTCTGCTCATGGCCAATATCTTGCTCCTTACTCTCCTGCTGCCTTCCACATCTGCATTACTTTTTGTTATCGACCTTTGGCTTGTTTCTTGACTACACTTCTGCTTGATCCCAAACTGCAACCACTTGTTACTGACCTTGGCTTGTTGAATGACTATGCATCTGCTTGATCCATACATGCTACCTCTGCTACCGCAGCCTGGCTTGCTCACTTTCTGGTGGAGCGATCCTGGCTTGGCAATAGCTCCACCACCAGGAGCTCTGGTGAAGACCGATCAGTGCTTAGACCCTGCACCTCGGATGAGCCTACGTCACCCACCAGGGAAATCTGCTTTCTATTTATCCTGCTGGTTTTTGTGTAAAACTTTTCACTGCTATAGCCACTAGCTTCCAAGCCTGACCCATGCTTGTGACACCTGTTCCAGTGACAACTGTATAATAGGGTTTACCACTCACTTCCTGTTTTGTCTTAGGCCAAAGAAGTGTAGAGAACATCCCCAAAGGGACACGGTTTAAAAGAAAAACTTGTAGGGATGTCTATCCATTTCTCTACTTTATTCAAATTAAAAAAAAAAATTGCTAGCCATAAATAATCTTCAATATTTTTTCCAAGGGAGCAAAAGTATGTAAATTCTATTCTACAGAGATGCGTCTTCACATTTCTGGATGACAGTTTGAGTAAAGCAAAATTTATAACAACACGAGATCTAATATGATGGCAGGATGGTGAAAAACGTGCCTGTGGGTGTGTGTAAAACACTGACAAGAGTTAATATATAACAGAGCAATTATGCATGTGTTATTGTAATCTGTAGATGTGATTTTACAGAATGGAACATACTTTTGGCATGTTTTTCAGCATGTGTTTACAATGAGATAAAATCTACTGTTTGATTTTGAATTTGAGTAAATCTGTTGCTATTTGTGTCCATCTGGTGATCAGGGAATCTTCATCCTTTTATATACAACCTCCTGTGGACTTAGACTCCACCCATTTGCAGGCCCACCGTCTCAAATCCTACTTTGCTACACTCATTGTGATTGTGGGATTCTGTGAAATTATCTTCCCTCTTGATGTCACCCCATCTGCCTTATTCAGGTGTCCTGGATGCTCCCCATTTCCTCCAGCTTATAATAACCCATTGGCATTTGGCGTTCCAGTGGTGGTGAGGAAGAGGGATCAAATACATTTATGAACTACTGGCACTCGATGATATCAAATTTTTGGAATATTTATGTGAACACTGGCAACTTGCAGGGTACCATACTCAAATATGGTACTATACTCGCTACTTCTCATATGTCAACTGGAATCTCCCAAACGCCTAATCTCATTCAAAAATCGCTGCTGAAAAGACCCATACCATACTGGGAGGAGAGGGGATTTATGCTTAGCATGCAGATTAGTGCTCAGTGTTTTTGTGGAGGGATTTTTGCTGACACATAATACTCACACATTTTAGGGGTGGGTGCAGTTTGACATGTTTGCCCTGGGCTCTAGATGACCTTTTCCCGGCACTGCCTGGCACCAACCATTTCTTAATTTTGCAGATGTCAAGCAGTGGCTTATGGGTACCATGGTCCAAGAGAAACTTAACTTCATACTCACTGATATCCACGCCACATTTTTAAAAATTTGGGACCCATGGATAATCTACAATGATCCTCTCACTCTGGACTGTTCTTTATTTTACCGTATGCTCATTTTGTTGATGCAAATGTGACAATCCCTGTACTACTTTATAGCTTGTAACACAACTATGTGCTATTCTCATGCACCTGATAGATCTGCTTATGTGTTTTTGCCTCTGTTACTTCTTCGTATCATCCTATTTTGCACATTTGCTGTATTAAAGGGTTACTAAATCCTTGTTTTTTTTTTTAAATAACATGTCATACTTACCTCCTCTGTGCAGTTGGTTTTGCCCAGAGTGGACCTCTTCTGTGGTCCCTCAGTGGCGCTTGTGGCTCCTCCTCTTCTCGAGTGCCCCGTCAGAGAAGCGCTCTCCTTTGGGATACCCATGCGGGCACGCTCCCATGTCCTGCTGCTACGCCTATTCACACAGAAAGCAGGACTCGGCAACAACACCCGCGTCATTGTATTTGACAGCAGCGGGAGCCAATGGTTGCGCTGCTATAAATCTATCCAATCAGGAAATGATACATCGGCTAGAGCTGGTGTGCTCATCCCTGAGGCGAGAAAGAACAGGTTCAGGTAAGTAAAACGGGGGGCACGCTCCCATGTCCTGCTGCTACGCCTATTCACACAGAAAGCAGGACTCGGCAACGACACCCGCGTCATTGTATTTGACAGCAGCGGGAGCCAATGGCTGCGCTGCTATAAATCTATCCAATCAGGAAATGATACATCGGCTAGAGCTGGTGTGCTCATCCCCGAGGCGAGAAAGAACAGGTTCAGGTAAGTAAAACCTCTTCTGTGGTCCCTCAGTGGCGCTTGTGGCTCCTCCTCTTCTCGAGTGCCCCGTCAGAGAAGCGCTCTCCTTTGGGATACCCGTGCAGGCACGCTCCCATGTCCTGCTGCTACGCCTATTCACACAGAAAGCAGGACTCGGCAACGACACCCGCGTCATTGTATTTGACAGCAGCGGGAGCCAATGGCTGCGCTGCTATAAATCTATCCAATCAGGAAATGATACATCGGCTAGAGCTGGTGTGCTCATCCCCGAAGCGAGTAAGAACAGGTTCAGGTAAGTAAAACAGGGGGTCTGGGAGGCTGCTGCTTGATAGAAGGTTTTTCACCTTAATGCATAGGATGCATTAAGGTGAAAAAACACAAGGGTTTACAACCCCTTTAAACTTTGTAAAAAAAAAAATAAAACCTAATAAAAACAGCCGCTGCTGTCTCTCCAGTGTGAAAGCCCTGAGGGCTTTCACACTGGAGTGGTGCGCTAGCAGGATGGGAAAAAAAGTTCTGCTAGCAGCATTTTCGTAGCGGTGAATACACCGCTCCTTCACCGCTCCTGCCCATTGAAATCAGTGGGACAGTGCGGGTATACTGCCGGCAAAGCGCCTCTGCAGAGGCGCTTTGCGGTGATTTTTAACACTTTCTCGGCCACTAGCAGGGGGTAAAACTACCCCGCTGGGGGCCAAATACCGACGGTAAAGCGCCGCTTACAATAGCGTCGCTTTACCGCCGACGCTGCCCCAGTGTGGAAGGGGCCTTATAGTAAAAAACATTTGCTGTTAATGAGGCAGCAGTGTGGCACAATTATTATTGAACCAATGAAGTGTGTATCAATATCATTAACATCTAATATTAGGTATTATTAGAAACTATTACTATTTGTGCTTTACTTGCATCAGTGCCATTTCTTCGAATATTTCAAAGCATAAGGTAGTACCTGGCAGGCACTTGGCACAGTCATGACAGTTTGTTCCTTATTGGAACAAACTGTTTTACCAGGAAAATACAAGATCGTGCATACTGGAGAGAATGTTCTATGGAAAAATATTGCTAATCATAACAACCTTATGTAAAGATCTGTCAGCATTTTTTCAATGTACATGTAACCAATGGAATATAATAGTTGGATATAGCATATACACTGATCAAACATAACTTCATGACTATCCACCTAATATTGTGAAGGTCCTCTTTTTGCTGCCAAAACAGACCCGTTTTACACCAAAGCAATCCTGACCTGTCGAGGCATGGATGCTACTAGACCCCCGAAGGTATGCTGTGGCATTTGACACCAAGCTGTCAGTAGCAGATCCTGCAAGTCCTGTAAGTTCTGAGATGGGGCCTCCATGGATTGGACTTGTTTTTTCAGCACATCCCAAAGATACTTAATTGAATTGGAAAAAGGAGAATTTTGGGGCCAAATTTGAATTTCAAAGTCAACACCTCAAACTTGTTTTCTCAAACCATTCTTGAATCATTTTTGCGGTGTGGCAAGGTGCATTATCCTGCTGAAAGTGGTCACTGCCATTACAGAATACCGCACTGTGTGGGGAGAGCAGTTGAGTGGGTTGGACTGTTTTCTTTGGCTCCCCCTGGCTTGCCTCGCTTCTGCTACGGAGAGAAACAGAATGCACAGCTGTGGGTTCTGTGTTTTCTCCTTACTCACCACTTGCAAGTGGTAAAGGAACCAATCTGGAGAGATTAGGTGGGGCATGATGGAACATGTCGTCCTGAAGCATAGGCGTGCGCAGCCTATTGCATTAGGGTGTGCACCCGAAAGCTCAAGCACACATACATATATATTTTGTCAAAAGTATTGGGATGCCTGCCGTTACACACACATGAACTTTAATGCCGTCTTAGTCCATAGGGTTCAATATTGAGTTGGCCCACCCTTTACAGCTATAAAAGCTTCAACTCTTCTAGGAAGGCTGTCCACAAGGTTTAGGAGTGTGTCTATGGGAATGTTTGATCATTCTTCCAGAAGGGCATTTGTGAGGTCAGGCACTGATGTTGGACAAGAAGGCCTGGCTCGCAGTCTCCACTCGAATTCATCCCAAAGGTGTTCTATCGGGTTGAGGTCAGGACTCTTTGCAGGTCAGTCAAGTTCCTCCACCCCAAACTCGCTCATCCATGTCTTTATGGACCTTGCTTTGTGCACTGGTTCAAATCATTTGATGGAGGGGGGATTATGATGTGGGGGGTGGAGGGGGGATTATGGTGTGTGGGGGAGGGGGGATTATGGTGTGGGGTTGTTTTTCAGGGGTTGGGCTTGGCCCCTTAGTTCCAGTAAAGGGAACTCTTAAGGCGTCAGCATACCAAGACATTTTGGACACTTTCATGCTCTCAACTTTGAGGGAACAGTTTGGTGATGGCCTCTTCCTGTTCCAACATGACTGCGCACCAGTGCACAAAGCAAGGTCCATAAAGACATGGACTTAACAGGGGTGGTGGGAAATTAACTTCAAGTGCAATAATTCACATTATAACTGTAACTAAAACATATACAATTAAGTGTAACACTCTAAAAAATAAAAAATCCAAAGTGCTATAATGGTGTGAACCTCCCAACTAAAAAGTTGTTGCACTCAAAGGTAATTTGTATTGCAATTATCTGTAGAGGGGTTTCCACCACCCCTGCTAAGGCGGCACTGATGGGCACTGATAGGCAGCACTGATGGGCACTAATAGGCTGCACTGATTGGCAGCGTTGATGGGCACTAATTGGTAGCACTGATGTGCACTGATAGGTGGCACTGATAGGGAGCACTGATTGGCACTAATGGGCACTGATTGGCACTGATAGGTGGCACTGATGGGCACTTATATGCATCACTGATGAGATCTTATTGGTAGCACTTATGGGCACTGATAGGCTCTGATTTGCAGCACTGATTGGCAGCACTGATGGACAATGATTGGCACTGATAGGCAGCACTGATTGGAAGCACTGATGGGCACTGATAGGCTGCACTGATAGGCAGCACTGATGGGCACTGACTGGCAGCACTGATGGACACTGGTAGGTGGCACTGATAGGCAGCACTGATGGGCACTGATAGGCAGCACTGATTGGCACTGATAGGCAGCACTGATGGGCACTGATATGCAGCACTGATGGGCGCTGATATGCAGCACTGATGGGCGCTGATATGCAGCACTGATGTGCACTGATTGGCAGCACTGATGGGCAGCACTTATGGGCATTGATTGGCACTGATAGGCAGCACCGATGGGCACTGATATGCAGCACTGATAGGCAGCATTGGTTGGCACTGATTTACACCATTGGTTGGCACTGATAGGCAGCATTGGTTGGCACTGATAGGCAGCACTGGTTTGCACTGATAGGCTGCACTGGTTGCCACTGATAGGTAGTATTGGTTGGCACTGATAAGCAGCACTGGCACAGATCGGAAGTACTGGTTGGCACTGATAGGCAGCATTGGTTGGCACTGATAAGCAGCACTGGCACTGATAGGCAGCATTGGTTGGCACTGATAGGCAGCATTGGTTGGCACTGATAAGCAGCACTGGCACTGATAGGCAGCATTGGTTGGCACTGATAAGCAGCACTGGTTTGCACTGATAGGCAGCACTGGTTTGCAATGGTTGGCACTGATAGGCAGAATTGGTTGGCACTGATAAGCAGCACTGGCACGGATAGGCAGCATTGGTTGGCACTGATAGGCAGCATTGGTTGGCACTGATTGGCAGCATTTGTTGGCACTGATAGGCAGCATTCGTTGGCACTGATAGGCAGCATTGGTTGGCACTGATTGGCAGCACTGATGGGCACTGACTGTCAGCACTGATGGGCACTAATTGTCAGCACTGATTGGCACTGATAGGCAGCACTGATGGGCACTGATATGCAGCACTGATGGGCACTGATTGGCAGCACTGATGGGCAGCACTTATGGGCACTGATAGGCAGCACTGATAGGCAGCATTGGTTGGCACTGATTGACAGCATTGGTTAGCACTTATTTACAGCATTGGTTGGCACTGATAGGCAGCACTGGTTTGCACTGATAGGCAGCACTGGTTGGCACTGATAGGCAGAATTGGTTGGCACTGATAAGCAGCACTGGCACAGATAGGCAGTACTGGTTGGCATTGATAGGCAACATTGGTTGGCACTGATAAGCAGCACTGGCACTGATAGGCAGCATTGGTTGGCACTGATAAGCAGCACTGACACTGATAGGCAACATTGGTTGGCACTGATAGGCATAACTGGTTTGCACTGATAGGCAGCACTCGTTTACAATGGTTGGCACTGATAGGCAGAATTGGTTGGCACTGATAAGCAGCACTGGCACAGATAGGCAGTACTGGTTGGCATTGATAGGCAACATTGGTTGGCACTGATAAGCAGCACTGGCACTGATAGGCAGCATTGGTTGGCACTGATAAGCAGCACTGACACTGATAGGCAACATTGGTTGGCACTGATAGGCATAACTGGTTTGCACTGATAGGCAGCACTCGTTTACAATGGTTGGCACTGATAGGCAGAATTGGTTGGCACTGATAAGCAGCACTGGCACAGATAGGCAGTACTGGTTGGCACTGATAGGCAGCATTGGTTGGCACTGATTGGCAGCATTGGTTGGCACTGATAGACAGCATTGGTTGGCACTGATTGGCAGCATTGGTTGGCACTGATTGGCAGCATTGGTTTGCACTGATTGGCAGCATTAGTTGGCACTAATAGGCAGCATTGGTTGGCAATGATTGTCATCATTGGTTGGCACTGATAGGCAGCATTGGGTGGCACAGATAGGAGAGAGGGGGAGTTTCACATTCAGGAGATCGTGAGAATTGCCAGAGCTGTTCAGTGTATGAAACTGTCAGATAATGACACTGCATGCAGGGAGAGACACCAGCTGTTAAAAGTCAGCGGTGATGCTGGTGGTGGGCGGGACTGAACAGTTACCAAACACCAGCCAATAGGATGGGTCTGGGCGGGCCGCTACATTTCTCTGGCTCCGCCCCCTCTCTGAAGCAGCCCAATCATTGGCTGGTGTTGAAGCTTGATCCCGCCCACCCCCGACATCGCGGCTGAGTTGTGATGACTTACAACTCAGCCGCGATGTCGGGAGTGGGAGGGACCAAGCGCTATAAACACAAGCCAATGTTTGAGCTGCTTCAGAGAGGGGGCGGGGCCACATAAATGTAGCGGCCCACCCAGACCCCATCCCATTGGCTGGTGTTTGATGGCCGTTCTGTCCCGCCCACCCCCGACATCACCCCGACATTTTGACAGCTGGTGTCTCTCCCTGCATGCAGTGTCGTTATCTGACAGTTTCATACACTGAACAGCTCTGGCAATTCTCACGATCTGCTGCCTGTGAAACTGTTTCAAAGGCAGCGCGGGCCACACACTCTCTTGGATGCAGCATTTTGGGGCAAAATCTCTGGACACAGCACAGGGTGATTAGGGTGTGCCCAGGCACACCCGGCACACCCCGTGCGCACGCCTATGTCCTGAAGACTGCTCTGCCCATTGAAACTATGGGGCACTGAACTACATGCCTAGGGAGCCCTGCAAAGGAAGAGGAAGAGAGAGCAGAACTTTTCCTGGGCAAATTCTTCAGGAGAGTAGTGTGCAGCCCAGGAAGGGAGGGTGAGAAGACCATGCTGTTTAGGATTATCATTGAAATAGCATCCGAATTAAACTATCTACTGGGGATGACTTGCTGGTTAAGGCTGAACCCACGCTCGAATAGATTTTTTGTTCGGCGAACAGCTGAACAAAATGGTTGAAAATATTAATTGTATCAGCACAGAGTGGTCCTGTGGATACTAATAGAATAAACAGTGCCACGTCCTATTAGTTTGAGACAGAAAAGTTGAACAGGAGGCTTGGACTCACTATCAAGATGAAAGGGCAAGAGAAAGGTTCTTTTTAGAAAAAACTCTATATCAGAGTGTCAGATAACATATATTCCAAGTAGGGGATAGTCATCCTCAATGAGAAATAGTTGAGCCCATTAGCTTCTAGGGAGCCAAACATGTAGTTCTCCCCATAACAACTAAAACGTGGGTTGATAGGTAAACACCCTTGACACAGGACACTCGTATAACAGCCGCCGCTGTACTGACAACACCAATTGTGTGTAGTCAGTACATGTTTGGCTCCTTAGAACCTAATGGGCTCAACTATTCCTCATTGAGGATGATTGTCCCCTACTTGGGATATATCTCGTCTGACACTCTGATATAGAGTTTTTTCTAAAAAGAACCTCTCCCTTGCCCTTTCATCTTGATAGTGATCTACTGAACTGATACCTTTTACTCAAACACAAATTACCATGACAGGATTGCTACAAAAAAACCCCAATAGCTGTCTGGTGTTTCTTTTACCGCACCTTAACTTAAGCTGTGTAAAGGAAATTTGTAAGTTCTGTATATAATTGTATTCTATTTTGTATGTATTGCACACTGCTCTCACTGTGCACACGGCACTAATAATGTTTTTGTTACATGTTTGCATTCTTGCGAGTCCTGATTAGAATTAGTCTGCCTATGTTACGCCCCTTGTTACCATAAACGTACAATGGTAATATTAATGTGATACCTACGTAATCATGTGTATAAAAACCTTCAATTGCATCATAATAAAGCAGAACAGTTATTTGGAAAGATGCAGAGTGTATCTTTTGTGTCTGTTCCCTACTGCAGTAGTTAATAATTTGGAACCACTAATCAATATGAGGATAGTAGTTGCCTATCTATACATTTACAAGTCAGCTGTTTTCCCTATACTCCACATTATCTATCCTGTTGATGCTGCTGAAGAAGCGCAAGGTGCGTAATATGTAGAGCGAGCCTAGAACATTCTTTCATCGCTTCCCTGTAATATAACCACACTCCTGGATCCAACACTATAATGGAATGATCTCATTCGTCTCCAAGTTTCCATGCAGTTGTTAATTGGTTATGTACAGTAGCCGCACTTTATTTTATATTTGATTTATGAATGTGGATTTTAAAAATATAGATTTTCTAGGTTTACAATAAAAATATGTTTTTGTATAAATTGTTTGGTCGTGCCTATAAAGTTCAAGCTTCCTGTTCAACTTTTCTGTCTTGAACAAAATGGTTGCTGGGCCAAATCGAACCTCTGGCTACAGTGGAAAGTGAAATATTTAGAAGTAGTATAACTATCACTGCAAAATATGACAGCTTACTGCTCTTTTTTTTGTTAGGGAGCCACTGTGGCGCCATGCTAACAACCAGTGACTTATCCTGGCTGACATTTGTATTGTAAACAAAGTGGTGGGGTCTCTCCCAAAGATTGTTAAAGACCCTTCAGGTTTGTAATGGATTTTAAGAGGGACCCCATACAAAAAATAAATTAAATAAAAAGGCATGTGATATCTTCCAAATTCTATTCCAGACCCTTATGCCGCGTACACACGATCGGAATTTCCGACGGGAAATGTTCGATGCGAGCTCGTTGTCGGAAAGTCCGACCGTGTGTGTGCTCCATCAGACATTTGCTGTTCAAATTTCCGACAACAAATGTTTGAGGGCAGGTTCTCAAATTTTCCGACAAAAAACATTGTTGTCGGAAATTCCAGGCGTGTGTACACAAGTCCAAGGCATAAAATTCCACGCCTGCTCAGAATCAAGTACGAGACAGAAGCGCTCGGTCTTGTAAAACTAACGTTTGTAATGGTGATAGCACATTTGTCACCACAACAGGTGAGTGTCTGCGTCTACAGGCTCAAGTAAGAGATGTATGCCTGCATATTTATAATACATGGTGGGTTCTTTTTTGTTTTTTTTATATTTTAGGTGATCGTGATGTTGTGGAAGAGGAATGTCACTTCACCAGTGAAAGTGCCCAGATCCTCATCGGGGAGATAATGGGGTGTAATAGGGATTTGGAAAACATCAAGCAAAACATCAAAGATGTTCAAAACAAAATGAAGAACATCATTGATATTTTAGGGAGAATTTAAACCCCCTAAAAATCCCTAACTTATTTCTGCTTTATGATTGTTTTTTTTCTGACAATTTTTTGACATATTATAGAAGAGCCAAATTTTGAAGATGCACACAGTGTCAACATGTGCTATCTGCCATCACGGGAGACCAATGTACGCGTTTTGGGGTAGCAACCCCTTCCTCAAAAATAAAGTAGCTGAGAGAAAGGGGTTGCACCCACAAAACACTTCCATTGATCCCCCATGATGGCAGCTAGCACATGTTGACATTAGGCAAATTGTGTGCATCTTCAAAATATGGCTTTTCCAGTGGTGACTTCACCCCATCTGCTGAACGCAATATCAAACACAGTTTAAAAATACTCATGTCTGATATTGCCTTTACTTTCTATAAAAGTTGAACTTTGTAAGTTCAAGAGTTGTGTATTTTTTATGGTTTTAAACATGCCTGTTTTACCTTAAAAGGCAATTTCTACTTTTAATGTGACCTAAAAAATTGTTATACAACAAACATGTTGGTTTTGTTCTAAAAACCTTTTAGAAATGCACATGTGATTGTGCTTTGATTAAAAAGATTGAGAATCAAAAATGTATGGCTTCTTCTTTCAATGCTCAAAAGCATTTTTTGTAGTAAAGTTGGTGTTTTCAGTGGCAATGGGGGTTATTTACTAAAGGCAAATCCACTTTGCACTACAAGTGCAGTTTCAGTGCAGTCTCAAGTTTACTTGTAGTGCAAAGTGTATTTGCCTTTAGTAAATAACACCCACAGTGCTTTCTAATTTTACACAATCACGCCTTTTTCAGGACTCCCCAAATTTCGGTCATGGTCAGCTAAAAGAAAGCCAAGCAGTAAATCAAAGCAAATATTTGTTCAGTTTAAAATATATTTTTATTTAAAAAGTGTTTCAGACATTGTCTGGCATATCGATGGCCCCCCTACCCGCAAAGTATTCCATGTATCTTATACGGACCTCACGGGCACTCTGGGGGGGCAAGCCAGGACGGCCAGCTTCAAGCGCCGTCAGGGTTGGTTCATTAATATTAATTCTGTCCTCAGGCCCAACTGAGACAGCATAGTTCCAAGAATTTCTTCTTTTAAAAGTTGTGGAGAACACAGCAAGCCAGGATGATGTGATTGAGTTTATATTCCGCCATGTGTATGGGTGTAAGAAATAGGCGGAACCGGCTGGCCATTATTCCAAACGTATTCTTCACCACTCTTCTGGCTCTGGCCAGCCGGTAATTAAAAACCCTCTGGTCTGGGGTGAGGGTCCTCATAGGGAATGGCTATATAAGATTGTCCCCCAGAGCAAACGCTTCATCCGCAATGAAGACGAATGGGAGTCCTTATGCATTGTCTTCTGGAGGTGGCAAGCCCAAGCTGCCAATCTGGAGAAGCCTGTAGAACTCTGTGTGGGCGATGAGTTCACCATCTGACATCCGGCCATTCTTCCCCATGTCCACATACAGGAACTCGTAAGTAGCCAACACCACCGCCAACATCACAATACTATTGAACCCCTTGTAGTTGTAATAGTATGACCCTGAGTTGGGGGGTGGGACAATGTGGACGTGTTTCCCATCAATTGCCCCGACGCAGTTAGGAAAGTCCCACCGCTGGGCAAAGTGGGAGGCCACAGTCTGCCATTCCTGTGGGTTGGAAGGAAACTGTGGAGTCAAACAAGAAAAATAAATTAATCATTTTGCACATAAACATTGAAAGCAGATTAGGCACAAACATTCTTGGCCAACATCAGTATAACATTTATTTTAGGGAGTATTTAAAGACAAAGGTGTAAGGTCCACCTATCAGATCCCCCCCCCCCCTCTCATGGGCCATTTAAAAAATTTTAGGGAGGGATGTTTTGGACAGGTAACCCTCTCCACTTCATTGAGAGATGAATGCTTAAATAATGTGTATTACTTTGGCCAGCCCTCCTTACTTACACTATTGGCAGCCCAATGGACAGGTAAGAAGTGTCATAATACAAAGATATAAATACACACTGTACACATTTTACCACATTTTTACATTCTGCTATTACCTATCAAGATAATAATAGTATACAAAAACTTTAAACAGTACCATTTGAAAGTATTCAGGCAGGCCCTTGCACTACATGCTTTGGTGAATTCATCCATAAATATGACCACAAAAGAGGTGGGTATAGTGTGTATGGGTTTTGCAAAGTCAGCAGATAGAGGATTGGTATCAGCTGAGTTAGCAGTTGGGGGGAGGGAGGGTTCCAAATGATTTTGGGACCCAAAAAAAACCTCTGGCACTCTGCCAGAATTTAAAGCAAAAATCATAATTTTAAACATTTTAGGGGGTATTTAGCATAAAACACTACTATGGAGCTGACAAAATACATTGTTAATTGAGTAGACGAGGTGGATATAGGCCCAGGAGAGCATGCTGGGGAGGTAAGTGAAGGCAAATATGTATGAAGGACAAAAATTTTTTTTTTAAATAATCCAGCATGCATGAGGACAAAGGGGACATTGACAGCATATTACAATCATGGTAATTAGGGAATGAGGAAATAAATACAATATATTAGCAAACATTAAATACAATAAAATGTGACGTTTAAAGTATAAAAATCTTACCTTAATATAGTCCTTCTGCAGGACCTGGATGATGGCTGAACAGGTCTCTGGGATAATGATCCCCAGAGCCTGGGGGGAGATGCCTGTCGAGAACTTGAGGTCCTGCAGGCTTCTCCCTGTCGCCAAGTACCGCAGGGTGGGGACTAGCCTCTGCTCCGGAGTGAGGGCTTGCCTCATGCAGGTATCTTGCCTGCTGATATAAGGGGTCAGCAAAGCCAACAAATGGTGAAAAACGGGGTCCGTCATCCGGAGAAAGTTCCTGAAATCATCAGGATTATTCTCACGGATCTCACGGAGCAAAGGCATGTGACAGAATTGGTCACGCTGGAGTAACCAATTCTTAGTCCATGAACTCCTCCTCACCCTGTTCATGGACTGGGCTTGTGTCAAAGTAAGAAGCCCAACATCAAGCCCCCGCAGAGCACGAATTCTACGATGAGTACGTACAGGCAACATAGCTAGAAAACGGTCAGCTGGTCAGAACGAAGTAACAGAACGCACTGAAGAACAGCAAGGCCTGTGAAGAACGACCTGAAAATCAGTAACGAACGGACAAGAACACAATGATAAATAAATGGGAACTCGCTGCAGGCACTGAAGACCAGATACAAACCCACAAGCACAAACTGAACAGCAGAAATACGATCTGAAAACCACGAGTCTGAAAAAAATCGTCTCTCACCAAACTTTTACTAACGCGAGATTAGCAAAATGAGCACAAAGGGTGCCGTGCTTGGTATTGAACTGCCCTTTTATAGTCTCGTCGCACGTGGTGTACGTCACCGCGTTCTTGGCGTTCGGAAATCCCGACAACTTTGTGTGACCGTGTGTATGCAAGACAAGTTTGAGCCAACATCCGTCTGAAAAAATCCATGGATTTTGTTGTCAGAATGTCCGATCAATGTCTGACTGTGTGTTCAGGGCATAATAACAAACAAATGGCAACTCACATGGGTAAAGATAAAAAGTAGACTTGTGCACAACGGGAAATTTTGTTTAGTTTCAGTTCATTGTCATTCATAAAATACATAATTTAATTCTGTTATATTCGTTATGTTACATTAATTCGTTTTCGGATAATTCATTATTATTCGTAGAGTGTCGATATTCGTTTTACTTAATCTCGAATCATGTCGAATTCATTCGTTATATCCGCTATAATTTCTTTCGTATTAGTTGAAATTCGATATTTATGTATGTATATATATTCGTGATAATGATTTGTAGTTTGGAAAGTCATTTGTTTATTGAATCTATTAACATACACAATGACAATATCTCTTCTCCTCTGCTCAAATACAATACCCTTCTCACTCAGTTCTCAGGAACGCACTTTGCCAGTAATCCAACCTCCAGCACAAAATTAATCAGCTGATTGGACTGTAAGATTTACTTTGAGTTGACCTTTTGTTTCATTAGATCTTTAACGAATTACCGAATCATGTTGAATTAATTCGTTATATTCGCTATAATTTCTTTCATATTAGTTGAAATTCGTTATTTTTTTATTCGGACATTCGGATGCATCCGAATGGCCGAAAGATGCAAAATTCAGCCGAATTTCGATTTGTTATGAAACGAATTGCACATGTCTAATAGAAAGAGCACATCTTTAGATGAAAGCATCCCAGGAGCAAAATGGATGACCAGGTCACGGTTCCTCCACTTCTCCACTGTTTTTTTGGGGGGAATAACTAACTGCACATGCACAGTTCTGAGCTGAGTGTCACATCAATATTTTGTATTGGCAACCTTTTCCTGTCACTGGCAAATACTTGTAGGAGAAAAGTGCCCATTTTTTACTGGCTGCCAGTAAAAATGCTGAAAGTTGGCAACACTGCCGCCCGCCACTGTCACAGGGCTCTCGTTCTGGATGGACGTCATATGATGGGTGTGCGTGTAGGTATCCCAGAAAGGTGGGGGCAGTGAGCCGTCAGATGCCCTTGCTCGTGGTGCTGCGGAGCAACAAGTCCTCGCTGTGTACCGCTGATAAGGCCATGCGGTGATGTCCCAAAACAAGGCTTGGAGTGCATAAGGCAGCTTATTTATTCTCAGCTTCACTGGAATTTGGCTTCTATTCTTACTTGGTAGCAGCCCCGAGTTTATGGACCTTATCGCTTATAAAAGTTATATGGAGTAATTCATTGACATTTAAGTTTTATATTAGAACTAAGAGGTTTTTTTTGAGTTTTCTACTTGTTTTATAATTATTCAGAAGGGGAGGGTGTTGCCCCCCCCCCTCTTGACCAGCTAGACTAAATGCTCCGATAAGGGTCTGGTGTGGATTTTTGGAAGATTTTCAGCTTTTCTTTTTTGCATGGGATTCCCCCTTTAAGTATTAATAAATTCACTGCTCCCCATCTATCTATCTATCTACTTGACTTTATGGCCTTAAAGTGGTTGTAAACTCTCCAAAATAATAAATAAAATACAAAACAACCTGCAAGACAAAGGCATAATGAGCTGCTAGTATGCATTGCATAATAGCTCATTATGAAATGCTTACCTTGGAAAGAAGCTGTTTCAGTGGTCCCCGCACATGTCTCCCGGAGTTATTTCCGGGTTCGCCAGCTCCGGTGCTGTGATTGGCTGGAGCAGCGATGACGTCACTCCTGTGCATGCACGCGGGTGCTGCCGGTCACAGCACAGCTACTGAAGAAACAGCACGAGAGAGCCGTTTCTTCAGTGCCGATGACGTCAGCACATGCGGATATAGTGAATTGTTCCTAAATGGTGCAAGTCTAATGCCCTGTACACACGGTCGGATATTGATCGGACATTCCGACAACAAAATCCATGGATTTTTTCCGAACGATGTTGGCTCAAACTTGTCTTGCATACACACGGTCGCACTAAGTTTTCGGAATTTAAGAACACGGTGACGTATACCACGTATGACGAGACTATAAAAGGGAAGTTCAGTACTAAGTGTGGCACCCTTTGGGCTCCTTTTGCTAATCTCATGTTAGTAAAAGTTTGGTGAGAGACGATTTGCACTTTTTCAGACTCGTGGTTTTCAGATCGTATTTCTGCTGTTCAGTTTGTGCTTGTGGGTTTGTATCTGGTCTTCAGTGCGTGCAGCGAGTACCATTGATTTTATCATTGAGTTCTTGTCCATTCCTTACTGATTTTCAGGTCGTTCTTCACAGGCCTTGCTGTTCTTCAGTGCATTCTGTTACTCCATTCTGAGCAGCTGACCGTTTTCTAGCCATGTTGCGTGTAGGTACTCATCGTCGAGTTCGTGCTGTGCGGGGGCTTGGTGTTCGGGTCCTTACTTTGACACAAGGCCAGTCCATAAACAGGGCGAGGAGGAGTTCATGGACCAAGAATTGGTTACTCCAGCGTGACCAATTCTGTCACATGCCTTTGCTCCGTGAGATCCGTGAGAATAATCCTGACGATTTCAGGAACTTTCTCCGGATGACGGACCCTGTATTTCACCGTTTGTTGGCTTTGCTGACCCCTTATATTAGTAGGCAGGATACCTGCATGAGGCAAGCCATCAGTCCGGAGCAGAGGCTAGTCGCCACGTTGCGGTACTTGGCGACGAGGAGAAGTCTGCAGGACCTCAAGTTCTCGACAGGCATCTCCCCCCAGGCTCTGGGGATCATTATCCCGGAGACCTGTTCTGCCATCATCCAGGTCCTGCAGAAGGAGTATATGAAGGTAAGATTTTTATCCTTTAACATCACATTTTATTGTATTTAATGTTTGTTAATATATTGTCTTTCTTTCCTCATTCCCTAATTACCATGATTGTAATATGCTGTGAATGTCCCCTTTGTCCTCATGCATGCTGTATTTTTTTTGGAATGTTTTTTGGTCCTTCATACATATTTGCCTTCACTTACCTCCCCAGCATGCTCTTCTGGGCCTATATCCACCTCGTCTACTCAATTAAAAATGCTTTACCCTAAACACCCCCTAAAATGTGTAAAATAGTGATTTGTGCTTGAAATTCTGGCAGAGTGCCAGAGGTTTTTTTTGGGGGGTCCCAAAATCATTTGGAACCCTCCCTCCCCCCAACTGCTAATTCAGCTGATACCAATCCTCTATCTATCCTCAATCCTCTATCTGCTGACTTTGCCAAACCCATACACACTATACCCACCTCTTTTGTGGTCATATTTATGGATGAATTTCCCAAAGCATGTAGTGCAAGGGCCTGCCTGAATACTTTCAAATGGTAATGTTCAAAGTTTTTGTATCCTATTATTATCTTGATAGGTAATAGCAGAATGTAAAAATGTGGTAAAATGTGTACAGTGTGTATTTATATCTTTGTATTATGACACTTTTTACCTCTCCAGTGGGCTGCCAATAGTGTAAGTAAGGAGGGGCTGGCCAAAGTAATACACATTATTTAGGCATTCATCTCTCAATGAAGTGGAGAGGGTTACCTGTCCAAAACATCTCCCCCCCTAAAATGTATAAAATGGCCCATGAGAGGGGGGGGGGAATCTGATAGGTGGACCTCATACCTTTTTGTCTTTAAATACTCCCTAAAATAAATGTTATACTGATGTTGGCCAAGAATGTTTGTGTCTAATCTGCTTTCCATGTTTATATGCAAAATGATTAATTTATTTTTCTTGTTTGACTCCACAGTTTCCTTCCAGCCCACAGGAATGGCAGACTGTGGCCTCCCACTTTGCCCAGCAGTGGGACTTTCCTAACTACGGAGGGACAATTGATGGGAAACACGTCCACATCGTCCCACCACCCAACTCGGGGTCATACTATTACAACTACAAGGGGTTCAATAGTATTGTGATGTTGGCGGTGGTGTCGACTACTTACAAGTTCCTGTATGTGGACGTGGAGAAGAGTGGCCAGATGTTAGATGGTGGAGTCATCGCCCAAGTGGGGTTCTACAGGCGTCTCCAGAATGGCAGCTTGGACTTGCCACCTCCAGAAGACAATGCGGAAGGACTCCCATTTGTCTTCGTTGCGGATGAAGCAGTTGCGCTGGGGGACCATCTTATGCGGCCTTTCCCTATGAGGACCCTCTCCCCGGACCGGAGGGTTTTTAATTTCCGCCTATTTCTTACATCCATACACATCTCGGAATATAAACTCAATCACATCATCCTGGCTTGCTGTGTTCTCCACAACTTTTTAAGGAGAAATTCTGTGAACTATGCTGGCTCAGTTGGGCCTGAAGCCGGAATTAATCTAAATGAACCAACCCTGACGGCGCTTGAAGCTGGCTGTCCTGGCTTGCCCCCCCAGAGTTTCCGCGAGGTCTGTCTAAGATACATGGAATACTTTGCGGGTCGGGGGCTATCAATATGCCAGACAATATCTGAGACATTTTTTAAATAAAAAATTTTTTAAACTGAACAAATATTTGCTTAGATTTACTGCTTGGCTTTCTTTTAGCTGACCTTGACTGAAATTTGGGGAGTCTCGAAAATGACGTGATTGTGTAATATTAGAAAGCACTGTTGGGTGTTATTTATTAAAGGCAAATCCACTTAGCACTTGAGACTGCACTGAAACTGCACTTGTAGTGCAAAGTGGATTTGCCTTTAGTAAATAACCCCCATTGTCACTGAAAACACCAACTTTACAACAAAAAAAATGCTTTTGAGCATTGAAAGAAGAAGCCACACATTGTGCTTTGATTAAAAAGATTGAGAATCAACAATCACATTTGCATTTATAAAAGGTTTTTAAAACAAACCAACATGTTTGTTGTATAACAATTTTTTAGGTGACATTAAAAGTACAAATTTCCTTTTAAGGTAAAACAGGCATGTTTCAAACCAACAAGAAATACACAACTCTGGAACTTACAAAGTTCAACTTTTGTAGAAACTGAAGGCAATATCAGACATGAGTATTTATAAACTGTGTTTGATATTGCATTCAGCAGATGGGGTGAAGTCACCCCTGGAAAAGCTACATTTTGAAGATGCATACAAATTGCCTAATGTCAACATGTGCTAGCTGCCATCATGGGGGATCAATGGATGTGTTTTGTGGGTGCAACCCCTTCCTCTCAGCTACTTTAATATTGAGGAAGGGGTTGCACCCTCAAAACACGTACATTGATCTCCTTTGATGGCAGATAGCACATGTTGATACAGTGTGTGCATCTTCAAAATTTGGCTTTTCTGGAATGTTAAAAAATGTTCAAATAATTGTCAGAAAAACAAAGCAGAAATAAGTCAGGGATTTCGAGGGGTTTTAAACTCTCCCTAAAACATCAATGATGTTCTTTATTTTGTTTTGAACATCATTGATGTTTTCCAAGTCCCTGTTACACCCCATGATCTCCCCGATGAGGATCTGAGCACTTTCAGTGGTGAAATGACCTTCATCCACAACATCACGATCACCTAAAAATATAGAAAAAAAAATACACCATGTATTATAAATATGCCGGCATCCATCTCTTACCTGAGGCTTTGGTCGCAGACACTCACCTGTTGTGGTGACAATTTCCACCACGTCTCCCTCCTCCTCCTCCTCCTCCTGTTGTGTTTGTGGGATTTCCACTTCTTCCTGAGGTGGGGGGTCTGTTGTCTCCTCTGATGAGTGGTGTCCTCCGAGTCTTTTCTCCCCTATGTAAAAAAAAAAGGTATACTTAGCACACAGATATTTGATGGCAGAATTAGGAATATGAAACATGGCTTGGAAGTGGGGTACAATTGTCGGTTTTTGCAGCAAGATGAAGAAATATTTTTTTCCTTTGTCAGGCTTGAATACTTACCTGTTTTGTAAAAACTTCACAGATGGAGTCACCCCTATAGTATCCACTGGAGTACCTGTGTGGGCCCCCTAATAAAAAGGGTGTTCTTGTGTCCCACACTAGTGCTCCAGCGTCCAGATGTGTAAACAGCTGCTGAGTGTCCTTTCCTTACACAGAATCTAGTTTGCATTTCATTCTAGTTACAAACCCATCTAGACAACAAAATTATTTTAAGAGAAGTAGGCCAGAAAAAATGTATTGAAATGCATCTGGACAAAACATGGTGTTTTATTTGCCGAACGAATAAGTGTCCATGAACATGAAAGTTGCCATTTTAAACTGTACAACAGTAAAGAAAAGCACATGGAGCAGCACGAACGTAATAAAAAACAATAGGAACACAGGACAACTACTTACTTTTTTGCAGCACTCTCCTGATCCTTCTATACTGATCGCGCTCCCTGATTTTGAGGTCCGACCACCGCTTCCTGAGTTGATCCTTGGATCGCCGTACCCCAAAATTAGGGTGCAGACTCTTCACAACTTTCGCCATGATCTTGGCCTTTCTGACATTGGGGTTTTGGTAAGGTCGATACTTCCCATCATAGTCGGCCCTCTTCATTATGTCGACCATCTCCACCATCTCAACAAAGGACATATTTGAGGCCTTATATCGTTTCCTCCGGGATCGTGACGTTTCTGGCTCTGGCCTTTCCTCCTCCTCATTGCTGTAATTAGCACGCACCTGCTCTGTCTCTGCCATGTGCGGAGCTTTATCCTATATTCATTGATATGTTCAGGGAGCTGCCCTGCCTGTGGCAGGTAAACCACCCGCATTATAAGAATCAAACAAAGAGGAAGGCAGCGATGCATAAATTGCTGGAATTTGTGAAGCCGGTGATTCCCGCGGCAGACATCGCCTATTTGAAGGCCCTAATTGGTGGCATGAGGAGCACTTATCTAGGGGAGCGCAAGAAGGTCCAGGATTCCCTGAGATCAGGAGCTGCAGATGCCATTTATGTCCCCAGGCTCTGGTACTATGACAGACTGCATTTTCTGGCAGGTCAGACTGAACCCAGGCCAGTACTCTCCACTCTTCCTTCCACGCTTCCTTCCACCCCAGCTGAGGCTTCAGACGCCCAACCTGGGCCTTCCAGGCAGCAACATGTGAAGGAGCCCAGCTTGAGCCAGGTATAGCATTCTTCTAAATATTTCTGTTGGTCAAATTAATGATATTAAATCTATGTTAGTTTGATTTACTAATTTATGATTGTGATTGAGGAACCAAAAACTAAAATGATGTCCCTTTTTCATACACAGGAAAGTCTCAGCCAGGAGGTGGCCAGGCCCAGTAGCCTGACCGATACACAGGTTCCCCCCCCTCTGCCTTCAAAAAAAAAATGGCAGAAGAGGAGTAACCTGGAGGAGGCAGCAATTGGCCTATTTTGGAAGGCTACTGAGGCCCTCGGAACCCCCCACAGTGTTCAAGAGGACTTTGCATACATAACAGCCTGCAAAATCCAGGAAATGGAGGAGAGCCAATGCCTAATGTGTGAGTATCTCATCTTCCAAGCCCTAAATAAGGGGTTAAGGGGCCTACTCACAAGCCAAAGCCACGTTTGTGAGCTCAACCATGGTCCTCCTCCTCCAGGTACTCCTCCTCCTCCTCCTCTTGCCACACCTCCAACACCAGAGCCATAGCCTGGAAGGAAGCGTATAAGGAAGACCAGAGAGTGGTCTGGGTTCAGTCTGGTCTGACAAAAGATGCAGGCTCTTGTATGGCCCTCTTTGTTTGGTTATGACCCCTTAATAAAGGTTTTTTTTTTTTTCTATTTTACTCGCCTATGTGTGTTTTCATTCAAAAAGGACAGTTTGTTTCTGAGAAGGCAGGTACATTTCAAAACTACAATGTGAAATTAACAAGAGACACCAACACCAAGCAACCTCCTTGAGATTAAATAATACAAGATAATAATCGTGTTGTGGTAACTTGACACACAAAGCACACCCAAAACTATTCTGGAGTTATAAAAGAAAAAAAACAAGATCAGGATTTAAAAAAACCCTAAAGAAAAAAATTTAATCTAAAAACATAAAAAAAAAAAAAAATTCGGTAGATGTGACAAATCAAAATATTATATTGATGAAATCATGATAAATAATAAAAAAAGAAGTTTGTGAGAACTCTGTGTGAATATGAGCACCAAAACAACTTCATTCTTCTAGTATTATAGATTAAACAATTTAAATATTGCAGCGTGACGAAAGTGCTATATCCATTCCGAATGCTAATTTTACCAGACCGAGCCGTTCCGTCTCGGAATTTATTCTGAGCATGCGTGGCACTTTGTGTGTCGGAATTGGCCACACACGGTCGGAACTGACGCGATTGGATTTTGTCGTCGGAAAATTTTAAAGCCTGCTCTCAAACTTTGTGTGTCGGAAATTCCGATGGAAAAATTCCGATAGAGCCTACACACGAAATTTCAGACAACAAGCTCCGATCGCACATTTTCCGTCGGAAAATCCGACCGTGTGTACTGGGCATAAGAGATATTCATGGTACCTACAGGTAAGCCTTATTATAGGCTTACCTGTAGGTAAAAGTGGTAGTAAAGACTTTACAACCACTTTAAAGCTTGGAATGTTTTTTTTTTTGTAGGGAACATTTTTGGAGGAAGCTTTATATGGGCCATGTGCTTCCCCACAATCCATTTCTTCTGCCTCTGGAGTGTGTTTGATTTACAATCCTTCATTGATCTCTGACATGCTATATAATGTCTGCTTTCTATACTATGTCTGTTTTGTCAGTTTTGTGCCAAAGGCAGAAAAAGCATTTTTACACACAGCTTATAGTTGTAAACCTCTTTCCCCAGGCAGACATGTACTGACACAGGTATTACATTATAGCTGACACCATGTTATGACATGCAGTGACGTTTGGCCTGGCCTACCCAAAATGAAGTTGGTTAAAGCAATTTTGTCACTTACCAAAAAAAAATGCAGTTTGGACCCTGCAAGAGAAAACTCAGAATGCCAACCTCTCCATAGAGCTTGAACTCATAAGTCTTCAAGCAGTACACCCCTTTTTCACAGTCTTCAGCATTTGACACAGTGGTTCCTTCTGCCGGCCACAACATTACTAGAAGATTTTTCTGTTACATAAGCCTCTTGTGATTACCTGTGCATCAGCACTGAAACAGAGAAAGAGGGGCAGCACTAGGAGCCAATCAAGTGTGCTGCGTGTACTCACAAAAAAAAATAGTCACTGGAGAAGAAAGCAGATTGAGCAGAACAATGGCCTCATAATTCTACTCCTGCATTGTCTTGGGGTAAGGAAGGTGGCCATGCTGTGTTGAGTAACTGCCGCTAACAAATGTCTGGGCACCAGTCTAATTTTTCTGTTAGGCAGGGCTACGTAAATCTCACATATAATTTAAATGAGTAGCTGCGAGTTCAGCTTTAAAAATATACTGTACTAGCAAAAGTGTGCTTGTTTGTTGAATGGACTGAATACTGAAGGTTTGGCTATTGCACAGAGGTGCGCACTGGTGCAACAGTAACTGGTGCAGTAGTAGTTCAATGGTAGTTGAAAATAAATACAAAATAATAATTTGAAAATTAATCTGAATTCGAAATGGAAACATTGCAATTAATACAGTAAGGTATAAAAGTGAAATAAGATGATGATTCCTACTTAGGATGCTTTATAAAATATAATGGAATAAAACATAATAGAATATAATATAAAATAGTAGAATAGAATATAACAGATTGGAATAAAATAGAATAAAATAGAATAGAATAGAATGGAAAATAATAAAAAAAGAATAAAACAGAATAGAATAATACAGAAAGGAAAATGAAAGAATATAATAAAATAGAATAAAACAGAATAGAATAGAAAATAAAAAAATAGAAGAGAATATAAAAAGAATATAAAAAAAATAGAATATAAAAAAAATATAATAGAATAAAATAGAATATAGCCGTCTTCCAAAATTAAAATTTCGAAACTCTAATTTCAAATAGAATAGAAAAAAAAAGAAAGAATATAGCAGTCTTCCAAAATTAAAATGTCAAATAGTATAGAATAGAATAAAATAGAAAGATTATAGCTGTTTTCCAAAATTTGAATTTGGAATAGAATAGAATAAAATAAAATAAAAAGAATATATACATTTTCCAAAATTCTAATTTCACTTTTGAATAGAATAGAAAGAATATAGCCCCCTTCTGAAATCCGAATTTCCAATCGATTCAAAAGAAATTAATATAGGAAATTAATCTGAATATATGAAGCAAATTTTGAAAATGAATCATTCTAACATAATGAATATGACAAAAAAAAATTAACTTAACCTCTTCCTGCCGATGGTACGCATATATGCGGCTTCTCGGTGGGTGGGCTTTAACGCAGAGAGGCATATATGCGTACCAGAATGTAAACAGAGCTGTGCCGAGATCCTGTGCGCTCCTGGCACTCCTGGCACAGTTACCAGCAGCTAACGGAAAGCTCCTGATCTCTACTTTCTACCGATCGGGAAGTTTTCAATCATGTGACCACTGCGAGAGCCACAGCAGTCACAAGGTCAGAAACCATGCCCCGCCTCCTGGTATTAGAAACCTGTTAAAGGACTGGGAGGCATTAACGTTAAGGGGTTAACAAATGAACCCGAAAATAAACAAAACAAATGTTTCCATTGGGCACACCTCTACTTCTAGGTACACTTGCTCACAGTTTTTGAAGGTAGGTAGTTTTATCCAAACATCTTGCAGAACTAACCACAGATCACCTGTGGATGTAGGCTGCCTCAAATCTTTCTGTCCCTTCATGTAATCCCAGACAGACTCCATGATGTTGAGATCAGGGCTCTGTGGGGGCCAAACAATTACTCCCAGGGCTCCTTGTTCTCCTTTATGCTGAAGATAGTGCTTAATGATACTGGCTGTATGTTTGGGGTCAATCACACACCTCCCTAATGGTATGGCATGATGGATAAATATCTGCCTGTATTTCTCAGCTTTAACTGCTTCCGGACCGCCTCATGCAGATATACTGCGGCAGAAGGGCACGTACAGGCAGATTAATGTACCTGTACGTTGCCCTTTAAGAGGCGGTTTGAGGGCGTGCTCCGTGATTGCAGGTCCCGTGGACCCGATGTCCGCGGGGATACCCGCGATCGTCTCACGGTGAGGTAGAACGGGGAGATGCTGATGTAAACAAGCATTTCCCCGTTCTGCCTAATGACACTGTCATTGATCATAGCTCCCTGTAATTGGGAGCGGTGATCAGTGTGGTGTCACACACAGCCCCTCCCCCCCACAGTTAGAATCACATATTTACACAGTAATCAATGCATTTTTAATCACACTGATCGCTGTATAAATGTGAATGGTCCCAAAATCACACCAAAATTGTCTGACATGTCTGCCATAATGTCGCAGTCACGATAAAAATCGCTGATCGCCGCCATTACTAGTAAAAAAAAAAAAATATCAATAAAAATGCCATAAAACTATCCCCTATTTTGTAGACGCTATAACTTTTGCGCAAAAAAAAATTATTCACCAAAAGTGGACTTTAATGTTGCCACCATCCCTTGTGCATAATAGTAGAACAGGGGTCCCCCACAATAAGGTTTGGGATTTTAAAGGCAACTAGGTATGGAAAAACCAAAAATTTTAAAAATAAACATATTTTATTAATGTATTTAATGGTAGTGGGTTGCCTATTGTTACACCGCACAGTTGTTGCTGTATATGACGCACGCTAACTGATTGCTGTTATATATTGCTTGACCGCAGTGGACCATTCCAATTTTCTTTTTTGGACTTCCATCCCATCGAATACCAAACAGCAAATACGCCCATCTCTGGCATCAGGTCAATATTCTCAATTGTTTTTTGTTTTTTTTTCTCATGGTTGACTTGCCTTTCTTGCTTCAACAATGCTCCCCTTATGCCCCTGTCCGCATGTGTTCCATTCTTGATGGATGCGTTTGTCTTTATAGATGCACACCTGTCTCCAAACATGACAAGCCCCCGAAGAAAGGACAAGCTCCTGAAACGCGTCGGGCTCATATCTCTTAAGCAGGAGACTGTTTTTTTATGTAAATCTATGTCTCATTATATGATATTGTTGGTATTTATGAGTCATTTGCACTATGTATATGCACTAACTCTTTTAATGTTTATACATTAATAAAATATGTTTATTTTTACAATTTTTGTTTTTTCCATACCTAGTTGCCTTTAAAATCCCAAACCTTATTGTGGGGGACCCCTGTTCTACTAACTTTTGCGCAAACCAATCAATAAACGCTTATTGCGATATTTTTTTTTTTTTACCAAAAATATGTAGAAGAATACGTATCGGCCTAAACTGAGGGGAAAAAAATGTTTTTTTATATATTTTTTGGGGATTTTTATTATAGCAAAAAGTAAAAAATAATGCGTTTTTTTATAAAATTGACTCTATTTTTTTGTTTATAGCTCAAAAAATAAAAACTGCAGAGGTGATCAAATACCACCAAAAGAAAGCTCTATTTGTGGGAAAAAAAAGGAGCTACGTTGCACGACCGCAAAATTGTCAGTTAAAGTGACGCAGTGCCGAATCGCAAAAAGTGCTCTGGTCTTTGGCCAGCCAAATGGTCCGGGGCTTAAGTGGTTTAAAAGGATTCTAAAATCATTTTTTTAAATAATATTTAACCTCTTCACACCGGCTGAATGCACATGCCCTATATTGTCAAAAGTATTGAGCCACCTGCCTTTACACGCACATGAACTTTAATAGCATCCCAGTCTTAGTCCGTGGACAGCCTTCCCAGAAGAGTTGAAGCTGTTATAGCTAAAAAGGGTAGGCCAACTCAATATTGAATCCTATGGACTAATGCCCCGTACACACGGTCAGACGCTGATTGGACATTCCGACAACAATATCCATGGATTTTTTCTGACGGATGTTGACTCAAACTTGTCTTGCATACAAACGGTCAAATAAAGTTGTTGTAAAATCCGATCGTTCTGAACGCGGTGACGTAAAACACGTACGCCGGGACTATAAACGGGGCAGTAGCCAATAGCTTTCATCTTTTAATTTATTCTGAGCATGCGTGGCACTTTGTGCGTCGAATTTGTGTACACACAATTGGAATTTCCAACAACGGATTTTGTTGTCGGAAAATTTTATAGCCTGCTCTCAAACTTGTGTGTCGGAAATTCCGATGGAAAATGTGTGATGGAGCCCACACACGGTCGGAATTTCCGACAACAAGGTCCTATCACACATTTTCCGTCGGAAAATCCGACCGTGTGTACGGGGCATTAGACTGGGATGCCATTAAAGTTCATGTGCATGTAATAGGAGGCGCCCCAATACTTTTTGTAATATAGTGTATATAATAAGGTTTGCAGCCATCTTCACCACAGTGTGACAACTTTTATACTAACCTGCAAGGTCAGCCAGCTTGCCAGACAGACTAGTCACATGACACTCTCAGACACACCAATTACTACTCCTCCCACCCCCACCGGCTCCAATGAAAATATAAAAGTGAGGAAACTTTTTGAAGACCCCTTGTGTGTGTGTATATAGATAGATAGATAGATAGATATAGATATATATATCTCTCTATCTATCTATCTATCTATCTATCTATCTATCTATCTATCTATCTATCTATCTATCTATCTATCTATCTATCTATCTATCTATCTATCTATCTATCTATCTATCTATATATATATATATATATATATATATATATATATATATATATATATATATATTTATATATATTTATTTATTTATTTATTTATTATTATACATAACATTAACCACCTCAATACAGGGCACTTTCACCCCCTTCCTGCCCAGGCCATTTTTCAACTTTCAGCGCTGTCGATCTTTGAATGAAAATTGCGCGGTCATGCAACACTGTACTCAAATTAATTTTTATTCATTTTCTTCACACAAACAGAGCTTTCTTTTGGTGGTATTTAATCACTGCTGGGTTTGTTATTTTTTTACAAAAAAAAAGAAAAAATACCAAAATGATTAGTGCCCTGACTATATGCCCTCTTCTCCCCTGCGAGGAGATGCCGCTGATCGGCTCTCCTCACCACAAACTCTGTCAGTGTGAGGCGATGAAAGCCGATTACTGGCACTTCCTGTATTTACATGTGATCGGCTGTGATTGGACCATGTCAGTAGGAGCGGCTGTTCGGGTGCGCCATCATATAACGTCCACCCAGAACGAGACCCGCACTGTCCCTCCGTCATTTAACGGTGGGTGGGCGGCAGTGTTGCCAACCGTCAGTATTTTTACTGGCAGCCAGTAAAAAACATGGGCTCTTTTCTCCTGCCAGTAATTGCCAGTGACAGGAAAAGGTTGCCAGTACAAAATATTGATGTGACGCTCGGCTCGGAACTGCGCATGTGCAGTTCAGTTTCAGAGCCGGCTAAGACCATCCGAGTGCCTGCTACAGTGTTTTCAGGTGGCGCCAGAAGGGGGCCCACTGAATAGGTTGTGTGATGTCATAGTGTAAGGGAGCCGAGTGGAGGAGGCGGAGCCGAGCGTGTGGGTGTGCGGGATGGGAGCAAGGCAAGCCGGGAGCAGGACTGCCAGTGCTGTTTGCACTGGAGTGGGTGGAAGGGACCACCTGGCATGGAGAGAGACTGTCACTGTGACTCAGGAGGGGACGTGCCGTGGCAGTGAAGTCTCATCAGCATCTGTGGTGCTGCACACTGCTGTCAGTGTCACTGTGAGAGTCAATTTCATGTTCCTGAGCTACTTACTTTACTATATTGAGAATAAAATAAGAAATCTGTTTTTGCCCCTATATATATCATAAATTGCATTGTTAGTTGCAGATTGTACTTGTTTTGCAGCCTAAATACTGAAAGTTACACTTAAAACTGTAATTTTGTAACTGCCAATTTTGCCAGTAAAAACTTGGTTGTGCCAGTAAATTTCAATCTGGTAGGTTGGCAACACTGATGGGCGGCAAGTGGTTAAATACACATTATACACTTTCTTTTCTTATAAGTGATCAAATAACCTCTGTTCTCAGCTGCATAAGGGGCTAAAAGACTGTGTAATAGGCTGGGGGTGGAGACTGCAGGGGGCGTGTCAGCAGGAGGCAGAGAAACAGCAGAACATTGATCTTCCCAGTGATCAGCAGTGCGGGGGATCGGGGTCAGTCAGCACAAGTCTGACCACTGGAATACAGGCAGGCTGTGCTTCAAAGTAAAATGCAAAAAAGGAAACTGATCACGCTGGAATGGATGTGTGTCCATGCCCTGGCCATATTGTAAAAGGAAACCAGGGGAACTTGCAGGAAAACCAGGTATTTCACAAGGCAAAGAGAACAAGATACTTTTTTCATACAAGTACATGGTACAGCAGGCACATATCATTAATATAAAATGTCGGGGTAACATACACTAACCACTTCAGCTCCGGAAGATTTATGACCAGGCCATTTTTTGCGATACGGCACTGCGTTATTTTAACTGACAATTGCGCCGTCGTGCGATGCTGTACCCAAATAAAATTGATGTCCTTCTTTTTACCCACAAATGGAGCTTTATTTTGGTGGTTGTTTTTATTTTTTGTGCTATAAAACAAATCCAGTACAAAAAATTTAAAAAATCAAATTTCTTCATCAGTTTAGGCTAATATGTATTCTGCTACATATTTAAAAAAAAAAAAGCATATATTGATTGGAATTTTTATTAATTTTATTTTTTTTAATAGTAATAGTGGTGATCAGTAACTTTGCAGCGGACAAATCGGAACACTAAGTGACACTTTTGACACATTTTTGGGGACCAGTGACACTAATACAATGATCAGTGCTAAAAAATATGTCACTGTACTGATGACACTGGCTGGGAAGATGTTAACATCAGGGGCGATCAAAGGGTTAAATGTGTTCCTTGGGAGTGCTTTCTAACAGTGGGGGGGAGGTGCTTTGACTGGGGAAAGACAGAGATCCGTGTTCCTGCTCAGCAGAAACACAAGATTCCCATCTTCCCCTCTCACAGAACGACAAACTGCCTTGTTTACAAGACTGCCGTTCTGCCTCTCTCGGGAACGTTTGCCACGTGCCTGCGAACATTGGGTCTGCTGGACCTGCTGATTGGCTCCCGTTGTGTCCAATCACAGTGGGAATGGGTCGCCGCCGGTGTGTGCCCTAGACCCAGAAGTGTCAGATCACATACCAGTATGTGATCGGGCACAGGCAGCCGCCCTGCCGCAATAAATGTACGTGGGGCGGTCCGGAAGCAGTTAAGGTACAAAGTAGCAACAGAGGCTGCAACTTATCACAGCCTAGAGATACAGTTCACAGTTCAACCTACTGGCAGATGAGTTGTCATTGGACAAAAATCCGAGCTGTTACTATTAAAGTGGAAGTAAACCTCGAACATTAAATTTTACCTATAGGTAAGGCTTACCTATAGGCAGGGCTATTTTTCAGCAGGAACTAGGGGGAACTCAGTTCCACCACCTCTGGCTCAGGTCGTCTGCTCACTGCTCGCCACTATCACTTGGTAACATTGAAGTCCAGCTTCTACGTTTACAAGTGATAGCTCATCTCCCAGTAGCTCCCACAGGTAAGATCTCCTGCGCAGATCCCACTGAATGCCGGACAGGCACAAGGGAGATACAGAACAAGTGCCCAGAGTTCAGTGCAGTCATGGGCAGGAGAGGGTGTGTGGTAGGCTGCACCCTCTGTGGTCCCCATTTTTTCCCTGGTGACCAGTTGTTGATGCTCCTACTGCATGATCTCCCTTGCAAGTGACTGTAGTATAGTATAGTATGCTGGGAGGTACTACAGCTGTTTCAGCTTAATATTGCAACAAAGATAAAACATATGACAGATGGTGGAGCTTTTTAAGGAGGGGGGAGAAGATGAGGGCAGTGCAGGAAGGGGGTTGTATGCAGAGGGAAGAGCTACTATTTGATGCCATTTGGCAGGTATGTATGTGTGTGTGGTGGGCATGGTTGAGTTCCTGCACCTATTCTCTGAGAAAAAAAAGGCTCCCCGGCATATGGAGTGATATTATCGCGGCTCTGGCCAGTCACAGAGCCTGAGTCCGCAAACCCGGAAGCGAGACGGGTGAAGATGAAAGCGGCCTCTAGCGATGACACCGCATCACTGGAATACTTTGTTTTCCCGTAAGTTTTATGTAATGTGCTAGTATACGATGCATACTAGCATATTATGGCTTTACATTGCAGGTAAACAACCGTTTTGAGAATATTAATACAGAAGAGGACAGGAAAGAACTCATTAGATGACAGGTCTGGATCTGCTCAGTTATGCCGCGTACACACGGTCGGACTTTCCGGCATACTTGGACCAGAGTTCGCCGGACAATCCGACTGTGTGTAGGCTCCGGCGGACTTTTTTTCCCCAAAAGTCCGCCGTACCTAGATTTACAGCATGCTTTAAATCTTAGTCCGCCAGACTCAGTTTCTGACGGAAAGCCCGTTCGCCTGCATGCGTCTGTATGCTGGTCCGACGGGAACCCCCTACGCCGAAAAATCGGCGTGGGGTCCCCCCCAAAATCCATACCAGACCCCGATTCGAGCACACAGCCCGGCTGGTCAGGAAAGGGGGTGGAGGGGCTGCGGGGCCCCCCCACCCCAAAGCACCCACCCCCCAAGTTGAGGGCATGCGGCCTGGTACGGTTCAGGAGGGGGGCGCTCGTCCCCACCCCCTTTCCTGACCGGCCGGGCTGCGTGCTCGGGGCTGATGACAGGTCCGCCTCCGCTCACTGTGCTGAGATGGACCTGTCAGAGTCCCGCTCTCCTCTATGGGAAGATCGGATGAAAACGCCTGTTTGTTTTCATCTGATCCCATCCGACCCGTCAGACGGATGGAAAATAGGGTCTCCATCCATCTGGATTTCACGGACAGGATCGGATTGGATGGCAGCAAATGTCAGTGGACATGTCACCACTGATATCCGCCGCTCTATAGAGGTGAATGGAGTGTCCGATCAGGTCCAACCTGAAAAACTGACAGGCGGATAAGATCGAAAAGCTCGTGTGAAAGGGGCCTTGGACTCATGAGGTTTCAAGAAAAAAAACAGCATATGTTACACTTTGTTTCATAATAAATGCCAACAACTAAAGTTGATTATTTCACTGATCATCATTATATTAATATAATACTATACAGGACAACATAAACCAAGTCTTTTATTTATATTATGGTGGCAGCCTGACATTTTTGGCATTGAATCTTCATTTTTCCAGATGTTAATATTCTTTGTATTTCTAAAGGTCACAGATACATACATCTTGTACGGATTGTAATGACCTTTTACAGCTTTTGGAAATAAAAGTGAACACTTAAATATGTGTAAAGAATCAACATGATCCGATGTCTCTAGTATACAAAGACATTGTAAAGGTTAAATTCATGTTTTCTGACCTTTGGTTTAAAATGTCAGGAAAGAATGCTTAAACCCTTTTAGATTGTCGAATTCCCTCTCCTGGACTCTATATAAAAGAAGTTTAAAAAAAAAAAAACGATGACAGGGCCAATAGAGAATAATGCTCATTAATGTTGCCTGCTGTGTCTCTTCATATTTAACTCCCCCTGCTATTGCTGGCATTTAGCTATTACTACTTTCTGCAATAACATTTGATAGCATGATGAAACGCAGGGACACAGCTTGGACTCTGCGCCATACTTAGACCCCTTTCACACTGGGGCCACGACCACGTTAGCGCTAAAGCGCCACATCGTTTTAGTGGTGCTTTAGCACTGTTTAAGCGGCGCTTTTTGGCCGCTAGTGGGGCGCTTTTAACCCCAAAGAAGGGGTTAAAAACTCCTGTGTTGCGGCGCTTCCAAATCGCTTTTCAGGCATTGCGGAAGCGCTGTCAATTCATTCCAATGGGCAGGGCATTTTGGGAGTGCTAAATACAGTGCTCCCAAACTACCCCAAAGATGCTGCTTGCAGGACTTTTCGGAACGTCCCGCAAGCGCACCGCCCCAGTGTGAAAAGTCACACTTAAATGAAAAGTCACACTTAAATGAATGGGAGGCAGCTTTCCGGTGCTTAGCAGAGGCTGTTTCTAGCGCTAAAATGCCTGAAAACCGCCGCAGTGTGAAAGGGGTCTTAATGTATTTGAACCACGGTGACCGGCCTTAGCAAACATTATTCCACAGAACTGGTGAGTTGACCTGATTGCTAACTAGTAATACCTAAATGAATATACAGAGGATGCAGAGAAGTCCGTGTAGAATCTCTGATGGCATGCAGCAGGGTTTTGCAATTAGCGGACCTCCAGCTGTTGCAGAATTACAAGTACCATGAGGCATAGCAAGACAGCTACAAGCATGACACCCAGAGGCAGAGCATGATGGGACTTGTAGTTTTGCAACAGCTGGAGGTCTGCTAATTGCATATCCCTGGCATACAGGGTCTGGACAAGAAATGGGTGGGCCCGGAGTATGACCAAAGGAATTAATGAAGGGCCGGCATGACAGGGTTAAATACCTCCCAGGGTCCAGCGCCGCCTTAGGAGCCCCAAAATGACTGCCTCCAGGGACCCTCCGGCCCCTGCACAAAAACGCTGGTCCCACGCGTTGTCAGTGGAGGAATCCTCTGCCTCGGCGGGACTCGCGGGATGGGCTGGAGATGGCAGGCGCGGCCCATCCCTCAATGACTTGTCAACTTCACAGTGCGGTGCCCAGGAATGGCTATTTGGCCACCCGGGCAGCTCGGCGGGGGAGAGACAGGTCCTCGAGAGCCAGCCTGGTGCCTGTAGCGGCCGGTGTCCCTGCCACATCGGAGCCAGTGGGGGAGCGGAGGCCTGATGGCGGCATTGTAGCTGGCGGGGTCCTGGGTCGAATGGCATGAGGAGCGGGGAGAGCGGCTTCATCCCGGGGGCGAGTGCCCAGCTGGCCAATGATGGAGAACTGCCTGGGCCCTCCTGGAAGTTGGATAGTGGTAACATCACGGGTGGCCGCAGTGGCGCCCAGCCGACTTCAGGTGTAATGGGCCGGGGCAGCGCGGATGATCGTGAGCAGGCTACCCTATCTGAAGGGGAGCTGGAAGATGAGAGCGAAGAGGAGCCAGTGGAGGTGTCAGCAATGATGGAGAGCGCGATGACGGCTCGTGGGGGTCCAATTTCATGGCAGCCCGGTAAGCGGCCGTTAGGCCAACCCACTTTGTCTTCCGTGTGTGTGCCTGTGGTTGGGGGAACGGGTTCTGGGGGGTGTTGAATGATGTGTTTGTGTCAGGGCCTGGGGTGGCGGTGGATTCTGGGAGGTCAGGGTATGGCGCACAGGATTTGGTGCAGCTATTGGTGGGTTTGAAAGACGTTTTGGGGCCGCTGGCCCCGTTATCGGATGCCGAGTTGCCGAGTTGGATGGGTCCCCCATCCTGATGCGGGCGACAAGTGTAACGGGGCCTCTGGTGGTGGCCAGTAGCACGTTAACAGAGGGGACTGGGACATTGTCCGGTCCGCTGCAAGCAGCTCCAGGGGCGCCAACTGTCTCGGGAGCAGGGTGACACAAAGGCCAAGGGAGGATGGTGCGGTGGACAGAGGACAAGGTAAGGCGCTATATAAGGAGGTGGACCGGGTTCGTTTAGTGGTGTACAATGTGAGGTGTACGTTTGTTTTGAGGGGCCACTGGGAGCACACCTCAAGCAGTAAGTGCGGGACAAAATTTGGAGGAACGAGTATGTCGAAATGTTATCCCTGCTTCCGCTGGAAAAATTTTATCTAGATAGAGGTAAATTAGATGACAGCAAGAAAGAGGAGGAGGAGAAGAGGTACGGGCTCATTCCTCGGTCGTTTACAAATTGGCTTCAGGCATTTGCTTTTTTAGCTAGTGTTATAGGGGAAAGGGCGCCGGAGAATTGCTCTTCTCTCTATTGCTATATGGATGCGATTGGGGGGTCTGGCCTGGCTCAGGTACGATGAGCAGTTCCGTCAGCGCAAGGCACTACGCCCGTCTTTGTGCTGGGACCACAAAGACATTAGTCTTTGGATGCGGCTCATGACCTTGGCACGGGCTGGGACTTTGTTTTTTCCGTCAGGGGCCGGTGGATCTTCTTCCTCTGGACAGTTGGCCAACAAACATAAGGGGTGTTGTTGGGCGTTTAACGAAGGGAATTGCAAGTTTGGAACAATGTGCAAATTTAAACACGAGTGCTCTGGCTGCGGGGCTCCCATTCCCTCAATCGATGTACACAAAGGGGCAAGGGCAGAAAGGTGGAGCTTGCGGGAAAAAGGGAGGACTCCAGTGAGCATAGCAAGGATGCTTTTCTAGGTAGGTATCCACAGAGGGAGACAGCAGAACTGCTGGCTTAGGGATTCACAGAGGGTTTTCGTACTCCATGTAGGCTTACTCACCGCCCACCACCCCAATTTGAGGTCGGCATTGGTTTGCCCGGAAGTGGTGTCCAAAAAATTAGCAAAAGAGGTTGACCTGGGCCGCATAGCAGGTCCGTTCGCCTCTTCGCCTCTATATAGTTTGATGGTTGCTCGTTTGGGGGTGGTCCCCAAGAAGGAACCCAACAAGTTTAGAGTGTTCCATCATATGTCCTATCTCAGGAGGGGTTCGGTGATTGAGTCCATAGATCCAGGCCTGTGTTCCGTTTCATACACTTCTTTCGATACTGCGGTGCGTTGGGTTCGGGTTTTAGTCGGGGGGCTTCATTGGCAAAAACAGATATTGAATCCGCTTTTCGCTTGTTGCCGGTACATCCTGACAGTTTTGGGTTGTAAGTGGCAGGGGAAGTTATTTCATCGATCAATGTCTTCCCATGGGGTGCTCCATTTCGTGTTCCTTGTTTGAAACTTTTAGTTCATTCTTTGAGTGGCTGGTCAGGGAGGTGTCCGGGCTTCCATCTGTCATCCACTACTTGGATGGTTTTTTTGTGTATCGGGCCGGCCACTTCTAATCATTGTAGGATTTTGTTGGCTACTGTTCAGCACATGGCAGAATGCTTTGGCATTCCACTGGAAGCAGACAAGATGGAAAGCCCTCCTATGGTCCTGAGTTTTCTGGGGATTTTGATTGACACTATGGCCATGGAATGCCGCCTCCCAGAGGACAATTTGACAGACTTGCAGGAGGCAGTGGTTTCAGCACGGGGGGCTGGGAAATTGACCCTGCGTCAACTTCCGTCCCTGCTAGGGAAACTCAACTTTGCTTGTCAGATAATGCCGATGAGCAGGGTTTTTAACCACTGGCTGGCGGCAGCTACAGCGGGGGTTCAGGCTCCGGGGCATCACATTCGTCCGACCCCATAGGGCGGATCTGCAGGAGGATTCTTATTATGGCTTTTTGGATTCTTATAATGGCAGGTCGGTGTGGATGTCTGAAGTTATGTCCAGTTTTGATTTGGAGCTATTTACTGACGCCGCGTGATCGGCGGGTTATGGCGCATATTTTGGGGGGCAGTGGAGTGCGGGCCCGTGGCCATTGGAATGGCAAGAGGCTGGGTTTACCAGGAATTTGGCACTTTTGAAACTGTTTCCGATTGTGCTTGCAGTGGAGCTTTGGGTTTCTCAGTTCTGCAACAAGAAGATCCGTTTTAATTGTGATAATATGTCTGTCGTGCAGGCTATTAATGGTGTATCGGAGTCATCGCCACCGGTTGTGCGTTTATTGAGGCATTTGGTGTTGGCTTGTTTGCGTTGCAATGCTTTTGTATATGCTGTTCATGTCCCGGGGTGCACCAATTCCTTGGATGATGCTCTTTCTCGGTTTCAGTATGACAAGTTTCAATTTTTGGCTCTGGGAGCGGTGCAACTGAGAGTTCCATAGCTGTGGCAGATTGCCTTAGAGTGACTGCGACGCTGATTTGGCGGTTGGTGAGTGAGGCTACCTTGTCGGTGTATTCAAAAACCTGGGAAGAGTGGTTCGGCCTGGTCCATGGTTTGGGTGGAATGGTAGCTGAAGGTGAGTGGTTCTTGGTGTTGCATTTCATAGGTCGGAATATGGAGATGGGAGTTTTGGGGTCGGTATTGAATAGTAAGCTGGCAGGGTTGTCTTTTTTGCTCAAATTGTTGGGTCGCAGGGATTGCACTACAAATTTTTTGGTCCGGTAAAGGGTTATCGCAGGGGACATTGGCCAGTGGATGGTCATCGTCCTGTGTCATTCAACTTGTTAGGTTCATTGTTCCGGTTGTTGTCGGAAGTGTGCTTGTCTGCATATGGGGCCCTTTTGTTTCAGACGGCTTTTTCCTTGGCTTTTTTGGAGCGCTGCGTATCGGGGAATTGGTTTCTTCTTCCAGAGGGGGGTCTGATGGTTTGCAGTTGCTGACGTGCAATGCAGCAGTAATTCAGTGTTTTTTTTGGATACGAAGATCCAAGACCGACCAAGTCGGGCGGGGGGTTTGGGTGGAATTGTCTGGCATTACCGGGTCGCCGGCTTGTCCAGTGCAGGTTGTTTCACGTTTTTTGGAGTTGCGCCCAAATGCAGATGGTTCAGCTTTGTCTCGGTTTCAATTCATGGCAGTGAGATGTTTGGGGGTGTTGGGTTTTTGTCTGTCAGTTTGCTTCTCATTTCTTTTGCATTGGTGCAACGGAAGCAGCGCACTGGAGTCTGGAGTGAGGGGGCATTGCGGTGAATTGGTAGGTGGGATTACTGTATGTTCGTCCACAGCTGCTATGAGTAAGTCAATTTATGTGGGGTTTGTGACTGTATGCTGTCCTGTCTGTCCCCTCTGTTTTCTTAGTGGGGAGGCTGGCTTGATGTTCTTGCTTCTATGTGTGTGGTGTTGTTTTTTCTTTACAGATATGGGCTCTTGCTTGATCTGGATATTGGGCCACTCATATGTCCACTGGGGAGCGAGAAGAGCTGATGTTCGGCCTGACGGATGTCAATTGGGAATTCCTAGGGAGGAGGCAGTGGTCCGCTGGATTGGTATGCCCAGTCTATTGTGGAGCAGAGTAGTTCCTGAGTTTTAGCGCTATGCTCGGCTGGATAGAGCCCCTGATGTGTTAGTGGTGCATGCTGGGGGGGAATGATTTAGGGCTGCGGTCTATGAGCGAGCTCATACGGGATGTTAAATTTGACTTCCTGCGGCTTCAAATAGATTACCCGGACTTGTTGATAGTATGGTCTGATGTGGTAGCTCGTACATGATGGAGTTGGGCTAGGTCGGTTGCAGGCATTAACAATGGTGGTGCGACACCACGTTGGAGGTTGAACCTTGGAGATATTTGCGTGGGGACGGTGTTCATTTGAATGCCGTTGGGATCGACATGTGGTATCTTGGTTTGGAGGAGGGTATCCAGAAGGCCCTGAGGGTGTGAAGGTCCGCTCAAACCTAAGGTGTCAGGTTTAAGTGGTGGTGGCGGGGTGCAAGGTCCTTTTAGGTCATATGGGCACATCAAAAAGGTATGGTGTAGGGACCCGTCTGAGGTACGGCTTCCAGTTGGTTTATGGGTACCTGCTAGTTGTCTCCGAGTCGGTGGTTTCACGACTGGAGGCCTGAGAAGTGACTAACAGGTACAGTTCTGGTTTAATGCCTATTGGGACCTTGTGCTCCATTGTAGTGAATAAACTGGATGTTATGCTTGAAAATTTTATTATGTTAATTATTATGGTAATTTATTTGAGATTTATATTTGGTTAATAAATTGGCTGCTATGGCCAATTTGCTCCATTTCAGTGTTGTGTGGTCATTACAGGGAAGGGTGAGGTTATTGGTATAGCAGGTAACAAGCCATAGTTAATACCACAGTCAAGATAAAAAGTCAATTTACTATATAGATCAGACTAAAATGAGGGACAGATTGTCAGAAACCATGAATCAGACTGAGACAGAAGTACAGTTAAATCACACTTCTTTAATAATAATAATAATAATGTAGCGCTGGTAGATTTACCATCTACCGCGATTAGGTAAATTTAGTAAATTGTGTGTTAGGAAGGTTAAAAGTTCACCTCTGTTCCAGCTTGGCTGACGTTGTGTGTACTTCCGTGCTGACCGGTGGGTGTCGCTGTTGCCATTAGTCAGTGTTGGAAGGGCAACGTGTCGAAGTGTATAGATGCTCCTCTGTTCCGGAGGCACGCTCGGTGGAGGTGGTCCTCCGAGTTGCATTCTGGGAAGAGGTTATTTATGGGACAGACGCCATTTTTTGGGGTTTTTTTACAGCCACCTGCTGGCCCTCCTGGCCGACAGGTATGCGTCAAGGAGCTACCTCGTGGTCCTCTGATCGGGAAGCTTACGATGCTGCGGCGCAGGGGTGGGCCCAAAGGCTTGTCTGGTGCCTACCACCGCGGCCGAGGAATGGTCCTGAGCTGTCGGTCCTCTGTGATGGAGCTGGACAGCCGAGGAGATCCCAGGGGAGGACCCGTCTTGGAGAGATCGCGCAGCGTGCGGGTCTATAGAGGGGCCTGGTGAATCGGTTGCAGGACGTATCCAAAAGAAGTAATTCTACAGCATAGTGTCGCCGGTTCGGCTTAAAGGTTCAGGCACTGTGACTGACTGTTCACTGCAGAAGAACTGATACATCCTGTGGCAGAGGATCGTGCAGATTTACCCCTCCAAACAAGTCTGTGGCAGAGACTTTAGATTCGTGCTGCGTACTGGCTGCTAGACCGGTGAGAGAGGCCTAGATGAGCAAAGAGTGTATCCCACGAGGAGAATGCATTCCGCATAATTATCTGAATTCTACCGGGACATTTGTTGCTAAGATCTTAGAAGAAGATATTTGAGTTTCTCCTGAAGGTTTCCTTTTCCGTCTCTTTCCTGCTACTTCCCAAAGTTTGACTGTTTAATAAAGCATTGAAAACGTACTCCAGTGTTGGTGCGTGTGTCGTCCAGCAGTAAACTCAACGGAACCCCCTAGACCCGGTGCCGGTGAAACAGAGGGAAGCAAAATGAAGGTAACAGACCTGCTTAAACCAGCAGCTCCACCATGAGTTATTGCTACAATAATAATAATAATAATAAAAAGATAAACAAAGTAAACGTAGTCAAAACATAGCCAGAGTTCAGGAACTGGAACGGATAGTCAGACAAGCCAAAACATCAGGGAACCAGAGATAAGCGTAATAGAACAGCAAGCAGGATCTGGAGCCAGAAGGAATGTCAGCCAAGCAAGTCTTTAACAGGAACAAAAGAGAGCGTCATACACTATACAATTTTCTTATTCAATTTTCTTTACATTTACCTTCAACTACGTAGTGCAAGGGCCTGCCTGATTGTATACACATTGAAAGTGTTTAGGTTTAGGCTCATATTATATGGTTTTGGTAAATCTAAGGCCGGTTCACACTGCTGCGATGCGGGAACCCTGCAAATCCACATCGCATGTTTCTCGGCGGCAGTTCACGCTGCCCTATGCGAACTGCTGGGAGTGTCAGGTAAAAGTTAATGACACCCCGAAATCAGTTTGCATATCGCAGTGTGATCTTCAAACTCGGACAGGAATCGGATCGCATGGGTGTAAACAAAACAGGGGTCCTGACTCCTGCACGAGTTTGATGCATATTCAGCCATATGATCTTTATGGCTGAAATCGCATTGCACAGAGATTGCATGTGACTTTCACTGCAGTGCGGTGCTGTGCGAATCACATCCGATCTCTGACATCGCACCAGTGTGAACCGGCCCTTAAGGAAAATTGAAAAAGAAAATTGTATAATGTATGGCCAGCCTTAAGTAGGCAGGACTGACGAGCAGGATATCATCAACAGGTGAGTCACTGTGGAGAGATAGGAGCTGGCAATTAGCCGACAGCTGAGCGGCCAGCTTTGAGAAGGAAGGGCTGAGCCCAGCCCTGACACAAATGAGGAAGAGAGAGGAACAGAGGGAATTTGTTCCAAATCAGGGACAGTCCCTCAAAATCAGAGACAATTGGGAGCTATGGATTTGGTACTAAAGAACAAGGTCAGTGGAATACAGGATGTAGGTGAATTGTAATGACGCCTCATTTCACTCCAATAGTTGTTTCCTAAGGCAGGCCATACATGGGTCGAATTTTGAAAGAATTTTCTTTTGAAAATCTTATCTAAGTATCTTATCTAAGAATTTCACACCATTAGTGGGCTGCAGCAACAGCCGATTTTCATGCGGCCATCGAATTTGATTAATCGGGCATGTTGGAAATTTTTTGAAAAACAAACAATTTTCTAATCAATGATGGGAGAATTGTGCCAGAAATATATCCGATAAAGAAATGCGCATGTGCAAGAAAAGAAAATTCCCAGAAAGAAAAGAAGATTCCCAGCCACGAAAATTCTTTTCTGTAGCAACAGGAGGTGAAATTGAAGGCTTGGTTGGCCGAATTTCGAAATCAATTGTGGCACCATCGGATCACAAAACACACAAAATTTCTGATTTTCAAAAGAAAATTATTTCGAAATTCCACCATATATGGCCAGCCTAAGGCTGGCCATACACTATACAATTTTCCTGTTCAACTTTCCTTTAGATTTACCAAAACCATATAATATGAGGTGAAACCTAAACCCTTGTTGCAATGTGTATGCAATCAGGCAGACCCTTGCACTACATAGTTGAAGGTAAATCTAAAGAAAATTGAATAAGAAAATTGTATGGTGTATGGCCAGCTTTAACCACTTGCCGACCGGGCCATAGCCTAAAGAAGGCTACAGCGCGGTCGGGTTATCCTGGGTGGACGTCCTTAGGACGTCCTCCCAGAATCCTGCTCTCGCGCGCCCCCTGGGGCGCGCACCCGAGAACTTCCGTGACCGCCGGGTCCAGAGGACCCGGCGCATCACGGTAAACGGCCGCTGATCGCGGCCATTTACCATGTGATCGCTCCGTCAAATGACGGAGCGATCACATGTAAACAAACCGGCGTCATGACATGACGCCGGTTCCTCCCTCCCCTCTGTGTACCGATCGGTACAGTGTGAGAGGAGAGGGAGAGGGATCGGATGGCAGCACCGCTGTGGGCTGCATGTGCAGTGCTCACAGCGGTGCTCAGTGACAAATACAGTCACATCCATCCCACCATGCTCAGCCATCCCTGCAATACACCCTGCAATATACCCAGCAATAGTCTGCACTACTCTGCAATACCCCGCAATAGTCTGCAATACCCCGCACTAGTCTGCAATACCCCGCACTAGTCTGCAATACCCCGCACTAGTCTGCAATACCCCGCAATACCCTGCACTACTCTGCAATACCCCACAATACTCTGCAATACCCTGCAATACTCTGCAATACCCCGCAATAGTCTGCACTACTCTGCAATACCCCGCAATAGTCTGCAATACCCCGCAATACCCTGCACTACTCTGCAATACCCCCCAATACCCTGCACTGCTCTGCAATACCCCGCAATATCCTGCACTACTCTGCAATGTCCCGCAATACCCTGCACTACTCTGCAATACCCTGCACTACTCTGCAATACCCCGCAATACCCTGCAATACCCCGCACTACTCTGCACTACCCCACAATACCCCGCAATACTCCGCAGAACTCAGCAATACCCCGCAATACCCCGCAATTTTTGACCAGTTCCCGCCCGCCGTCATATGACGTCCTTGACTTTGTGTGGGGATATCTGAATGATGCCTGCAGCTACAGGCATCATTCAGATATCAGCTTTTTCAGCCGGCGATTCCCTACACCATAAGAATGATCATAACGGCTGTTCCACTGCTTGATTGTTCTTATGGGAGGAGAGAGGGGATGCCCCCCCTTCCCGCCACCCTCCGGTGCTTCTACCGACTCCGCTACGATCGAAGCCAGGATCATTTTTTTTTTAATTATTATTTCAGGCTTCCTAGCCTAGAGGTGAGATGTGGGGTCTTATTGACCCCATATCTCACTGTAAAGAGCACCTGTCATGCAATATTCCTATTACAAGGGATGTTTACATTCCTTGTAATAGGAATAAAAGTGATCAAAAAAATAGTTTCTTTTGGGAAAAAAGTGTCAAACTAAAATAAATAAAGTAAAATGAACAATAAAAAAAAAAATAAAAAATTTAAAGCGCCCCTGTTTGTGTGCTCGCATGCAGAAGCGAACGCATACGTAAGTCCCGCCCACATATGAAAACTGTGTTCAAACCACACATGTGAGGTATCGCTGCGATCAGTAGAGCGAGAGCAATAATTTTGGTACTAGACCTCCTCTGTAACTCAAAACATGTAACCAGTAAAAAATTTTAAAGCGTCAACTATGGAGATTTTTAAGTAGCGAAGTTTGGCACTATTCCACGAGCGTGTGCAATTTTGAAGGGTGACATGTTATGTATCTATTTACTCAGCGTAACTTTATCTTTCACATTATGCAAAAACATTGGGCTAACTTTACTATTTTGTTTTTTTTTTAAAGCACAAAACTGTTTTTTTTCCAAAAACAACGCGTTCGAAAAATTGCTGCGCAAATGCCGTGCGAGATAAAAAGTTGCAACAACCGCCATTGTATTCTCTAGGGTCTTTGCTAAAAAAAATATATATATATGTTTTGGGGTTCTATGTAATTTTCTAGCAAATAAATGATTATTTTTACATGTAGGAGAGAAATATAAGAATTGGCCTGGGTGCTCCAGAACGCCTGGAGGTGCTCCCCTGCATGTTGGGCCTCTGTATGTGGCCACGCTGTGTAAAAGTCTCACACATGTGGTATTGCCATACTCGGGAGTAATAGCAGAATGTGTTCTGGGATGTAATTTGTGGTATGCATATGCTGTGTGTGAGAAATAACCTTCTAATATGACAATTTTGTGAAAAAAAAAAAGTTAAAAAAAATCTTGATTTTTGCAAAGAATTGTGGGAAAAAATGACAATTTCAAAAAAACTCACCATGCATCTTTTCAAATACCTTGGAATGTCTTCTTTCCAAAAAGGGGTCATTTGGGGGGTATTTGTACTTTTCTGGCATGTTCGGGTCTCAAGAAATTAGACAGGCCGTCAGTACTTCAGGTGTGATCAATTTTCAGATATTGGCACCATAGCTTTTGGACTCTCTAACATTCGCAAAGACCAAAATATATACACCAAGTTGTACTTATTTTTACCAAAGATATGTAGCAGTATAAATTTTGGCCAAAATTTACGAAGAAAAATTACTAATTTGCTAAATTTTATAACAGAAAGAAATAAAAATTCATTTTTTTACCAAATTTTCAGTCTTTTTTCTTTTATAGCGCAAAAAATAAAAAACCCAACGGTGATTAAATACCACCAAAAGAAAGCTCTATTTGTGTGAAAAAAAGGACAAAAATTTTATATGGGTACAGTGTTGCATGGCTGAGTAATTGTCATTCAAAATGTTAGAGCACCGAAAGCTGAAAATTGGTCTGGTTAGGAAGGGGGTTTAAGTGCCCAGTGGTCAAGTGGTTAAGCTCAACATCTGGCACATAAAAAAACCTGGTAATTTGTTCTTGGAAGGTGAGTCATTGGTCAACAAATATTGTAATGCCATAGGGTTAATCCGATCTCTTTAACATGTTTATCTAAAAATAATGTACATTGAGTAGAGCCATTGACATTACCAAGGAATAAAGCAGGATGGGAAGGGGGAGGGTGATAATACATGAGCATGCATACAAATAGAAAGGAAACTGCTTGACTGTAGAAATCAGCCCTGAAACGTCACCTTCTGCTGGTCATTACTCAGTATTGCAGCTTAGGATTCTGTAGTGCACACCTGACATCATTAGTGGATTTAAGAGCAAGGCCAGAACTGGAAGCCTATACCTGATTACCAGGTTTGTTTCTGTCTGACTCTTTATGCCTCTGGTCACACTGACTGAACAAAACATTGAAATCATGCTACTTCACTTGAAGTATCACGATTTCAAGGTAGTACTACTTCAGGTGGTATGCGGAAGACATCTGTGATTTAATGCACAGATGTCTACTATGCAAGTGGTACCTGAACTTGCAAAAAGTAGTGCAAGTACTAATTTAAGCCCGATTTCACACATGTGCGGTGCGAATTGAAGCTCAGGTTTCACTGGGGAGATAAAAATCCCCTGTTCAACAGAATCATTGCGTTTTAGCTCAGGATCAGTGAGCAGGGGGAGGGAGAGGGGGAGGGAGAGAGGGGGAGGGGGGAAGGAGAGGGGGAGAGGGGGAGGTGTAGTGAGAAGAAGTAGAAAATCCTTGTTCAGAACGCAATGCATCTGCGAATCAGATGCGTTCCCATAGGAGATAATAGGCTTGTAGTTCGCACCGCAATGCCCAAAAAACACACACGTTTTTTGTGCAATGCGCAGTGCGAATGCAACGCACATATGTGAACCAGATGCATTCATATGAATGTATTTTAAAATGTCCTGCGAATTAGATGCGGTGTAAGCCACATCTAATTTGCATAGGTGTGAACCCGGGCTAAAAAACTATGTGACTCCAATGGAGTCGAAGTTGCACTGATTTGACCACTTCCATTGCGGACAATAAGGTGCGACTTGTCATGCACTTTGAAACTATAAATCGCATGGTAAAAATTGCATCGGTGTGACTGGGGGCTATGCCTTAGAATATTTGTGTGTTATTTGGTCTGTGTTTGCACCAAGCTTGTTTGTGCTTATTGTGACCTTCAATGCTGCAGAAATGTTCTGTACCCTTTCCCAGATCTTTGCCTCAATACAATCCTGTCTTGGAGGTCTACAGACAATTCCTTGGACTTCATGGTTTGGTTTGTGCTCTGACATGCACTGTTAACTGTTGACCCATATATAGACAGGTGTGTGTCTTTCCAAACCTTGTCCAATCAACTGAATTTACCACAGGTGGACTCCAATCAAGTTATAGAAACATCTTGAGGATGATCAGTGGAAACAGGATGCACCTGAACTCAATTTTGAGTGTCATGGCAAAGACTATGAATACTTATGTACAGTATCTCACAAAAGTGAGTACACCTTACATTTTTGTTAATATTTTATTATATCTTTTTTAATACTGAAGAAATGACACTTTGCTACAATGTAAAGTAGTGAGTGTACAGCTTGTATAACAGTGTAAATTTGCTGTCCCCTCAAACTAACTCAACACACAGCCATTAATGTCTAAACCGCTGGCAACAAAAGTGAGTACACCCCTAAGTGAAAATGTCCAAATTGGACCCAATTAGCCATTTTCCTTGCCCGGTGTCATGTGACTGATTTGTGTTACAAGGTCTCAGGTGTGACTGGAGAGCAGTGTGTTACATTTGTTGTTATTGCTCTCACTCTTATGCCCCGTACACACGGTCGGACTTTGTTCGGACATTCCGACAACAAAATCCTAGGATTTTTTCTGACGGATGTTGGCTCAAACTTGTCTTGCATACACACGGTCACACAAAGTTGTCGGAAAATCCGATCGTTCTGAACGCGGTGACGTAAAACACGTACGTCGGGACTATAAATGGGGCAGTGGCCAATAGCTTTCATCCCTTTATTTATTCTGAGCATGCTTGGCACTTTGTCCGTCGGATTTGTGTACACACGATCGGAATTTCCGACAACGGATTTTGTTGTCGGAAAATTTTATCTCCTTCTGTCCAACTTTGTGTGTTGGAAAATCCGATGGAAAATGTGTGATGGAGCCTACACACGGTCGGAATTTCCGACAACAAAGTCCTATCACACATTTTCCGTCGGAAAATCCGACCGTGTGTACGGGGCATTATACTGGTCACTGAAAGTTTAACATGACACATCAATGCAAAGAACTCCCTGAGAATCTGAAAAAAAGAATTGTTGCCCTACATAAAGATGGCCTAGGCTATAAGAAGATTGCCAAGACCCAAAATTGAGCTGCGGCACAGTGGCCAAGACCATACAGCGGTTTAACAGGACAGGTTCCACTCAGAACAGGCCTCGCCATGGTCGACCAAAGGAGTTGAGTGCACATGCTCAGCGTCATATCCAGAGGTTGTCTTTGGAAAATAGATGTATGAGTGCTGCCAGCATTGCTGTAGAGGCTGAAGGGGTGAGAGGTCAGCCTGTCAGTGCTCAGCCCATATGCCGCACACTGCATCACATTGGTCTGCATGACTGTCGTCCCAGAAGGAAGCCTCATCTAAAGATGATGCACAAGAAAGCCCGCAAACAGTTTGCGGAAAACAAGCAGACTAAGGACATGGATTACTGGAACCATGTCCTTTGGTCTGATGATCCCAAGATAACCTTATTTGATTCAGATGGTGTCCAGCGTGTGTGACGGCAATCAGATGAGGAGTACAAAGACAAGTGTGTCTTGCCTACAGTCAAGCATGGTGGTGGGAGTGTCATGGTCTGGAGCTGCTTGAGTGTTGCCAGCACTGGGGAGCTACAGTTCATTGAGCGAATCATGAATGCCAACATGTACTGTGACATACTGAAGAAGAGCATGATCCCCTCCCTTCGGAGACTGGGCTGCAGGGCAGTATTCCAACATAACGACCCCCAAACACACCTCCAAGATGACCACTGCCTTGCTAAAGAAGCTGAGGTTAAAGGTGATGGACTGACCAAGCATGTCTCCAGACCTAAACCCTATTAAGCATATGTGGGGCATCCTCAAGTGGAAGGTGGAGGAGTGCAAGTTCTCTAACATCCACCAACTCTGTGATGTCTTCATGGAGGAATGGAAGAGGACTCCAGTGGCAATCTGTGAAGTTCTGGTGAACTTCATGTCCAAGAGGGTTAAGGCAGTGCTGGAAAATAATGATGGCCACACAAAATATTGACACGTTGGGTCCAATTTGGATATTTTCATTTAGGGGTGTACTCACTTTTGTTGCCAGCACTTTAGACATTAATGACTGTGTGTTGAGTTATTTTGAAGAGACAGCAAATTTACACTGTTATACAAGCTGTACACTCACTACTTTACATTGTAGCAAAGTGTAATTTCTTCAGTGCTGTCACATGAAAAGGTATAATAAAATATTTTCAAAAATGTGAGGGGTGTACTCACTTTTGTGAGATCCTATATATCCCCAAACCCTGGGCCTCCATCATTTAACTGTACTCAACGCACCCATTACCCTGCACATTCTGGCAGCAGCAGCAATCCACACAATTTAGTTCCCATTTTTCTTCTTCCGAAGACCAGACTCCCCTTCTTTTGTCCTTTTTGGTTTAACCATTCTGTCTCTAACAAACTCACCTCTCTTCATGACCTCTTTATTGCTAACTCATTTAATCTACTCGCCATTCCTAAAACCTGGCTTCATGAATCCAACGCTGCTTCTTCTGCTGCCCTATCCCATGGTGGTCTTCTCTGCACTCACTCCCCCAGACCCAGTGGACGCAAGGGAGGGGGAGTGGGAATGCTCCTATTTCCACAAAGCACCTTTCAGGTACTTCACCCACCTCCCTATGTCACTCTCCTCATTGGAGGCACACTGAATTCATCTTTTCTCTCCAGTTTCTCCAAGGATAGCTGTGATCTACCGGCCTCCTGGACCGGTGTCAACCTTTCTTGATGACTTCTCTGCCTGGCTACCCTACTTTCTCTCTTCTGAAATCCCCACAATCATTCTCAGTGACTTCAACATCCCTGTTAATATTAACATTCCTGCTGCTTCCAAACTTCTCAGTATAACCTCCTCTTTTGACCTCAAGCAATGGATACATGCTTCTACTCACTCTGAAGGCACTACCCTTGACCTTGTTTTCTCCCACCGATGCACTCCGTGCAACCTCTCCAACTATCCTTTTCCTCTCTCTGATCACTACTGTATTAGTTTCACTCTCTCCCTTTCCTCCACCTCCTCTCCCTCCAACCGCCTAACAGTTACCCGAAGAAACCTTCGCCATCTCAACCCTTTTCTTCTCTACTCTGCTACTGACCACCTCTATGACAAAATCTCACCCCTGTCCTGCACCAACCTAGCCACTTCTGTCTACAACGCTTCACTTGTATCCACCCTAGACACACTGGCCCTCCTCACTACACACAGAATCAGGCCCTGACCTCTTCAATCTTTGCAAACAGATGACAATAGAAGTCTGAAAAAATGTAGCCCTGCTCTTGAGCGCCTGTGGCGTAAGACTAAGACCCCATACACACTATTAGATTTTCTGCAAATTGTTGTCTTCAGATTTACCAAAACCATGTAGTTCAAGGGCCTGCCTGATTGCATACAAATTGAAACGCTTGAGGTTTGACCTCATATTATAGGTTTTGGTAAATCCAAAGACAAAAATCTGCAGAAAATCGAATAGTGTGTATGGGGTCTAAGTCTCAGAAAGATTTCTACCAATGTAAATCTGCCCTGCCAAAATAAAATTCTAGCCTCCTCACTGCCAAGCAGACCTTTTTTATCACTCTCATTACCAACTTATCATCCCGTCCCCGTCAACTCTTCTCTACCATCAACTCTCTACTTCTTCCTCCACTGCCTCCACCCGCCAACTCACTCACTGCCCAGGAGATTGCCAATCATTTCAAACATAAGATTGATACAATTTATAAGGCGATCTCTGCTGTACAGATACCTTCTATGCTTTACACTTTATGCCCACAGGTACAATCATTACTTCCCTCATTCAACCCCACTACTATAGACGAGTTTGCTAAACTACTTGCTAACGTCCAGCTAACCACCTGCCCTCTGGATCCTGTTCCCTTGCAAATGCTAAATTAACCCCCTGGCTCTATTCTACACTTTCTAACCCACATCTTCAATCTCTCCCTCTGTTCTGGCACGTTCCCCAGCTCTCTTAAACATGCACTAGACAGCCCCATACTTAAAAAGCCCTCACTGGACCCCACAAATCTTAACAACCTATGCACCATCTCCTTGCTCCCCTTTTTATCCAAACTTCTTGAATGTCTGGTCTACAACTGACTGATGTCAGGGCTGGGCTCAGCCCATCCTTCTCTGAGCTGACCGCTCAGCTGACGGCTAATTGCCAGCTCTTATCTCTCCACAGTTACTCAGCTGTTGATGATATCCTGCTCGTCAGTCCGGCCTACTTAAGCCGTCCAGTCCAGAGGTTCGTCCAGTCCAGAGGTTCTCTGCCTTCGCCTTGGTCAACATCACAGAAACTATTGCCTGCGACCCTGTTTAAGACTTGCTTTGCTGACATCCCTTCTGGCTCCAGATCCTACTTACTGTTCCACTACATTGATCTCTGACTTCTGGCTTGGCTGACCATCCGTTCCGGTTACTGAACTTTGGCTATGTTTTGACTACATTTGTTCTTTTTACTTTTATTATTAAACAAGTGTGATTTAACTGTACTTCTGTCTCGGCCTGATTTCATGGTTTCTGACAACTGAGCGACCACCTCACCTAGATTAGCCTTCTTGATCTCATTCAGTCTGGATTTCGTCCTCAACACTCTACAGAAATCTGCTCTCCTAAAACTAATAAACAATCTACTAACAACCAAAACCATTGAACACTATTCTGTACTCCTACTCCTGGGTCTTTGGTCTCCGTGACTGTAGTCTTCACTGGTTCTCTTCCTACTTATCTAACCGCACCTTTAGCGTTACTTACAATTCTACTTGTTCCTCTCCTCTTCCTTTCTCTGTTGGGATCCCCCAAGGTTCTGTTCTTGGACCTCTCCTATTTTCAATCTACACCTCCTCCTTGGGTCAGCTGATAGCCTCCCATGGCTTCCAATACTATCCAATCCAATACCATCTGTACAATGATGACACCCAAATCTATCTCTCTACCCCTCAGTTCACTCCCTCAGTCTCCTCACGTATCACTTATTTACTAACAGATATATCAGCCTGGATGTCACACCGCTTCCTCAAACTCAATCTATCCAAAACCAAACTTATAATTTTTCCTCCCCCACGTGCCACTTCCCCTGATCTCTCTGTCAAAATCGATAGCACAACTATCAGCCCATTCCAGCATGCCAAGGTTCTAGGTGTAATCCTGGACTCTGGTCTATCCTTTAAGCCCCAGGTCCAATCACTGTCCAAATCTTGCTGCCTCAACCTCCACAACATGTCCAAAAGCCGCCCCTTTCTAACCAATGACACCACAAAGCTCTTAATTCACTCCCTGGTCATCTCTTGCCTCGATTACTGCAACTCTCTTCTCATTGGTTTACCTTTACATAAACTATTGCCCCTTCAGTCCATCATGAATGCTGCTGCCAGACTAATGCACCTTACCAATCGCTCTGTGTCTGCTACTCCTCTCTGTCAATCCCTCCATTGTTTTCCACTCACCCAACAAATTAAATTCAAAATACTAACAACAACTTACAAAGCAATCCACAACTCAGCCCCCAGCTAAATCACTAGCCTTTGTTCCTCCCAAGACCTCCTCTCTAGCTCCCTCGTCACCTCTTCCCATACTCGCCGCCTCTAGGACTTTTCCAGAGCCTCTACCATCCTATGGAACTCCTTACCCCAATCTGTCCGATTACATCTTATGCCCTGTACACACGATAGGATTTTCTGATGGAAAATGTGTGATAGGACCTTGTTGTCGGAAATTCCGACTGTGTGTAGGCTCCATCACACATTTTCCATAAGAATTTCCGACACACAAAGTTTGAGAGCTTGCTTTAAAATTTTCCAACAACAAAATCCGTTGTCGGAAATTCCGATCGTGTGTACACAAATCCGACGCACAAAGTGCCACGCATGCTCAGAATAAATTAAGAGACGAAAGCTATTGGCTACTGACCTGTTTAAAGTCCCGACGTATGTGTTTTACGTCACCACGTTCAGAATGATCGGATTTTCCGACAACTTTGTCCAACCGTGTGTATGCAAGACAAGTTTGAGCCAACATCCGTCGGAAAAAATCCATGGATTTTGTTGTCGGAATGTCCGATCAATGTCCGACCATGTGTACAGGGCATAACTCTTTTGGACGATCCCTAAAAACCCTCCTCTTTAGAGAAGCCTATCCTGCCCACACTTAACAACCATATTTTCCTTTTTTCCATCAGCTCACCCCCACAGTTATTACCTTTGTATCACCTTGACCCTCTCTTCTAGATTGTAACCTCTAACTAGCAGGGCCTCCATAGTTACTTTGGCTGTTTATCTAATTAATGCTCTCCTTGCCCGGCCTGTCAGTTTAGGTGGATGGCCATGTCTTGGTAGGTTTGCAGTTGTGCCATACTCTTTCCATTTTCGGATGATGGATTGAACAGCGCTTTGTGAGATGTTCAAAGCTTGGAATATTTTTTTATAACCTAACTCTACTTTAAACTTCTCAACAACTATATCCCTGACCTGTCTGGTGTGTTTCTTGGCCTTCATGATACTTTTTGTTTACTAAGGTTCTCTAACAAACCTCTGAGGGCTTCAGAACAGCTGTATTTATACTGAGATTAAATTACACACAGGTGGACTCTATTTATTAATTAGGTGACTTCTGAAGGCAATTGGTTCCACTAGATTTTAGTTAGGGGTATCAGAGTAAAGGGTGAATACAAATGCACACCACACTATTCAGATAGTTATTTGTAAAAAAAAAAAAAAAATTTAAACAATTTATCATTTTCCTTCCACTTCACAATTATGTGCCACTTTGTGTTCTCTATTACATAAAATCCCAATAAAATATGTTTACATTTTGGTTGTAACATGACAAAATGTGGAAAAATTCAGGAGGTATGAATACTTTTTCAAGGCACTGTAGTTCATCATTAGTGCTACACAACCTATTGGTAACTAAATAGTAAAATGCAATATCTGAACTTTTAGCAGTTTGTCCTTCTCTACATTCTAATACTAAGTCAGGACTTTGTTGACTGAAAACATTGTTGATTTTTATCCCTGGTCACAAGTTTAAATATAAAGCTGTTTCATCCAAGTTTTAATGTTTCATTGAAATTCAAATCTGTTTCTTAGAAAATTTGCATAGCTGGATCTCAGTGCAGTCTTTATTAAATAACTGATTTCCAATCACATTGTCCATGAAATGTGATTTTCTCCGTGTTCATTATATTGAAATATTTTCGAAGAAAAAATTGACCTTTTCAAATCAAATTTAAGCATCACTTGGAGCAGAAGTACTACTTCAGGATGTTGGCATCAAAGCGTACTGAGCTGCATGACTTCCAGAGACTTGTATTTGGCAGGAAATTAAACTGTGAATATTTATACCATCTTCCAAATTAACCACTTGAACTCTGGAAAGGTTTTACTCCTTCATGACCAGGTAATTTTCTGTGACACGGCACAGCAAAACTTTAACTGACAATTGTGTGGTCATGCAATGCTGTACCCAAATAAAATATATGTCCTTTGATTCCCACAAATAGATCTTTCTTTTGGTGGTATTTGATCACCACTCTGTTTTTTATTTTTTGCACCATAAACAAAAATAGACCGACAATTATGAAAAAAAAACAAACATATTTTTTTAACTTTCTGCTATAAAACATATCCAATAAAAAAATTTAAGATCGAATTTCTTAATTAATTTATGCCAATATGCATTCTGCTATATACTTTTGGTAAAAAAAAAATCCCAGTATATGGACAGGCTAGGATAGTATATAGACAGGCTAGGGTAGTATATGGACAGGCTAGGGTAGTGTATAGACAGGCTAGGGCAGTATAGGGGCAGGCTAGGGCAGTATAGGGGCAGGCTAGGGCAGTATAGGGTTAGGCTAGGGTAGTATATAGACAAGCTAGGGTAGTATAAAGACAGGCTAGGGTAGTATAGGGGCAGGCTAGGGCAGTGAAAGGGCAGGCTAGGGTAGTATAGGGGCAGGCTAGAGTAGTATAATGGCAAGCTAGGCTGTATAGGGATTTGTGAGCATGACAGGTTATGCAACATTTGGCCATCCAGCAGATCAGCAGCCACTACTAGAAAAAATGATGGAAACCCTTTGTGTCCTGTCACATAGAACTAACTTATATTACCTCTCTGTTACTCTATCCCAGTGCTCCAACAGTCTTAGCCTAGCCTCACTAATGCACCAGAGCAGTAGAAGGCGGGCCCACGCAGGGGCTAGCTTTGACATTTGTAACAAGAGTTGGCTTGTATGATAGCAAAGGAAGGCAAAAATGAAGCAGAAAACCAAGGACTGACACAACAGTAGTAAATAGGCATAGTCAAAAAGCCTTAAAGGTCCTTGAGAGGTTCCCCGCAACAATGGGGAGTCGCCTGGGCCCGCCAGTACCCGTACAGTGGTGCAATATACAGCCTATACAGTTCCAAAAGTGGAAGAGAACAGTGCAGAAACATGAGGGAAATTAGGCCAGAAGGTGACACTGTAGGGGAAGGGATCGCACACCTGAAAATTGGGGGTTCAGAGAAAAGACAAGGGGAAGGCAAGGGCTCGACGCATCGAGGCATCATAGGCAGCCCAGACTGGCTGGAGGGAGAGTAGGAAGGCAAATGTTAGCCACGGTTCCCAGATTTTAGGGAACTTAGCACGGGAGTCATTGCCGATGCTGGGCATTTGTTTCCTTAAGCATTAAAGCAGTCATGCGATCTCTCACCCCCTGAAAGGGGACTGATACTTTCTTGCAGGCTTGGGCAATCGTTGTTTTAGCTGACAGAAAAAAGGTAGGGAGCAAGCTTCTACTGATGACCAAACACACCCGGAATTGAGCAGTGTAATAAGGCAAACTTGCCTTCTATTGTTTGGACAGATGGAGGCCAAATGCATGTGACCAAAAACAGTTTGTCTAGGGCACATCCACCATGTGCACAAGACATCACCCCGAAAGCCACAACCCCGGAAACAGCGGTCACTATAGGACAGATTGGCATGGGCAATACGGGCAGGGACCCAATAACAACGTAAAAGCACCTTATATGCTGCCTCCAAGGTGACTGTATTACATGAGCATTTAGCCACAAAAGACCAGGCCTTGCTCCAGTCCGCTAAGTCTATCTCAGTTGCCAAATCTTATTCCCACTGTGTAACATAGGTGAGAGCGGTGGAAGATGAGCGAGGGCTGAGATATGGCCCGGGGATCCCAGAGAGAAAATGTGGTTTTCTGAAACGAGTACGTAGAGTTCTGCGCAGCAACGCGAGCCAGTCTCCTGAAGCAAGGCTCACTTGGAGAACGACCTGGCAAATATATTTTAATCACTTTCAGACACATTTAACCCACTTTTGATGATCAATAGAATAATAATAACCACCATCTGTTTTTGTGGATACCTGCAATGATCTATAATGTTGGTGGTAGGTTATCTTCATTCATTCAGATTATTTTTCATTTGGTAATGGTTGAAAATATATGGAAAATGGTGAAGAGCTTGAAATAAGTCCAACATGAACCCAAAATATATTGCTGGCACAGACTCAACTGATAAAAACTTATAAATGTAATCCACTTTTAAAAGTCCAAAGTAAGCCACAGGAAATAATCTTGAGGTATCAAATGAGTGAAGAAACCTCCACCGTCATCCAAACACACTGCCTCTTACCCATAGGTAGATGTTAACAAGCATGGATATAAATCACTGACAACTCTTCAGCAGCGCGGGGATGACTCGGTATCTCCTTCACAGTCTCAATATCCAGTTAAGAGAGAAAAAGAGACTCCTCATAGTGCAGACATCCAAATGATAGTTTATTGATAAAAAGCTAAAAGCACTCACATTTCAACAGGTTAATACAAGCATTGTAGGAAACCTCCAGCGTTTCCAACCCACAAATTAGCGGCCGTGTCCCAGCATGCAAGTCGCGTCACACGTCTCCAACTTATCCTATGCGTTTCGTCATCTATGACGTCATCAGGGGTGTGGCTTGATGTGTGCTATGTTTGATATATACTGTATAGGGACGGCTTATTAGTGGGCAGGCATTACCTGTGTTCCAACGACGGGAAGCAGGGAGCAAATAGAAAATCCACTGAGTTCCAACAACAGGAAACAGGAAATACTTATGCACTCAATCGACAGGAAGCATCAATACTTATAGTAAATCTTAAGCAACCAAGCCAGGAAGCAGCGCCATCTTGTGGTACAAAAATATATTATCAAAATAAACAATTAATAACATTACTACATTTATACACAATTCCATACATATTACGAAGACATGGATAAAACTTAAATTAAAACTTTAAATTAAAAGTGTTGTCTAGGAGAAGACAATAAGGTAAACGACAAAAACTGATTAGCTATTATTAATGAATTAATTAATATCCCACTCTATGTTCATACCATGTGGGGCATAGCACCTTACCTGATAAATCCACTTAGTTTCTAGACATGATACCTCTCGCACCACATTACTACCTCTCCAGTTACTAGTAAATCTATCGATACGTATAAACACAGTACCACTAGGATCTCGATTATGACACAGGTCATAATGCTTAGATAAACTATGCTTAAGAAACCCTTTTTTCTATTGGCCACATGTTCACTTAATCGCACGTGTAGCATCCATCCAAGTTAATTCCCTAATAAATATAAAAAAAAAACAAAGCCCTTGAACTGGTTTCTGTCTATAGAATGTGTGCTGAAAATACCTGTTGCCTGGCTATCCACGTAAAAGGAAATCCGAAAATTCTGCAGGCCTTACGGGGGTAGCGCTACATCTTATTGCCTTTGAATAGAATTGAATGCTTCACTATGGCTTTGAGCTTTCCCATGTAAAAGTAAGCCTGCTTGGGCACGAGTGTCAGCCTAGTAGTGTGCCCTCTGCAAAAAATTACCAAATCGTGTTTGTTTTTCTTAAAGTTTATAATTTGCACATGTTCCTCCTTGTCCTCACCTTCCCCTATTCCCTCTTGAACAGTCAAGCAGCAGCTGGAAATAATTGTGTATTGAGAAACCAGTCATGTGTGCACTTTTGAGCTGCTTGCTCTGCACGTGTGGCAATCTCTTGCTTCCTTAAAGGAAACCAGTACTACCAGCCATAGGGATGCTACACAGGGATGCCTGTTTCCATGTGTTCCCTTCCTTGTCCGGGTAGAGAGGGAGTGATGCGCAGGGGGGGATCACTCTGCCACTGTCTAGTTTACTATTCCTGCTTCCTAGATCGTCTTTTTGCTTGTTGGGCAAGTCAATGATAATGATTCTGTCTTGTGAAGTGTCTGGAGATGGAGAGGTGAAACAAGATGCTGGATCACTGAATCTAAAAGATGAATTGCTTAAACATGAACCATGTAGAACAAATGGTTGGCTGTACAAAATCTGCTGGCAGGTAAAACATTTCTGTCTCCACATGACTGCGTCCCTCTGCACAATGCCAGCTCAATAAAGACATGGTGCGACAAGTTTGGTGCAGAAAAACTTGAAACTCAACCCAATAACACCTTTGGGATGAGTGTCGGCTCTTTCAAGCAACATCCTCTCAGCATTAGAATCTGACTTCCTTTGGCTGAATGCATACAAATTCCCACAGACACGCTCCAAAATCTTGTGGAAAGCCTTCCCGGAAGAGTGGAGGATGTTATATCCGCAAAGGTATGTGTGTGGGGGGTGGAGGGTTCAGGCATCTCCATATGGCCATGGTTTTGGAAGGAGATGTTTACCAAGCTCCTATAGGTGTGATGGTCATCAGTCTACAAACTTCTGGCTATGTAGTGTATTTGCCTATAAATACAACATATTTTACTAGCATAATGTATTTTCAGCCAATGTATTTTTTGTAAATTGCAAAAATTGTGAAAAACACTACATTGGCTTTCGATTACAATTTTTCTTTTCCAAATAAATGATTATTGTATATACAGTATTAACTGTATATGTTATAAATTTAGCGCACCCCCTAAGGAGCTGCAAGTGCAAAGGGATCCCTCACCCTGCACAGCCAGGCACAACGGATCCTCACAGCACACTTGAGTCAAAGAACAGTCCAGTGCTTTGTTTTATGTTTTATTGAGGGGAATAAACTTGGATAGGGATTGGGGTATCATGGGATGCCCACTTGACTTTCAGCAAAGAACTCTTCAGGGCCACAACTGTTTACAGTCCATATGTACACATCTCCTCTGCCTCCTGCACAACTCTTCATTGCAGCACTACAATTATAAAGCGCTCAATCAGATCCGTAGCAAAAGCCCTTTACAGGCCGGGTTCCGCAGGCCCCTTGTTTGTGTAGCAAAGTCCTAGTGCTCAGCTGTCCTCCTGTGGCTACTGATCCCAGCACCACCTTTTCAGGCACTGCCAGCCCGCCTTGCTGTATCTTCCCCTTTCACTAGCTCTTCTGGCTAAGCTTCCACAGTCCTCCCAGACTGATTTTGCATCCATCTCAGACTGCTCTCTCCCAGTCCTCTTGGGCATGCCTCTTAGTTCTCCCCAACTGTAACACTCAACAGCCTACCTGGCTATCCTACTCCCAGGAGATTTGCTCGGGAGTGTTCTCCTACTTTCCCTTTCCTGCTCCCGTGCCTCCGGTCAGGACACCCTTGTGTGTGTCGTGAAAAGGGTCCCTTCTGCACCCAAGCTCCCAGACCTGAGGTCACCCCCCCAGACTAGGAGGCTACCCTTAAGGGTCTCCTACAGCCTTCTAACACTCCATCTCCAGCTTCAACCTGAACTCCACTGCCCCAGCTGGGCTGACCCAGAGTATTTGAAGGGGTCTGCCCCCTGCCAAAACATCTGTTGGGGATTGGTCTGGGCCCTCATGAATACTCCAGGCATCTTCTCCAAGCTTCTAGATTTAGGGGGAGGTGTCAGAGAGGCTGCCTGTGAGTCACCCAGCCCTCCCTGAGTCACTCACCTGACCCAGATTAACAAAACTTTACCTACACTAACAAAAAACCCTAACAATACCTATTCTAGCACACTAGAGGGTACTACATAAATAATACAATAACTCCTCTTAAAATTATATTAAAAGGCTAAGTTCACCTTTGTAACAAAATTCACTATGCAGTTAAGGGGCCTCAGTACTTTTAAAACGTCTGTGTAGCCTTAAAATTCAGAGTTTAGTTTAAGTGCCATACTTGCAAGGCCGAGGCTATTCTTTAGCGGGAATGTGGGGAACACAATTCCAGCACTGAATATATCTAATGGCACTGGGTGATGGGATGTGCTGGAGGGTCTGTTGATGCTGGCTGTCTGGGGATCTTTTGTTGCTGGGGGGACCTATTGTTGAACGAGGGAGGGGGTTTGTTGTTGCTGGCTGCTGGAGGGTTTATTAATGCCAGCTGCTGTGAGATCTATTCTTGCAGATGGGAGTCTATTGTTTTGGAGTGAATCTGTTGTTGCCAGGGGGTATTTTGTTGCAGGGGTCTATTGTTGCTGAAGAGATCTTTAGTTGCCTGTGGGGTGGGGGGCTACTGTTGCTGGCTACAGGGGATCTTATTTTCCTGTTTTTCTTGTTATCAATAACAAATTCCATACAAATTACTTGGCACCACAAACTGATACTTATTTTTTTCTAAAAGGGTTTGGTAAGGTGGGTGGGTAAGGGGTGGAACAAAAGGACAGTGCTCAGAGGTGGGTAGGGGGCGGAAACAAGGGGTGACTTGGAAGAAGGGAGTACCTGCATCTACTGTATTCTCTGAGAAAAAACCCTGTGCAGGCCCATTGTGACTTACCCTCAGTCTGACTAAAAAATTATTAATGGTGGAGATTTGTGATGCCCCACCTGTGATATGGGATGCCCCATGTGTTGAATGTACTCCTAGCATCATTGAAATGAGCACTCTCTCTCTTTCAAGACCTGAACATGCACAGTACTCCCCCTGCCATGGCAGGTGCTGCGTTATAAGGAAGGGAGAGTGCATGCGTGAGACTTGAAAGTGATGCTGGGAGCACGCTCAACTCGAGGGCATGTGATGGGCCTATAGACATTGTGTAGCAGCCTCTAGTGTGCTAGAAGTGTAGATAGATTTTTTTTTCTTTAGTGTAGGTAAATTTGTGCAGGCTTGGCTGGCAGCCAAGCCTGTCTGTGTTTTTTCTGGGTTGGGCAGAGGTCCAGGGAGAGCTGGATGACTCATAGGCAGCATCACTGAGACCTTCCCCCTACTTCTAGAATGTACTGGAACCCTCTAGAAGTGTGAGCGGGGAGGTAAGGTGGAGCTGCCTGGAGTATTCTGAGGGTTCTGACCAATCCACAACTTGGGTTGGCAGGGGGCATGCCCCCTCAAATACTCTGGGTCAGCCCAGCTGGGGAGGAGAGTTTGAGTGAAAGCTGGAGATGGAGTGTTAGGCTGTTGTGGCCTTTAAGGGAGCTCCCCAGTCTGGGGGGGAGTAACTTTGGGCCTGGGCTCGGGTGTGGACAGGACCTTCTCAAGACCCACAGTGGTGTCCTGGCCAGGATGCACAGGAGCAAGGAGAGGACAGCAGGTGAACACAGCCAGGCAAGCCTCCATTAGAAACAGAAACAGCCAAGAGGGCTGGTGAGTGACACACAGTCAGGAGGACTGAGAGGCACACCTGAGAGCACTGGAATGGAGCAGTCTGGGATGGGTGCAGAGCCAGTCAGGAGGACTGTGGTGGAACAGGCAGTGAAAAGGGGCAGCTGCAGCCAGAAGGGTTGGCAGCGCCTGAAGTGGTGGTACTGGGAGCAGTAGCCACAGATAGCACAGCTAGCACCAAAGACTTCCATTTTTGCTACACCATAAGGGGCCCGTGGTCCCTGCTTGCAAAAGGCATTCGTCCAGATCCAGCTAAGATTGTGCTGAGTCAGAAACCTGAGCTAGCTGGTTCTGGGAGTGATAGTCTGCAAGCAAGTGTGTTGGAGGTAGAAGAGGAGAAAAAGCATATACTGGAGTATATATAGTTCAAGTCCCTACAGAGTTTCTTTGATCAAATGGGCATGCCATATGCACCCTTCCCCATCCAAGTTTAATTCCCCTATTAAAAAAACAAAAACAAAGCTGCGAGGACTGCTTCTTGTCTCTGAGTGACTGGAAATTTGTGTGCCTGGCTGTGCAGGGTGGGAGACGACCACATTCACCAGCGGCCCCTACGGGGGTAGCACTACAATTGCATTCAAATTAAACTCTAAATTTAAAGTACTGGGATCCCTTGACTGAATAGTGTATTTTATTACAAAGGTGAACATGGCCTTTAAAGCGGACTTCCACCCACATATTTGATTTTTTTTTTAAACGACTATTGCAGAATGTATATTGTACAATTGTTATGCCCTGTACACACCACCAGTTTTGCCGTCGGCATAAACTCTGAAGGTTTTTCCTGACGGAATTCCGATGGAATTCCACTCAAGCTGTCTTGCATACACACGGTCACACCAAATTCCGACTGTCAAGAACGCGGTGACGTACAACACGTATGACAGGACAACACGTACGACGTCTCGTACTTGCTTCAGAGCATGCGTCATTTTTGGTACGTCGGAACAGCATACAGTCAAGCCGTTTTCCCGATAGGAATTTGTTCAGTCGGAAAAATATAGAACATGTTCTCTATCTAAGTCCATCTGAATTTTCGACGTAAAAAATCCGATGGGGCATACACACGGTCGGAATATACGATGAAAAGATCCCATCAGACTTTTTCCTGTCGGAAATTCCGACCGTGTGTACGGGGCATTACTCTTGTCATTAGCGCTTCATTTCTTCTTATTTTATTTTAAAAATACCTTTGATTGAGCCTTCTTGGGCATTCACATCTTACCTGTGGGCAAGCGAAGCCCACAAGCATATTCTTCCGGGATATGGTGCTGCTGTATTCCCAGCATGCACCGCCCGTTCTCGTGCTTGTGCAGTAAAAGCATGTATCGTCGCAGAAAAACTACACATGTTGCCATCACAACGGCGGCATTGTCACAACTGGCCTTTTTTTTTTTTAGAAATACCACGATTCTAGCCCTCGGCGCTGCCCACTGACTCCTGGGAAATGATGACACACATCTTCCAGGAGCAGTAGCGAGCAGAGGCACCGAGGAAAATGATGTTGGGCGCCGCGGTGAAGAAGGGGAAGATTAGAAGGGACCACAAAGCAACAGGCATTAAAAAGTAAGAAAAAAAAATTGGTCCAAATGTCGTTGGTTTGGTTATTTGCTGCACAGTAATGTAAAGGTCTTTTTATGGGTGGAACTTCGCTTTAAGTGCAACTCCATGTTTATCAACTCCTTTATCTCCAGCTTTCTCTTCTGCCATCAGCAGAGCCTGTTTACTGTGTAATCTTCATCTGTGCAGCTTGCTTTGTGCAGTGACAAACAATCTCTGGCCTGGGTGAATCACTGAGGTGAATGTTTAATGATATAAAGAGATCAGATGTGGAGGGAACTCTCTGTACTGTTACCTTCCCATGCTCAGCACTTTTCCCTGTAAGATAGACCCATGTCAGCAAAACTAAACTGAGGATAGCCAAACAGTAACAAGCCAGTAAACCTGGGATCTCTACTGGACACCAAGCAGCTAAGTGCAACTAATGTCTTTGGAATTATCCTTGTTACTCCAGATCACATAAATAAATGTATTTATGTGTGTATGGGTGTATAATCTGTAAGGACATACAGTGCCTTGAAAAAGTATTCATACCCCTTGAAATTTTCCACATTTTATCATGTTACAACCAAAAACATAAATGGTTTTCAAAATGTTTTACAAATAAATATCTGAAAAGTGTGGTGTGCATTTGTATTCAGCCCCCCTGAGTCAACACTTTGTAGAACCACCTTTCACTGCAATTACAGCTGCAAGTCTTCTTGGGGATGTCTCTACCAGCTTTGCACATCTAGAGAGTGACATTTTTGCCCATTGTTCTTTGCAAAATAGCTCAAGCTCTGTCAGATTGGATGGATTTAGGTCTGGACTTTGACTGGGCCATTCTAACACATGAATATGCTTTGATCTCAACCATTCTATTGTAGCTCTGGCTGTATGTTTAGTGTCGTTGTCCAGCTTGAAAGTGAACCTCCACCCCAGTTTCAAGTATTTTGCAGCCTCTAACAGGTTTTTCTCTAAGATTGCCCTGTATTTGGCTCCATCCATCATCCCATCAACTCTGACCAGCTTCCCTGTCCCTGCTGAAGAAAAGCATCCCCACAACATGATGCTGCCACCACCATGTTTCACAGTGGGGATGGTGTGTTCAGGGTGATGTGCAGTGTTAGTTTTCTACCACACACAATTTTGCTTTTTTGTCAAAAAGTTACATTTTGGTCTCATCTGACCTGCGCACCTACTTCCATATGTTTGCTGTGTCCCCCACATGGCTTCTCACAAACGGGACTTCTTATGGTTTTCTTTCAACAACGGCTTTCTTCTTGCCACTTTTCCATAAAGGCCAAATTTGTGGAGTGCACGACTAATAGTTGTCCTGTGGACAGATTCTCCCACCTGAGCTGTGGATCTCTGCAGCTCCTCCAGAGTTACCATGGACCTCTTGGCTGCTTCTCTGATTAATGCTCTCCTTGCTCGGCTTGTCAGTTTAGGTGGACGGCCATGTCTTGGTAGGTTTGCAGTTGTGCCATACTCTCCATTTTCGGATGATGGATTGAACAGTGCTCTGTGAGATGTTCATAGCTTGGAATATTTTTTTATAACCTAACCCTGCTTTAAACTTCTCCACAACTTTATCCCAGACCTGTCTGGTGTGTTCCTTGGCCTTCATGATGCTGTTTGTTTACTAAGGTTCTCCAACAAACCTCTGAGGGCTTCACAGAACAGCTGTATTTATACTGAGATTAAATTACACACAGGTGGTCTCTATTTAATAATTAGGTGACTTCTGATGGCAATTGGTTCCACAAGATTTTAGTTAGGGTTATCAGAGTAAAGGAGGCTGAATACAAATGCACGCCACACTTTTCAGATATTTATTTGTAAAAAAATTTGAAAACCATTTATCATTTTCCTTCCACTTCATAATTATGTGCTACTTTGTGTTGGTCTATCACATAAAATCCTAATAAAATACATTTACGTTTTTGGTTGTAACATGAAAAAATGTGGTGAATTTCAAGGGGTATTCATACTTTTTCAAGGCACTGTATATAGACATCCATTAAATAGATTTGTGTACATATAGAAATATATTTTGGCACCCATTAAATATACTGTATCTGTACAAAGATAGAGATGTTTATGTAGGCACCCATTAAATAGATCTTTACAGAGAGATATTTGCGTAGGCCTCTTCTGGAAATGCTAGTTGCTTGGCTCAGGCTTCTGGAAACCTCATCACCATGACAGCATTTCCCACCTGGCTCTACATCTAAACAATGTAAGGAAATGTAGGATTGTAATACCTTAGAAGCAAGTAGGAATCAACATTTGTAACCTCCATGCAGTATATACAGTACTCTTTAAAAATTGGAATTTAACTTCAATGCATTTTAAATAGTATGCTAAAACAGGCACACATGATTAACATTCTATGCTGCTGAAGAAAGACGCCATTGTATTGTCAAAGGAGTTAAAAAAAATAATAATAATAATTTACTTTCATGTCAGCAGGGAAACCAAAATCTCAGCCTCTTTCGCTGGGGAATTAATTTGTTTAGCGTTAACAGACTTTATTCTCTTTTGCTAGCAGCATGTATGTGAGGTGTCAAAGTACAAGTCTGAGCTTGATGGCAGCATGGGGTGTGATATATGTGTTTGCATACATTTTCATCTGTTTAACACTAATACGACACTGATTATGTATGGAGCTTGCCACAGACGCTGTTCCACTGCATCTGTAAATATGTGTAAAATAATTAGCAGTGTTTCACAGTTTACTGGCTGAGCAATTCCTCCCTGGCACTTTGTGGGTCTGGGTAGCGCTAAGATTTGTATGTTATTAGTGGTGATGAAAGTATGGGAAATAAAGCAGAACTCTTGCTATGGAAAAATCATTTTCAGGCATAGAGCTATGAAAAAGCTGAACTGCAGGCACACATACAAAGGCAACAATGATCGCAACAATGATCGCTGCGATGCATGCCCACCGTCCAGTCAGCATATCGCAACCACTTTGCCGACATCATTTTGCTATATGGCAGGCTGCAAGTGGTTAAGGGGAAGCCCAAACCAAAATAAAAAAAATTGCGTGGGGGTCCCCCTAAAATCCATACCAGGCCCTTCAGGTCTGGTATGGATATTAAGGGGAACCCTGTGCCAATTTGTTTTTAAAAAAATGACGTAGGGGTCCCCCTCAAAATCCATACCAGACCCTTATCTGAGCATGCAACCTGGCAGGCCGCAGGAAAAAAGGGGGACGAGAGAGCGCCACCCTCTCCTGAACCGTACCAATCCACATGCCCTAAACATGGGGGGGTGCTTTGGAGTCACCCCCAAAGCACCTCGTCCCCATGTTGTTGGGGACAATGGCCTCATCCCCACAACCCTTGCCCGGTGGTTGTGGGGGTCTGCGGGTGGGGGGCTTATCAGAATCTGGAAGCCCCCTTTAACAAGGGGACCCCCAGATCCCGGCCACCCCTATGTGAATTCGTAATGGGTACATGGTACCCATACCAATTCGCCAAAAAATGTAAAAATGACACTTTGGGACAAGTCGTTTATTATAAAAAATGAAAAAAAGAAAAATGTTCCGCGATGTAGATCCATCTCACGCCGCCCGACGGACCAAAAAAAGAAAAAAAATGCAAAAGCTCCGCCTCCATGGGAGGCTCCTGCCAACTTATGCTTCTTCTCGTTGACAGCTGTTTTACAGCTGAGGGCGGGGCCACCCGGTGTTGTAAGCGGAACATTTTTCTTTTTTTTCTTTTTTAATAAAGGACTTGTCCCAAAGTATCTCCTGTCATTTTTACTATTTTTTACACTTTTTTTGTAAATTTGGAGGGGTACAATGTACCCGTTACCAATTCAGATAGGGGGGCGAGATCTGGGGGTCCCCTTGTTAAAGAGCGCTTCCAGATTCCGATAAGCCCCCCGTCTGCAGACCCCCACAACCACTGGGCAAGGGTTGTGGGGATGAGGCCCTTGTCCCCATCAACATGGGGACAAGGTGCTTTGGGGGTGACTCCAAAGCACCCCTCAACATTAAGGGCATGTGGCCTGGCACGGTTCAGAAGGGGGGGCACTCATTTGTCCCCCCTCTTTTCCTGCGGCCTGCCAGGTTGCGTGCTTGGAGGGTCTGGTATGGATTTTGGGGGGACGCCTACGCCATTTTTTTTTTAATTTTGGTGCAGGGTTTCCCTTAAAATCCATACCAGAACTGAAGGTTCTGGTATGGATTTTAGGGGGAGCCCTACGCCATTTTTTTTCAATTTGGCGCAGGGTTCCCCTTAACCAGGTCTGGTATGAATTTTGGGGGGACCCCCACACAATTTATTTTTTTAAATATTGGTTCAGGGTTCCCCCTAAGACCCAAAGGGCCTGGTAATGGACTGGGGGGGATGCTGTTTTTTCAATGAGTTTTATCTATATTGCTGAGACCTGACAGTTCATTACAGCCACAAGCAGTTTTAAATGACTTTTTCTCCTTTAGAAATGTCATTTTGCTGTGGTACTGTTCTAAACACGGGAAAACTGTGCCACTTTACAGGCATGCTATAAACACCCTCTAGGCACGATATTTAAATTAATATTTCATTTTTATTGTTTCACTTTAAGCGTTATTAAAATCACTGCTACCGAAAAAACGGCCGTTTTTAAAACTTTTTTTTGCATTGATACATGTCCCCTGGGGCAGGACCCAGGCCCTCAAACACTTTTATGGCAATAACTTGCATATAAGCCTTTAAAATGAGCACATTAGATTTCTCACATTTGTGTCCCATAGACTTTAACGGTGTTCACATGTTCGAACAAATTTTTTGCCTGTTCGCAAGTTATGGTGTGAACCGAACCGGGGGGCGTTCAGCTCATCCTTAATCCTGATGTAAGGGGGAACTTTGATGGGGACTATGATGTAATGGAAGACTGCGATGTTAGGGGGGACTCTGATGAGGACCCTGATATAGGTGGGGACTCTGGTGGGAACCATGATGTTAGGGGTGACTCAGAAGAGGATCCTAAAATAAGAGGAGACTCTGATGGGGATCCTGACTTAAGGAGGATTCTAATGGGGACCACAATATTTGCTGGGACACAGATGGGAATATTTTTAGCAATGTATGGTGTGTCTCATACTGAAAAGTTTGGAGACCCTTGCTTTACATGTTAACATGCGAAATACTGTACCATAACATGCAGGAACCAAACTGTTTAAACTTTGCCCAGAAAAAGGTAGACACAGCTCAAAGGACTAGTCACCAGTGCTGCCTGTGATCTCACTGCAATTGAACTTTTTCCCCATTACTGACCAGCCATGCCTTGTTCTGCACTATGTTTTTGTATGAAGACGGCCATCTTGGTAGAGACAAAATTTACTTCAGCAGGTCAGAGCCTCCATGAACAACAGCGAACAAAGAACCTGTAATCATAACACCAAATCTCTTAAAACTAACAGCCAGAGTCAGCAATACCTTAATCTCATGCTGCAGATATACAGCTATAAGGCTGTAGGCACCAAATACCCTTACATACAAGTGCACTGCTATTTTTTTAAGAGGAATCCTAGACAAAAGGTATATTTTTGTTCTGCGCACTGCTTAGGCACAAATAGAAATTTCCAATTTTTTTGTATAATATTGCAAACCTTTTTTGAGTGCAGTTCTTATATTACATGGGCTGCAAACACATTCAAAACCAGGAAGTGATCTTTTTTATAATGCATTGCACTGTAACTCACACATGGTCCCATTTGTGCACGGCAATGCACATGAGTTTGGATGCATTTGACAAGGTGTGTTAGAGTGCCATTCAAAATTAATGCATGTAACTGGTCATTGTGGTAATGCACATTACAACACACAGATGTGAAGATAGCCTAAAAAAAATTTACATGCGTTCCACAACGCATGTCAACTTTATTTTGCTTTGCAACCTGCACCTTTTCGCTGAAAGCTACCAAGGTGGGATTTGTTATGTCCCTGCTACAAGGGGAACCACAGATGTGGGCTCATCTACTGGAGAAAGAGGACTCTAAGTTATCTACTCTTAACACTTTCTTCAACACCATGGCACAATTATATGACGATCCACAGCGCTCAACTTCTACATAGGCAGCTCTCCATTCCCTACAGCAGGGCCACAGAGCAGTTGGGGATTATGTTACTGAGTTTAGATGTTGGGGTTCCGATACCAACTGGAAAGACGCTGCCCTTTCAATCAATTTTGCCCAAGATTTTTTAAACCTTTTAAAAATGAACTAAACAGAGTTGGGGTACCAAGTTTTTTGGAAGAAATTATTGAGCTGTCAATTTAGATTGAGCAGCGGCTCAGAGAATGTCACCTAGAGAAATCCACTGGCCAAGTTCATCCCATGTGGATGCTACCCCAGGTACCACCACCAGTCAGCCCAGGCCCTTCTGCTCCATCCTCGGCTGACAAACCTGAACCTATGCAGTTGGGTCTCTTATGTCCCTTGCTTACACCTGATAATGAATGCACTTTTATTGCCTGCGTTGCAGACAACAGGGTTGATTTACTAAAACTAAAGAGAGTGCAAAATCTGGTGCAGTTCTCCATAGAAGTCAATCAGCTTCCAGTTTTTTTTGTCAAAGCTTAATTGAACAATATATAATTCGAAGAATAATATTTTTGGGATTTTTAGGGTGCACAGAGTATTTGATATTACAGTACTTCCACATGTGCAAACTGATTTCATCTCTACATATTTCGCCTTGATTATTAGCTTCTTTAGGAGTATTTGTTGATATCAGGCACAGTATACACTGGAAATAGAAAACGTCTTTAAGAAAAAATAACATAACAAGCACTCAAAATACATCACAAGTATATAGCAAACACATACATTTAAACATTCATGAATTGGCAAGGTGCATGATGCCAAAGCTCAAATAGGTTGTATAAATTACCTATATATTCAAAAAGCTATTTGTATGTTAGTTCAGGCTCCAGAGTCATAGGGGTGTGGGAAGCTGGATCATCAGGTATATCCATAGAGGGGGATATATCTTTAAATACACAACCATTTATATGGTCCAACTGAAAGGGAGAGTGATGAGAACAAATCCCAAAAATATTATTATTCTCGGCCCTGGGCCCCGATGGCTTCTCTTCCATATACTACAAGAAATTCTCTACTTCTCTAGCCCCGAGACTGGTTCAGCTCTTTAATTGGGTGTTGCAAGGTGGTAGCTTTCTTGAGGAGTTGTTATTGGCGAATATGTCCCTGATCCCAAAAGCCAATAAAAATCACACACTCCCCCAAAATTATAGACCAATCGCCGTCATGAACAATGACTTAAAAATTTTTAGTAGAATCTTAGCAGACAGATTGGCAGGCATAATTTCCTCCCTTATATCTCCCTTCCAATCTGGCTTTATCCCTCACAGATTCATCACAAATAACATACAGCTAGCCACAGACATCATCCAGGACGCCAACTTTTCCTCCCGTAAACTTCTTATGCTCAGCCTAGATATTCAAAAGGCGTTCGACAGTGTCTCCTGGAGTTATATATCCTCTCTCTTACAACGCATGGGTTTTCGAGGAAAATTTTTGCAAGTTTTTCGAGCCCTTTATCTAAATCCTAAAACTCGTATTAAGATCCCGGGCTGTAGTTCCGAATTCTTTTCCATAGGAAGGGGCACTAGGCAGGGGTGTCCACTCTCCCCCTTAATTTTCGCCCTCGCTCTAGAACCCCTAGCCATTGCAATACTCAATAACCCAGACATATCTGGTTATACCAAAGGTCCCTCAACCTACAAATTTTGTATGTACGCAGATGATGTTCTAATGTTTCTTACTAACCCCCTAATTTCCTTGCCTAACTTACTACGAACCTTATTGATCTTTGCAAAGGTCTCAGGTCTTTTGATGAATGTCTCGAAATCAGTGGCCCTTCCAGTGGGGCTTACCCCAGTGGAACTCAATCAACTTAGACAAGCTTACCAGTTCACATGGGCTGAAACTCATCTCTCATATTTGGGCATTGATCTGACAGGAGACTTTTGCAAACTCTTCGAAGCCAACTATCCTCCGATGATAACCAAATTGAAGAAAACCCTTAAACTCTGGTTCCATCTTCAAATTCCTTTCATAGGCAGAATCACAATGATGATCCTCCCCAGGTTACTGTACCTGTTCTGCTCCCTTCCAATCAGACTCTCTAAATCTTACCTGCTTAAGGTTCAGGCCCACTTTAATAAATTCATATGGCAGGACCAACCCCCGAGATTTGCTAAAGAGGTTTTATATCGCTCCTCGAAAAGGGGAGGCCTGGGAGTTCCCCAAATATGGCTCTTCTACTTAGCAAGTAGATATACTCAACAGGCCCAATGGAACATTAGAAACTCCAAGGTCCCCTGGGTCAAATTCGAACAGGATTCCATCACTCCCTTGTATCTTCCTGGGTTGATGTGGACCTCTAACCCCTCTCTCCCAGAATTGCCCAGTAAAAACCAAGTAATCGCAATAGGTTTGAAGCTTTGGAATCAGTATAAGATAAAATACAACCTCATATCTCAAACACCCTTGGTTGCATCATATCTCGGTGACCTTAGATTCCCCCCAGCTTATAATCACCGGGAGTCCTTCCTAGCTTGGACAGAATGCAACCTGACCACGTTGGGAGACTTTCTGGCTGGTTTAAAATTCATTACATTCTCTGTCCTACAGTCTCTCTATCATATACCAGACAGTGAATTCTACCATTTCTTACAAATTCGACATTTCTTTCAACAGCACTATACCAACCTCTACTCAGACACTAAAACACTTTTTGAGGATGTCTGCCATACCTCCCCTCGTCAAAAGGGTCTTATCTCGGGAATTTACAGGCTATTAGAATCAGTAGAAGAAAAACCCATTCTGAAATATAGATCCCAATGGGAAAAGGAATTAAGCTTAGATCACGAGGACCTGGACTGGGATAGAGGATGGCAAAACATACCTAAATGTAAGAAGTCCTTAACAATCAGGGAGACTGCCATTAAGCTCACAACAAGGTGGTATTATACCCCCGTCCGCCTGAGAAAAATTTACTCACAAGCTTCGCTCAGATGCTTTAGAGGCTGCACCCATTTGGGTACTTACTTACACTTATTTTGGGAATGTGAAAAATTACAACCTACCTGGAAGGAGGTATTAAAATTGATTGACAACTTAGCTGGGACTTCTATTACCCTCACTTTCCACCACTGTATCCTATTTCAGGTCATCCCTGATATTCCCAAACCCCTGATGAGATTAATCCACTCAATTTGTATAGCCATGCTTTGGGCCATTGCATTACACTGGAAATCATCTTCGGTCCCATACGCACAAGTTATTTCACGTATAGCCTGTATGATGATAGCAGAGAAAATATTTCACACCTTACACGATTCTATCCCTGTATTCAATGCCAAGTGGAATCCGTGGTTCCTGTTCAGACATCAAGATTGACCGTTTTTAATTCAGATGTTACAATTCATTTCTCTTTTTTTCTTTCCCTTTTTTATTTATTTATTTTTTCGGTTTTTTTTTTTTTTCCTTTCTTTAGCTACTATAAATATCCTTCAGGGTTATGGCATATCATTAAAATGGGTTCTCTTATCAGGAGTCATAAGTGATGCCTTTTGACTAAGTACGATTTAAACCTTTAACATTGATGTACGCCATCTATCAGTAACTTGCTGTAATACCTATAATTTTGAAGGATGTGATTTTTTCTGTCTTCTGTATGTAAAATTTTGTTAAGCTTAATAAAACTATTTGAAAACAAAAAAAAATATTATTATTCGAATTATATATTTATCTATTAGGGTATGTGGTGCTATGCACAGCTGCACCAGATTTTGAACTCTGCAGTTTAGTATACCAACCCCAATAAATTAAGGCTGAACTCCAGACACATATGAAATACACTGATAATGCAGCTCTGTAATCATTAGGAAATCTTCAAATCTATTTAAAACGTTCATAAGAGCATTCATACAAAAATTCTCAGTATATTCAATGACATCACTAACCTTGTTCGAAAGTTCTTCAGGATTGCAATTGCTTTTAACATTAAATTTTGAGATCAATGGAATTTCCCAAATGAAAACCACATCATTTAAAAAATAATTCATTTGGTTCAAGAAAAACTTTCCATCCTGCTCCTTCTAATTTTCTTGTCACTGCGGTGGAAAAGAAATGTTGATTTGACCCCATTAATGATTAGAAAATCAAACATTCTTAAAATGAAAAAAATGATAATGAAATTCTACTAGTGTATGGGCAGCTTAGCACAGGAAACATTTTAGTACAACAAACTCCAAATAATTTCCTTCAGAGCTTCCAAAACAACGGAAGAACCTCTCATCTGGAGAAACTAAAGGAACTGTCTGTGCAATTTATGCAGCATAAGGATGTAAGTCCCACAAAATATAAATTGCCATACAATAATGAGCTCATTCACTACTTTCTGGTTGACATGTGCACATTGATTCCAATTTCTAAACATTTCTGTAGTTGTTAAAATGTTTAATCATCCCCTGACGATGCTTTTTAGAGATCGGGTGGTGTCTAGACATGAGCAACTGCATTAGCAGCAATAAAGCAAAAACATGTTCCTCTGTCATTGTGTGATCTGGGGCTGAACATTGGAATAATCTTGAAAGTCCATCTCTGCCCTTGTGGGCCTCAGTTGTTTTTCTCCCTTGACAAAAGATTGCAAGTGATGAAAGTAGGTGCCCTGCAATGGTTTGTGATCTCTCAAAATTTGGAAAAAAAAGTCTAAACAACGAGGGATTATATCAACAAAAATTTGGGGAAGTTCAGTTCATTTTACTATTCTCAAAACCAGTACCTTTTTTCTGGTTGGACATAAATGTTATTTTAGCTATTTTAAATTAGTACTTTTTATTGTTCAGAGTTGAGTATTTTTCTTTTATTAAGTGTTCTGTACTTTAAAAAAAAAGTTCCACATGATAATATAGTATGATGTATTCTAAGGGACCTCATGACCAGTCGCTAGTTGTTGATGCACATGTTAATAAACTTTAGGGGTAAGTATGAGTTCTCAGTTTGGATTGAACTTTGCTTGAGTTAGGTGTTCACCCAAACTCTGGACTCTAAGCTCATTTGACAGGAGCTGAACGTATACTATAGTATCAGTTTTCCACTGCTATTGTATATGACAACTTCCTTCTTCTGCTGTCAATGACACCCGCTGTGTCCTTAGCAACCAATGATGTCAGCTGGCTCTATTCATATGCTGTCCAGAAATCCCCTGCCATCTAAACAATGAGGCAGGGATAGTGGCTGACATCATTGCCCAAACATGTCCACATATTTGGGCAATGGCCATACTGATCAATGTCCTCACTGGGTATACCTGCACCCTTTTTTTATATTTAGTTATCATTCACGGCAAATGTAGCAACAGGATGAGATGTCTCAGTCAGATTTTTTTCTTACTTTATATGTTTTTTTTTTATCTTTGAATTTTTGAATAAAAGACTTAATAAAAAGTGTTTTTTTTTGTTTTTATTTTTACTACTATATATATACTTTTTAAAATAAATGAGTAGTAGTAACCCTTGACGCCCATACCAGACCCTAACCTGGTATGTATTTTTAGGGGAAACACCACTCATTTTGTGTGGGGATACCCCCATTAACTTCAATGTTAGGCCCTCATCTGGAAAAGGTTAAACTAACACCTTTACACCCTTCCCACCTCCCTGATCCCTGCTCCACTTACCTTTACTGCCCATGTAGCCGGTGCAGCAGTCCAAGAATTTGAAAACCTTGCTCTTCTTCCTCTTCTTTCCTATAGCCTTCTGGGGCGGATCAGAGTGATTCTGATTTATCAAATCAACTTTGCTCAGATTTGATCAATTGGAAAGGATGAACTTACACTTTAGGCATTATTACCATTGCTGACCAGGCCTTTTCTGGAACTTTTTGTTTAAATTTGTATTTTTTGCTACAAAATTACTTAGAACCCCCAACATTATATATATATTCACTTCTGGGGGCTATCTTTCCTTCACTCAAATTGCGGCCCAGGAATCTGAGTGATGCGATTGGCTCTGGGCTTACCGAAGGGTCAGCTAAGCTTGGAGACAACTGGGATGCAGCGAGGGGGGGTACCTCTCCTATCGCCTCTAAAAGTGATCTGGTGGCAAATCCACTGCTGGGATCACTTTTGTCAGACCAGAATTGTCCACAGTACAAAATAATACCAGGGTTATGGCAGCTAGCTGCTGCCATAACAAAGGTATTTAATGTCAAAGTAATGACGTAAATGTTCTGTGGGCGGTCGGCAAGAACATTTTTTAAAATGTATTTATTTATTTATATTTTGCTTTAGTACATGCTCCCCAAGGTTTCAATTTCAGGCTTGGCACCTAAACATCAGTAATGTTCACTGAACCCTCCTTGACCCAAACCCAGGTACATTTGATTGATAACCCATGCTATTAGCCTCATTATTTTATGTTCTTTTTTTTCACGGAACATTTACCACGAACAGCTAAAAAAGTAACATAAAAAATATAAAACAGCAGTAGAAAAATAGCCAACACAAGAAAAAAAAAAACTACAAATGAAATAAAATATGCTAAATACAGTGCAGAACATTTTTTTAAATGTGCACAATTTTCTGTAGCAACCTAATGAATAAAGTTGAGATTTTCCTCTATTAATCTATTAATCTACATCAAAATCGGTTTCTCCGAAATCACTCCCCTCATCCCTAGTTAGCACATCTCATATCTGCACAGACCCACATACATAGGTGTGTGCAGCCTATTGCATTAGGGTGTGCACCCCAAAGCTCAATCACACATGCCTTTCTCTGCCGCCTCAGCTGCATTGGACATTGTGCCCGGGTTCACACATGTGCTTTGCGAATTGAAGCTCTGGTTTCACTGCGAAGATAAAAATCAGTTGTTCAGAGGTTCCTCTGCATTTTAGCTGCGGATCAGTGAGCAAGGAGAGGGGGGGAGGTGTAGTAAGGAGAGAGAATTCGTGATCAGAACGGAATGCATCTGCGAATCAGATGCGTTCCCATAGAAGATAATGGGCTTGTAATTCGCACCGCAATGCCTAGAAAATGCACACGTTTTTTGTGCAATGCGCAGTGCGAATGCAACGCACATATGTGAACCAGATACATTCAAATGAATGTATTTTAAAATTTCCTGCGAATTGGATGCAGTGTAATCCGCATCTAATTCGCATAGGTGTGAATGGGGGCTCAGTGAATGGTAAGTGCTCTGTGCTGAGCGATCTCCTGTGCATTCACAGGCGGAAGAATAGTAAACACAGTTTACTATGCTTCCGTTATGAATGAACACAGTAAGTGAGCATGTTCACTGTGTTCAGTTAGAAAAGGAAGGGGCCTGTATATGACATATTTACTAACCCCTTCCCCCACTCTCCATTCTGGGAGTGCAATACAGGGGGAAGCCCAGGCAATAGGGTGACTTAGCACCGCACGCAGTGATTAGGGTGTTCCCAGGCACACCTGGCACACCCCATGCGCATGCCTATGCCCACATATAACATCCCTTTGATTTAACAACTAAGGGAATTACTCAGGGATTGGATCGTTCAACCAGCTCAATAATATCATGTTTTTGTAATTCAGCAAACGTGTCTTCTAAATCTGTCCAAGTTTTATAGAAGCCTATACATTAGCTTTGCAAAAGGCTTTACTTGTGGGTCAGTCTAAGACCCCTTTCACACTGGGGAGGTTTTTAGGCGCTTTAGTGCTAGAAATAGCCTCTGCTAAATGCCTGAAAACCGCCTCCCAATCATTGCAGTGTGACTTTTCACACCCGGGCGGTGCACTTGTGGGATGTTACGAAAAGTCCTGCACGCAGCATCTTTGGGGCGGGTTGGGAGCGCGGTATTTAACGCTCACAGAATGCCCCTGCCCATTGCAAGCCTTAAAAGCGTTTTGAAAGTGCCACAAAAAAGGAGTTTTTAACCCTTTTTTAGGGGGTAAAAACCACCCCACTAGCAGCCGAAAAGAGCAGCTAAAACAGCACTAAAGCGCCGCTAAAACGAGCGCCACTTTAGTGCTAACAGCGAGCGCTGTCAGTGTGAAAGTACCCTAAGTCTTTTGACTTTTCAAATCCAAAGAAACAATTTTTCGAACTCATAGAATCAGACGGCATATTGATCTCTGCAGTGTCTGCACAGGGACCAATTACAATTCTTTTTCTTTATTGCGGACAAGAAAAATCGTTTTTTCCTATAAACAACTAAAAATTCAGTCTCAAGAGGAAAATACATGTCCTTTAAATGAACAAATGTGTTAAAACTGAGATGGGAGATGTGAAATTGGGAAAATGTTGGCAAAATATTACCATTTTGACTAAATGATTAGAATCAATAGGTTTTTAAGGGTGCAGCCTGCTTTATATGGCCTAGGGGGAAACAAAAGCAGCTTTCAACTATCTGTCACCTCTGTTTAGTATTACTCATTATTCTCATAATTTTAATTTTTTTGCACACAAATGAAAAAAGAAACAGCAGAATAGGTACAATTATAAACTAAAGTGACTATGCAAGTAATTATCAAATACATAAAATAAGGAGAAAAAAATAACAAGAAATAAAATAAACTACCCTAAATACACAACACACTCACTAAATAAAGGAAAGAAGAAAGAGCATATTTTTATTCAAGGAAATTCCACTTAAAAGAGAAGTATGGTATTTGGGAAAAAAAAACCTATACAATCCGAGGCTGCATTTGTCCCCCATCGGCTCTGCGGTGAGAACTGAGCGATCAAAGACTGCTGATCGCTCAGTTCTCTCCTCGGCTGTGAGCAGAGAACGGTGACTGTCAGTCAGCAGCTCTCTGCTCTCCCCTCCAGCACTCACTGGAGCGCTGGGCTGTGGAGGGGGCAGGAGGGGCTGGCTCAGGCTCACAACCATGGGTGGATCCTGACCACATGGTAGAGATCTTTTCATATCTTTTTTTCACCAACAAGGTGAAGCATACTTATGATACCCCACTAATGAGAATGAGAGAAGTTGTAGCCAAATTGGTTTTGCCATCTGCAAAATTTCTCTAACTTTCACTCACTGATCTGCTTAACCACTTCCCGACCGTCTCGCGTACATTTACGGCGGCAGGTTGGCTCCCCTGCGCGAATCTCCGTACCTGTACGTTGGCTCCTTTAAAAGCCATAGCAGGCGTGGGAGCACGCGCCGAATAAAAGGAAAATCTTGCGAGCCACAACGGTCCAATGCCAATAAAGTAATAATACTCAGCTGCAGATGCAGACCACGTTTCATAACCGTGCCAGTTAGTATAGAGAAATAAGTGCGTTGCGCTAGAGTGAATCTAATAAATATCTACACCCAAGTGTGAAATTAAAACAAATATATATCAATCAAATAACCAAAAATCATATGTGACAAATTCATAAAAAATAGCATGTGACAAATTCATATAAAACTGCAATAAAGTGCAATGTGCATAAGAAATACCAGCAAATCCAAAGTGCATATCATAGATAAGAAAGTGCCCAGTGCTCAACCTAAATATCAAATAGTCCTGTTAAATATTCCTGTGTGATAGGACAAGTAATCAAAACATAAATCAAAACATAAATGCCAAATTCAATAAGAGCCCATTCACACAGGAACGACTTGTCAAGCGACCTAGTCGCCTGACAAGTCGCCTCCCGTTCTGTACAATGGAACCGTTCTAATCGCTCCGACTTAGAAAAAGGTTCCTGTACGACTTTGGGGGCGACTTGCATAGACTTCTATACAGAAGTCGTTTTGCAAGTCGCCGCGGAAGTCGTTTGCAGGTCGCCTGAGGCGACCTGCAAGTCGTGTTGCCCCTGTGTGAATGGGCTCTAAGTGTAACAGTGTCCATGTATAGTGTCATCCAGCATGCTCATCCAATATTAGGTGCTGCAAAACCATGCTCAGGTGCACTCCGGTGACCCCCCCAAGTTGTTGCACTTACCTCAGAGCGTGTGACACAGTGGCTAGCTGTGTCAAATCACGCTTTGGAGCCACCCCCGGGCTCTATACTGATTCTCAGGTGCCGATCTCCAGCCTGGTTCAAATGCAGCTCCAAACCATAAACAAGAAAAGACTAAATAGTGTGATACCGTATAAAAATATATATTTATTTATAAAACCCACTCCCCACAAAGGGGTACTCACATTACACCGGTGCGTGAGTGCACCGCTCTATATCAAGCTTCCAAAAGTGGTTAAAAAACTGCCGATATGGCGTGTGATATGGTATGCTCCTCTCACAATCTCCGTGCTGCTTAATCTGTCCTGGCCGATCCCCACTGCACAGCGGGGGACCCGATGCACGTGGCGGGCAGGCGCGATGTCCGCCGGCCACCTGCAATCGTGGGCGCGAGAGCCAGTATGGGGATTTGTGTGTGTAAACAAAAAAAGAGCAGATTGTGCATTCAGAGATGCTATTCTGCATACCTTGTTGGAACGAGTGGTTATTTGAATTACTGTTGCCTTTCTGTTTCTCATCTCGAACCAGTCTGCCCATTTTCCTCTGACCTCTAACATCACCAAGGCATTTTCCACAACTGCTGCTTACTAGATATTTTCTCTTTTTCGGACCATTCTCTGTAAAACCTAGAATTGTTTGTGCGTGAAAATCCCAGTAGATCAGAAGTTTTTGAAATAATCAGGCCAGCCCGTCTGGCACCAACAACCATGCCACATTCAAAGTCACTTAAATTCCCTTTCTTCCCTATTCTGGTGCTCGGTCAGACCTTCAGCAGGTCGTCTTCACCCCATGTAGATTCCTAAATGCATTGAGTTGCTGCCATGTGATTGGCTGATTAGCACTTTGTGTTACCAAGCAATTGAACAAGTGTACCTAATAAAGTGGCTTGGTGAGTGTATATAAAAATTGTTCCACATCTGAGTAATTTTTCACCCTTTCGGTTTTACAAAGGGAACAAGCTGTGATACCTAATATTTAAAACAGGTAATTTTTTTTTGTATACTGCATTTATATGGCTATTGCTTTATGTACCCTTTCTATCTGCATTGTAAAAGTAACCTATTGTTATGGTGAGTCCTGATGTGAACCTGTAAATAGAGAATTGAAGAAATACAAGTGAGGGCAATATGTGCTCCTATGGTTGAGTCTACACAATCACCATCTCCAAAAATACAGATTTTTTTTTTAACCACCTTGACCTCCAGAAGATTTAGCCCAACCGCCCCCCCCCCGAACCCCCCTTCACCAGCCCAATTTGTCTCTGATGCGGCACTGACTTATCTTAACCAACAATGGCGCAGTTGGTGCGACACTGTACCCTAATAAAATGTTATCCCATTGTTCCCCCCCAATAGAGCTTTCTTTTGGTGGTATTTGATCACCTCTGCGTTTTTTTATTTTTTGCACTATAAACAAAGAATGACTGACAATTTTTGAAAAAAAAACATTTTTCTGCTATAAAATGTATCCAATAAAAAAAAATGTAAAAAAAATCGAATTTCTTCATCAATTTAGGCCAATATGTATTCTGTTACATATTTTTGATAAAACCCCAAAAAGCGTATAGTGATTGATTTGCGCAAAAGTGTCTACAAACTATGAGATTTTTATTTTTTATTTTTTTACTAGCAATGGTGGCGATCAGCGACTTATAGTGGGACTGCAATATTGTGGCAGACAAATCGAACACCTAACTGACACTTTTGACACTTTTTGGGGAACAGTGACACCAATACAGTGATCAGTGCTAAAAAAAAAAAAAAAAACAGGGTTAAATGTGTGCCTAGCTAATGTTTCAGTGTAGTGGGGAGGTGCTTTTACTAGCTTTACTTCGGGCGCTCCGCCGTGGTGCCCTTCCCTCTGTGCCACACCAGCGTGATGCTGGGGGGGAACCGTCTGGCATGATGTGGTCGCATTCCATCACCTGTTTTACCATTCTTCCACCGCTGACCCAGTATAGAGCCTGTACTTCCAGATCCCTGTTCGCCTTCCATCTGGTTTTTCATCCCCTTTTGGATCCATCAAGCTCCTGGGCCGGGCTCAATGATGGGCCCCTGGCATGTGGTCTTGCACGGTTCCAGCTGTGGTTTTATAACGTGAATGCACCTGGCTCCTGACGAGTGGAAAGAAGTCCACGAAATGCGTAGAGCCCACCTCGATGCATCCTACACACATCGATCGATTTTAGATGGTCTTATCCCCTTTTTCTTCATTTATATTTATTTTTATTGTTTGGTGTACCCTGGTCAGTGGAGAATTAGGATGTACCATTTACTTGTTCATGCCTTGTTGTTATGTGTGTTACTATTATATTGTGATTGACCATTTTTCTACGATTTATGTATGCAACACTGTTATTTATGCCATGTCGATCATTGGTCTCAATAAAACATACATATGTTTTGACTTATGTGAACTTGATTGGTCCCACTATGCAAGCCTCATCTAAAGTCCCAACCTCCCCCCCTCTTACATGCGCAATAAGGATGGGGGCGTGAACTTTTCCTCACGTTCCATTTAAAGTTCCAGGTTCGTCCGTTCCCCCACTTTTTCGCTCTTTTACTAGTGGAAGACATAGATCGGTGTTCCTGCATTACAGGAACACAGGAACTGTGCCTTCTGTACTCACAGAACGACAATCTGCCTTGTTTACATAGACAGACTGGCATTCTTTCAGTGTATCAAATGCTTAGCAGGTGCCGATGGACGTAGGGTCTGCAGGACCCTCTGGGCGGCTCCCGATGTGTAGATTCACAGCGGGAGCGAGCCGCTGGGCAGTGCGCACTCACACCCAATACTCGGAAGAGAAGAATGATGTATATATACATGATCCTGTGCAGCGCGGCCGCCCTGTAGCAGTAAATCTGCTATAGGGCAGTCGACAAGTTGTTAAATAAAACAAATATGCACATAGTACAACTGTATCTCTTTAAAAATGTATTGTACATATTTGTGGAATTCTTCCTTGTTGCAGTGGTGAAATCGGTTTATACCGGTGAAAGAAGCAATAAGAAACTGTTGTGTTCATTAGTTGGATTTTCGTTGTTTGGGATGGGTTGGTACATGTTTCCTGTTTATGGAGCTGGTTGCTATACACAGAAGTGGCTGGACGCATCCCGTCATAACACTAGGCTTATACAGTAGGTGTGCAAGCTTGAAAATTCATAACAATAAATGAGATGCAAGCTTTCTGGCAGCAGTACAATTGTTCCTCACAATCCCCTAAGATAAACAGTGACTGAGGTAATTGTAGTATATTGCCGCATAAAGGAGACCTCTTTTTACAAACTGAAAATCAGCATTGTGATTTGTCTTTCGCATAAGCGTTTATTAAGCTTCAAACCTTAGTTTAATACCTTTTTGTCAGTTTGTCAACTTTATTAATAGTATGAATCATTTTTCTTTACACCAGAGAAAACTATAGCTGCAAAAGTGCTATGGATGTTCTATGTGTAAATCAACTACAGTGCCTTGCAAAAGTATTCACCCCCCCCCCCCCCCCCCCTTGGCATTTTTCGTGTTTTGTTGCCTCACAGCCTGGAATTAACATGAGTTGTTTGAGGATTTGCATCATTTAATTTACAGAACATGCCCACAACTTTGAAGATGTTTTTTTTTTTCTTTATTGTGAAGCAAACAACAAATAGGACAAAATAACAGAAAAAGACAATGTGCATAACTATTCACCCCCCTAAAGTCAATATTTTGTAGAGCCACCTTTTGCGGCTATCGCAGCTCCAAGTCGCTTTGGATAAGTCTCTATGAGCTTGCCCCATCTTACCACTGGGATTTTTGCCCATTCCTCCTTGCAAAACTGCTCCAGCTCCTTCAAGTTGGATCGTTTGCGTTTGTGAACAGCAATCTTTAATGCCCTGTACACACGATCGGACATTGATCGGACATTCCAACAACAAAATCCATGGATTTTTTCCGACGGATGTTGGCTCAAACTTATCTTGCATACACACGGTCGCACAAAGTTGTCGGAAAATCCGATCGTTCTGAACGCGGTGACGTAAAACACGTACGTCGGGACTATAAACGGTGCAGTAGCCAATAGCTTTTGTCTCTTAATTTATTCTGAGCATGCGTGGCACTTTGTGCGTCGGATTTGGGTACGCGCGATCGGAATTTAACCGATCGGATTTTGTTGTCGGAAAATTTTATAGCCTGCTCTCAAACTTTGTGTGTCGGAAATTCCGACGGAAAAAGTCAGATGGAGCCCACACACGATCGGAATTTCCGACAACACAATCCGATCGCACTTTTTCCGTCTGAAAATCCGACCGTGTGTACAGGGCATAAGTCTGACCACAGATTTTCTATTGGCTTGAGGTCTGGGCTTTGACTAGGCCATTCCAACACATTTACATGTTTCCCCTTAACCACTCAAGTGTGGCTTTAGCAGTGTGTTTGGGGTCATTGTCCTGCTGGAAGGTGAACCTCCATCCTAGCCTCAAATCACACATAAAGTGGTACAGATTTTGCTCAAGAATATCCCTGTATTTAGAACCATCCATCTTTCCCTCAACTCTGACCAGTTTCCCAGTCCCAACTGCTGAAAAACATCCCCAAAGCATGATGCTGCCACCACCATGTTTCATTGTGGGGATGGTGTTCTTTGGGTGATGTGATGTGTTGGGTTTGCACCAGACATAGCGTTTTCTTTGATGGACAAAAAGTTCAATTGTAGTCTCATCAGACCAGAGCACCTTCCTCCATACATTTTGGGTTGTCTTCCACATGCCTTTTCGCAAACTCAAAATGTGCCATTTTGTTTTTTGCTGAAAGTAATGGCTTTCTTCTGGCCACTCTGCCATAAAGCCCAACTCTATGAAGCGTACGGCTTATTGTCCTCCTACAGATACTCCAGTCTCTGCTGTGGAACTCTGCAGCTCCTCCAGGATTACCTTAGGTCTCTGTGCTGCCTCTCTGATTAATGCCCTCCTTGCCCGGGCCGTGAGTTTTGGTGTGCGACCGTCTCTTGGCAGGTTTGCTGTTGTGTTCTTTCCATTTGGTTATGATAGATTTGATGGTGCTCCTAGGGATCATGAAAGATTTGGATATTTTTTTAAAACCTAACCCTGACTTGTACTTCTCAACAACATTGTCCCTTACTTGTTTGGAAAGTTCCTTGGTCTTCATAGCAGTGTTTGGTTAGTGGTGCCTCTTGCTTAGGTGTTGCAGCCTCTGGGGCCTTTTTCATAAGGTGTGTATATGTAATGACAGGTCATGAGACACTTGGATTGCACACAGGTGGACATCATTTCACTAATTATGTGACTTCTGAAGGTAATTGGTAGCACCAGAGCTTTTTATAGGCTTCATAACAAAGGAGGTGAATACATACGCACATGCCAATTATCAGTTTTTTATTTCTGAAAAATAGTTTTATAGTTTTTACTTCACCAACTTAGACTATTGTGTTCTGATCCATCACATATAATTCAGATTAAAAAAACATTGAACTAATGGCTGTAATGTAAAAAAAAAGGTAAAAAGCCAAGGGGGGGTGAATAGTTTTGCGAGGCACTGTACATGACATAACTTCATTACAATTTAAAAAGAAAACATACCACCCTTTTCTGTGGAAAAATGTCTTTCTATGGTCCCCATGTAGATAACTGTTTCTCTTTGGCATGCCTTAAAGTGATTGTAAACCTTCGATTTTTCTAAAATAAAAATAACAAACATGTCTATACTTACCTTCTCTGTGCAATGGTTTTGCGCAAAGCAGCCCTGATCCTCTTTTTCTGGGGTCCCCCCACCCGGCGCTCCTGGCTCCTCCTCTTCATCGGGTGCCCCCAGGAATAGCCACCTTCCCTGGGGGCACCTGTGCAGGCTCGCTCCCGAGACACAGACAGCGGGACTCGGCCCCCGCCCCCGTGTAACAGCTTTTGATTGACAGCAGATTCTGCTGCTATCAATCTTTCCAACGAGGAGTGCGACAGCAGCTGGAGCCGCTGCGCTCATGCACATTGCTGGATCGGATTGGGCTGCAGCACAGAAGGTTTTTCACCTTGAATATGCATAGAATGAAAAACCTTAAGGCTTCACAACCACTTTAAAAAAAAAGTTTAAAGCGTTTGTAAACCCAAAAAACATGCCATTAGATAATCCCATTTGGACTATATATTTACAATAGCAAGGTTTAAAATTGTATCTGCTGAGCATTACAAAGTACCTGTTGATCTTGCCAGCATCTGCCTTTTATCACTTCCAGTGAATAGGTTGGCAGGTGCAGGTTTTTCTATGACCTGTAGGTGGTCCTGTGCCATTGTTACAGGTGGAGTGGAGTCTATTAAGGGAATTGTCCCCTTTATGAACCCCATCAGTGTCTCAGAGATGCCAGCCGTGTGATTGAAAGCTACAATCTCCCTAGATCTCAGGTGGCCATTTTGCTGTGGAACCTTATATACCGTATAGTGTGACCCTTACCTTTTTAGGCATGCCTGGAGCGAGCAGTAGGCCAGAAACAGGTTTCTACTGGTTAGGGGAAGTGATTAGTGAAGGGAAAGGTTCCTGGCATGTACAGTGAAGAAAGACAGGAACAACAGAAAATGGAAACATCCTGGTCACAAAAATAGTAACATCAGGCTTCCTATCTACATTGCAGTGCCATCCAGTACAATGCAAACTGCCACCCCACCTGGAAGCTATCCTCTGGTAATAGAGGACAAAGCCTGGTAGCACTGTCTAAACACAAACTGTTGCTTTGCCTTATATCAGTGTATTCAAGAACTATCATTACTCATTACCGCAAACCTGTATGCAATATAAAATATGATTAATAACACTTAGGGACTGTATGTGGTCTCTCCTTGACTGGGTATATTGGGCCTAAGGCCCACCTACAAGCTCTTGCTGACCTCAGTAGTCAATCTGTAACAGGCAGCCATTCCTCCTGGCAGGGGCATTGCTAGGTCAACAAAAGAGCTGGGGCTAGAGCCCATAGCAGCGTAGTAAAGAAAGTCATAGGCTTGGGCGGTCATACAAAAGGATATAATATATGTGTGTGTGTGTATATATCCCCAGAGAGCACCCCCCTTACATCAGGGTCCTCAGAGAGCCCCCCACTTACATCAGGGTTCCCAGAGAACCCCCCTTACATTAGGTTCCCCAGAGAGCCTCCCCCTTAAATCAGGGTACCCAGAGAGCTTCACCCTTAAATCATGGTCCCCAGAGAGCATCCCCCTTAAATTAGGGTCCCCAGAGAGCCTCTCCCCTGCATCAGGGTCCCCAGAGAGCCCCCCACTTACATCAGGGTCCCCAGAGAGCCTCCCCTCTACTTGGGGACCCCTGCAGAGGCTCGGGGCTATGGGTCCCAGATTCGGGGCTATAGCCACCCCCTAGCGACGCCACTGCCTCCTGGACAAGCCTCCAGTAGTATTACACGCAAGACAGTGCCTAGACATGTCCACTTTGACTACGCCCACAGTCCTAGAATGCTTGTCAGGTGGCTAAAAGCACAGAGAATGAAAAAACAGACATACTAAACAAACATATTCAAATAACAGACATATTACAATATAGGTATACAAAAACACATGTCCGCCCCCGAAGGAGCCGCTTCAGAATGTTAGGTCCTATGATCCTCAACCCCAAGAATAGTCTCAGTCCCTCTGGCACACCTGACAAATAAATTTTATTGCAAACACAACAGTAGTTGGACAAAAGCTGTAGTAAATCAGAAGGTATTGTTTTTTTTTTCAATTACAGTAAAATTACCATATAAAGGTTATTCAGTTACATAATTGTTGAAAAATAGACAAGTAGAAAATATATTGATGCAATTTATCAAGGGTTTTGTACAAATTAATGCCTGTACAATAGTGTAAACAATATATATATATGATGAAAAAATAAATAAAAAAATATAGAAATATAAATTTGAACTAACATCTCTGTTCAATTGTTTGCATTTCTGAACAATACATCTCCATGTGAGAGCCAAGAGTCCCATTTTTTTATTATAAAATTGTACAGAGTTGTATAATAAGTGAAATATTTTTTTCCATCTAGTCAATGGAACTAATTCTTGTTTTTAATTGATTTATCGCAATTGAGGGAGATTTCCAGTGATAGTCTATGAGCCAATGAATTGCTGCACATATGGTGTGAACCAGTCTCATATGAGGTACAGACAGTCCTTTGATTTTAGTGAATAACAGACAGTTATGATATGTGAGATTTATTTGAGAACCTGATATCGATGTTGCAAAATACTTAATTGATTCCATATTTGTGAGACTTTCTCACATTCCCAGGATGTGTGGGAGAATGAACCAAGTAAGTTACAACCTCTAAAGCACATTTGGGGTACCGTAGGGAAAATTGTGTGTAGTTTAGTAGGTGTATATTACCACCTGGTAAATAGATTGGTGGCCGTCTCCCTAATTGTTATGGATCTGGTGCATTGTAAAGATTTTCAATACAGGAATCCCATTCTTCTGTAGAGAGGGATATATTACATTCGGACTCCCATTTCTGCATGTATGGTAATTTCTCTTTAGCGTTTATGTTTGAAACAAGAAGGTATTTTTACTGGAAAGACTTTCTCATAAAACAGATATGAATAATTGAACCAAGTAGTTAAATATATAGCAACTCTGGTATTGGGCAGTATAACACAAACATACATCCCAACCATCCTGGATTGCCCATGTAAGTCCCGCCTTAGGAGGTCTGTCCTGTATCCCATACACCTTCATTCCAGGACAATACAATGTCCCGGAATTGCCCCCTGGACCGATCTGATGCCCCCCAAAAATGCAGCCGCTGTCCCTCACTGCCTGGTGTACTGCTGGCTGAGACCTGCTTTATTATTAACCCCCAGGCGCTCCCTGGCTCACTGCCCAAACAACTGGTTGCTAGAGGCAGCCCGCCTGGTGTCTAGCATCCAGTGACGTCATGACAAGGAGGAGAGCAGGGCCCCAGCATTCAGAGCGAGCCGGAGGAGGATTTAACTTCCTCCCCCTCCGAGCCTAAGCTCCACAGTCATCCGTACTGTGTTCCTGCAGCTGGAGGAGAGGTAGGTGAAATGCTCCCTGCAGTACCCTGAGAACGCTTATTGTCACTCTGCTCCCTCTCATACACTACCCTCTTCCAGTCATGCTGTACAGTCCCATCATACTGCCCTCCACTACCCCCCTCCCATCATACTGCCCTCCACTACCCCCCTCTCATCATACTGCCCTCCACTACCCCCCTCCCATCATACTGCCCTCCACTACCCCCCTCCCATCATACTGCCCTCTACTACCCCCCTCCTATCTACTGCCCTCCACTACCACCCCTTCCATCATACCGCCCTCCACTACCCCCCCCCTTCCATCATACTGCCCCCCACTACCAACCCCTCCCATCATACTGCTCTCCACTAATCCACTGCCGCCCCTCCCATTATACTGCCCTCCACTGCCACCCCTCCCATCATACTGCCCTCCAGTACCCCCATCATACTGCCTTTCACTATCCCCCATGATACTGCCCTCCACTACCCCTCACCATACTGCCCTCCACTGCCACCCCTCCCATCATACTGCGCTCCACTACCCTCCTCCCATCATACTGCCCTCTATTCCCCCCCTCCCATTATATTGCCCTCCACTACCACCCCTCCCATTATACTGCCCTCCACTACACCCATTATACTACCCTCCACTACCACCCCCTCCCATCATACTGCCCTCCACTACCACCCCTCCCATCATACTGCCCTCCACTTTCCCCCCTCCCACCATACTGCCCTCACTGCCTCCCCTTCCATTATACTGCCCTCCATCATACCGCCCTCCACCCCCATCATACTGCCCACTGCCACCCCTCCCATCATACTGCCCTTCACTGCCACCCCCTCCCATCATACTGCTCTCCACCTCATCATACTGCCCTCCACTGCCACCCCTCCCATCATGCTGCCCTCCACCCCATCATACTGCCCTCCACTGCCACCCCTCCCATCATACTGCCCTCCACTACCTCCCCCTCCCATCATACTGCCCTCCACTACCCCATAATACTGCCCTCCACTACCCCCTCCCATCATACTGTCCTCCACTACCCCCCTCCCATCAGACTGCAAAGCATGCCATACTGAATGTTGGATGGGGCCAAATAGGGCTAGCAGTAGAAGGGCTTAAAGTGGTATGGTTTACTAATACCTGAGCCTACTTTTGTTCTGGGTTGAGAGTGGTCACCCAGGTGTACACAGCAGGTCACCGACACAAGCAAGGGCACGGTAACAAACACACCAAATCCTTACCTCCCACTACTAAGTCTGCACAAGCCGAGATGGGAGGGACTTGGAGGACCATTTAATATTGGAATGTGACATCATCAATAACCCTGGACACAGACAGGAGCAGACCCAATTCTCCCCTCCCCCCTCCTGCCCCAGGCCAATCACAGAAATATTGAAAGGATTGAATACTCCGCAGCCACCCAGACCAAGGATGCCATTATTACGCTGGAAAAAAATTAGGAAATTATTTTTGTAATGAAATGGTTTACTTAACACCCCACTATTGACCAATGTAAGAAAACACATAGGAAGGGGTGCCTACAAAGGAAGATATTGAGAGGACAAAATTAATTGTAGACAGGCATAAAGGAAATCACTGCAGTAAATGGGCAGTAAATCTACACAGAATTTTAATGAAACGGGATGAAACGACTGAGAAATTGAAACGTAAAGCATATATTTAATGTTTGTTTTTTTTACTTTAGTTATGGTTTAAGGACAGAATTATCTTGGGTAACAATGCTCAATACATTTCAGCATTTCTTTTAAACTGTAGCGAAATTCTACACTGCATCTGCTGAAAGGAGTCATAGTACAACGCTCCAAAAGCGTGCATAAATGCATTTACATCCATTATGTATGATTTTATCTTTTATTTTTAGCTGGCGGTAGAGATGTAAAAAGGCTCTAACGACAGAAAAACATATTCTGCTGAGGATCTGTGATAAATTACTCATTCCTTATATCTATTTTTACATGCAAACTGGCAGCCAAACGGGATAAAAATGTTCTGACCTGTGCCTTGTCTGGGTACTTGGAGATGCGATGCACGTTTATTTCTATCGTGTAGCAATTGAAGATTTAACCCTGCATCTCTTCTAAGAAATAACTTCCATATTTAAGTATTCTGTTTTAAAATCCATCTAACCAAATGAGGGCTGATGGAGATTTATGTGAAAACATCAAAGGTGTTTTCTACTTGTCCTTGAAGAGAACTAATCCAACTTTGAGTATTAGTAAAATGTATCTATACCCAAAAACAAAAAATGTATATACTGTATACTATATTGCAGTTTACTATTCCTTATGCTCTGTACACACGGTCGGACATTGATCGGACATTCCGACAACAAAATCCATGGATTTTTTTCCGACGCATGTTGGCTCAAACCTGTCTTGCATACACATGGTCACACAAAGTTGTCGGAAAATCCAATCGTTCTGAACGCGGTGACGTAAAACAAGTACGTCGGGACTATAAACGGGGCAGTAGCCAATAGCTTTTGTTTCTTCATTTATTCTGAGCATGCGTCAAATTTGTGTACACACGATCGGAATTTCCGACAACGGATTTTGTTGTCGGAAAATTTTATAGCAAGCTCACAAACTTTGTGTGTCGGAAATTCCTATGGAAAATGTGTGATGGAGCCTACACACGGTCGGAATTTCCGAAAACAAGGTCCCATCACACATTTTCCATCGGAAAATCCTATTGTCTGTACAGGGCATAAGACTACCTTCATTTCAGGCTTTCTCCCTTTTATTTTCACCAGGTTATCATGTGAATAAAATACTTCCTTTCCAAGGGTTACAACGCTCACTCCTCCACTTTATCGAAGGAAGGAGCCATAGGTGTCATCCAGGCTGGACTTTAAAAATGTCTGTCTTTGTTCATATACAGTGCCTTGAAAAAAGTATTCATACCCCTTGAAATTTTTCACATTTTGTCATGTTACAAACAAAAATGCAAATGTGTTTTATTGGGATTTTATGTCATAGACCAACAACAAAGTGGCCCATAATTGTGAAGTGGAAGAAAAATGATAAATGGTTTTCAACTTTTTTTACAAATAAATATGTGCAAAGTGTGGGGTACATTTGTATTCAGCCCCCCTGAGTCAATACTTTGTAGAACCACCTTTTGGTGCAATTACAGCTGCAAATCTTTTTGGGGATATCTCTACCAGCTTTGCACATCTAGAGAGTGACATTTCTGCCCATTCTTCTTTGCAAAATAGTTCAAGCTCTGTCAGATTGGATGGGGAGCATCTGTGAACAGCAATTTTCAGGTCTTGCCACAGATTCTCAATTGGATTTAGGTCTGGACTTTGACTGGGCCATTCTAATACACGAATATGTTTTGATCTAAACCAAGCATTTTAGCTCTGTTTAGGGTCAATGTCCTGCTGGAAAGTGAAACTCCTCCCCAGTTTTAGGTCTTTTGCAGACTCTAATAGGTTTTCTTCTAAGATTGCCCTGTATTTGGCTCCATCTATCTTCCCATCCACTCTGACCAGCTTCCCTGTCCCTGCTAAAGAAAAGCATCCCCACAACATGATGCTGCCATTACCATGTTTCACGGTGGGGATGTCTTCAGGGTCATGTACAGTGTTAGTTTTCTACCACACATAGCGTTTTGCTTTTAGGCCAAAAAACTTAATTTTGGTCTGATCTGACCAGAGCACCTTCTTCCAATTTTTTGCTGAGTATCCCACATGGCTTCTCGCAAACTGCAAACGGGACCTCTTATGGCTTTCTTTCAACAATGGCTTTCTTCTTGCCACTCTACCATAAAGGCCATATATGTGGAGTGCACGACTAATAGTTGTCCTGTAGACAGATTCTCCCACCTGAGCTGTGGAACTCTGCAACTCCTCCAAAGTTACCATGGGCCTCTTGGCTGCTTCTCTGATTAACGCTCTGCTTGCCAGGCCCGGCAGTTTAGGTGGACGGCCATATCTTGTTAGGTTTGCAGTTGTGTCATATTCTTTCCATTTTTGGATGATGGATTGAACAGTGCTCTGTGACATGTTTAAAGCTTGGGACATTTTTTTTATAACCTAACCCTGCTTTAAACTTCTCCTTAACTTTATCCATGACCTGTCTGGTGTGCTCCTTGGCCTTCATGATGCTGTTTGTTTACTAAGGTTCTCTAACAAACCTGAGAGCTTCACAGAACAGCTGTATTTATACTGAGATTAAATTACACACAGCTGGACTCTATTTACTAATTAGGTGACTTCCGAAAGCAGTTGGTTCCACTAGATTTTAGTTAGGGGTATCAGAGTAAAGGGGGCTAAATACAAATGTATGCCACATTTTTCAGATATTTATTTGTAAAAAAAATTGAAAATCATTTATCTTTTTCCTTCCACTTCACAATTATGTGCCACTTTGTGTTGGTCTATCACAAAAATTCCAATAAAATATATTTATGTGTTTGGTTAAAACATGACAAAATGTGGAAAATTTTAAGGAGTATGAATAGTTTTTCAAGGCATTGTACATTACGTGGGTATAGGGATTTAGAACTGTTAATGAAGGACCTAGACTTATTGCTCCCACTCTGACGTTTGTGATGATATGCAACATGTGTGGTAGCATTATTGTTTACATACACATGTGTTTAGGTTTGTTGTTATTTTTATTACTTTAAAACTATTATTTAGCTATTTTTTTACATTTAACATTATTTATGTCACAAAGAGAGTAACAAACCCCTTATGTGATAAAGGGCGCTATCAGGGGTCTTTTAGACCTTCAATGTCTTCTCTGCCCTCCACTGCAGCTAATCAGGCACAGATTTAAGCTACTTTCACAATTAAGTGTAGCAACGTGGTACATTTTGCGATGTGCGCTTTACCGCGTTTTTCGCGTGGCAGCCCGTTGACATTAATGGGTTGCCTGTTGCACAAAAAACATGCCTAAGAAGCTCATGTACCAAATTTTGGCACCAAGCCAAGCGTGTTTGGTGATGCAAATTTTTTGCATGTTTTTGGCACCACATTTGGAATTTCATTAAGAAATAATGGCACTCCAAGCACATCACGTGTTTTGCCTCGTTTCTGAAAATACGGGCAAAAATCCACAATTCTGCCTGCGTTTTTTTCAGAACACCCAGAGGTGAATATAGAAAATGCAGGATTTGTTACATTGGTAGATCATCTAAATACAAAATAGTTTCTTGCAGCTGTTTTGATTGTTTCTGTTGTATTCCTTTTATCTTTGCTTACCTTTATAATTCTATCAGAGCGCCTGGGAGTTTTTTATGGTCTTCAGAAAGGAGTGAAAGCTGTCAGTGGCATTGCTAGGGGGGGAGCGGGGGGGGAGTGCCAGCCACCAGAGGGGTGACACCCAGCACGGCAGTGGATTGAGAGAGACGCCGTGGCTCTCTCCTCCTCCTCCTTCCCCTGCACACTCAGGTATCTCTGCTCAGCGATGTTTGAGGAGGGAGGAGGAGAAAGAATTGTGAGGCAGACAGCTCTGGTTCCCATAGCCCAGTGCCCACATGTCCTCTGGGAACTGGCACTGCAATCCCCTATTATTGTGACAGGCAGGTGGGGAGAGATGCCGGCTGCCTATCACAATTTCACTCCTCAGAGCCGAAGGAGCCCAGGCTCCTCCTCCACACTGACAGTACATCCACAACAGGAGGAGGAGCCTAGGAGGAGGGAAATCCATGTGAACAGAGCCACGCTGATCTGAGGTCTGTGAATGTAGGGAGGGGAGGGATATACGCTATATAGTCACAATACATTAGCAGAATTACACAGGGGGGGACATTAGGGGGATTACACAGGGGGTTTACATTAGGGGGATTTCACAGGGGGGATTACACAGGGGCAGGTTACATTAGGGGGATTACACAGGGGGATTACACGGGGGGTCATTAGGGGGATTTCACAGGGGGGATTACACAGGGGCGGGTTACATTAGGGGGAATTACACAGGGGGGTGGGTACATTAGGGGGATTACACAGGGGTGGTTACATTAGGGGTATTACACAGGGGGGTGCATTAGGGGGATTACACAGGGGTGGTTACATTAGGGGTATTACACAGGGGGGTACATTAGGGGGATTACACAGGGTGGGTACATTAGGGGGATTACACAGGGGTGGTTACATTAGGGGTATTACACAGGGGGGGTACATTAGGGGGATTACACAGGGGGGGTATATTAGGGGGATTACACAGGGGGGATTACACAGGGGTGGTTACATTAGGGGGATTACACAGGGGCGGGTTACATTAGGGGGATTACACTGTTACATTGGGAGAATTACACTGGGGGGGATTACACTGGGCTGCTCAGTCTAAAATGCCTGGGTCTATTTTTTGTGCCAGTCCAGGCCTGGGTGACACCATTAAGAAGGAAGTGATATCCGACCGTGATGGTGTCACCCCCATCCGTGACAGTGCATTGATTTGCGCACTGGCATAAACCATGACATTTACAGGGGCCGGTTTGGGGTGTGCACCGTGATCGCTGCTGTCTGGAAACTAGCCTGCCCAGCACCCTGCAAAGCACTCTGGCAGGCTAGGCAGAAGAGAGCCCGATGCACTAGCCTGCCCAGTGTCCACTGCTCTGTCCTGCTCCTGCTGTCACTCCGTAGTGGCAGGACAGAGCACTGTGGCAGGCTAGGGGGGAGAGCTGTGCTGATGCACTAGCCTGCTCAGTGCCCCGGATTGCTCAGTGACTGAGGGGGTGGTGACACCATATTTTACCGCACCAGGTGACACAAACCCTAGTGAAGCCACTGGAAGCTGTTGTATCTACCACAGGATTTGCATTTCTGTCTACTCAGCTCTGAGATTTACACTGCTCTGCCACAGAGCACAGCCCTATTTGGCAGGGAAGGAGACCTGATATTTCAATGCTGCAGTTAAGCAACACTTACAGATGTTGTCCTTCCCCCTGCCTGTAACAATAAAGGGAAAAGCAGCAGACTGATGAGTACTGGCGGCTGGTGGTTTTTGAGGGGGGGCGTCAATCCACCCAACACCACCCCCCCACTCAGTCTGGCCCCCCTGGTTGAGCTATGAATAAGCGCCATGATGGGGCGTGAAACATGTTAGCTATCTTTCCTGTTCCTCCCTGTACATGAGGTGACTGCATTTGGATTTTATTTCTTCATATCAATAAAGATGTCTTCTATGGTGTGCGGCCGTCCAGGATATTTTTCTCTTTCCCCCTGGTTGGTCGGTCAGTCACCAGCCCCGCACTTACCCTATCTAGGTCGCGGGCAGCGCTTCCTCTGTGTGGCGGCTTCTCCCTGCGTCTCCTCCTCCCTGGCATCCTGGCAGCTTCCCCTGCGTCTCCTCCCTCCTCCTCCTCGGCGGCCAATAGAATCACTTCTCCTCTCAGCCAATCGGGTGACGGGTCTCAGAACCCACTTCCTGATTTTCCGGGAAAAGAATCAGGAAGACAATAGCGAATATTAGTTTGCTGTTGTCACACAACTGGGTGGGCTCAGGGTGGAGTGCTCTGCCCCCTCCTAAAGCCCACCCTTTTGTGAAGCCAATTAGAGTCTCAGGCTCTAATCACATACTTCTAAAAAATAAAAATAAAACTTCCACTGGAATCCATGTGTCCGACACCCTGAATGTAGATTAGGGGCCAGGCACATGGATTAGGGGAGCAGTGCTCCTGCACCCCATATGGACGGGCCGCCACTGCTGATAAGCCCATCTGTCTGTCACCCTGCCTGATTTTCCTATCAGCTAGCACATGCGAACTGCAATACAACTGATTGGCTCTGTGTGTTACTTCTCCCTCTCCCAGTAAGAGCTCTGCTGTTTAGGTGCTGTTCAGGGGGTTACAGGAGGCTGTTACCAGATCAGATTCAGGTCATAGTTACATAGTAGGTGAGGTTGAAAAAAGACACAAGTCCATCAAGTCCAACCTATGTGCCTACGTGTGTGATTATATGTCAGTTTTATATTGTATATTCATGTTGAGGTTGTTCCGGTGCTTATCTAATAGTTTTTTAAACTATCGATGCCCCCCCCACTGAAACCACGGCCTGTGGAAGGGAATTCCACATCCTTGCCGCTCTTACAGTAAAGAACCCTCTACGTAGTTTAAGGTTAACCCCTTCCCGCCGAGCGTACGCAGATGTGCGGTCTTGGCTTTCGGGGGTTATACCGGGATGATGCCCGCAGCTGCAGGCATCACCCCGGTACCATTTTTTGGGCCGGCAATCGGCTTTCCAGGGATAACAACCGATGTGTCTAAAAGCTGCTTGGCTGTTATACCGGAGGAGCGGGAGGTGACGCCCCCCCCCCCCCGCCGCCTCCCGCCGCTCTCAACGGGCCTCCCGTCCCACCGGGAGACCCGATCAACACTCCACCACCTCCGGCGACTAGGGACAGACTGGCACGGATCCAGAAACGCCTTTGTTCCAGTCTCCTAATTGTAAACACGGAAGCGACGTCATGACGTCACTTCCCTTTTACTTGGTTGCCAATGGCGCCTGTTTTAAAAAAATATGCAGTATTCAGAATCGCTGAAAACGGCAATCTGAATACTTTGAAATGCAAAGGAGGGGTCTTTTAGACCCCCGATCCCTCCATAAAGAGTACCTGTCACCAAGGGATGTTTACATTTCTTGTGACAGCAATAAAAGTGATCAATTTTTTTTTTTTAAACACAATTTATTAATATAAAAATAAATAAATAAGAAAAAATTTTTTTTTTTAAAGCGCCCCCGTCCCCGTGAGCTCGCGCAGCAAAGAAAAAGCATATGGAAGTCGCTCCCTCATATGTAAACGGTGTTCAAATCACACATGTGAGGTATCGCCGCAATCGTCAGAGCGAGAGCAATAATTATAGCACTAGACTTCCTCTGTAACTCTAACCTGGTAACCGTATAAAAAATTTAAAGCGTTGCCTATGGAGATTTTTAGGTACCGTAGTCTGTCGCCATTCCACGAGTGCGTGCAATTATAAAGAGTGACATGTTTGGTATTTACTCGGTGTAACATCATCTTTTACATTATACAAAAAAATTGGGCTAACTTTACTGTTTCGTTTTTTTTAAATTCATGAAAGTGTCCCTTTTCCCAAAAAGTTGCGTTTAAAACACCGCTGCACAAATACCGTGTGACATAAAATATTGCAACAATCACCATTTTATTCTCTAGATTCTCTGCTAAAAAATAATATATAATGTTTGGGGGCTCTAAGTAATTTTCTAGCAAAAAATACGGATTTTAACTTGTAAACACCAAATGTCAAAAATAGGCTTATGCCGCGTACACACGAGCGGACTTTACGGCAGACTTTGCCCGGCGGACTTTACGACGGACTTTCTGAATGAACGGACTTGCCTACACACAATCCACCAAAGTCCGTTGAATTCGTACGTGATGACCTACGACCGGACTAAAACAAGGAAGTTCATAACCAATAGCCAATAGCTGCCCTAGCGTGGCTTTTTGTCCGTCGAACTAGCATACAGACGAGCGGACTTTTCGACCGGACTCGAGTTTGACGGATAGATTTAAAACATGTTTCAAATCTAAGTCCGTCCAACTTTTGAGAAAACAAAGTCTGCTGGAGCCCACACACGATCGAATTGTCCGACGAAATCCCATCCGCAGGGCAAAGTCTGCCGTAAAGTCCGCTCGTGTGTACGCGGCATTAGTCATGAAAGGGTTGAACCTCTTTTCTTCTAATTTTAATGAGTGGCCCCAAGTCTTATTAAACTCCCTTCCACAAAAAAAGTTTTATCCCTATTGTGGGGTCACCAGTACGGTGTTTGTAAATTGAAATCATATCCCCTCTCAAGTGTCTCTTCTCCAGAGAGAATAAGTTCAGTGCTCACAACCTTTCCTCATAACTAATATCCTCCAGACCCTACATTAGTTTTTTTGCCCTTCTCTGGACTCTCTCTTCATTTCCAGCACAGCCTTCCTGAGGACTGGTGCCCAGAACTGCCTTGTTTGCATGCCTCGAACGATCGGCGGGTCCCGGTGGACACTGCGTCTCAGACCCGGAAGTGCAGAATCACCTACCTGTACGTGATTTTGCACAGAGGGGCCGCCCTGCCACAGTAAATATGCATGGGGTGGTCCGTATCAGGTTAACCCCCACAGCGCCAAACTTCCACAACAGGAAGAGGACAGGTCATCCCTGCAGTGAAGATTTCTTCAGAAGAAGCCATCAGCCTGCCCATTGTGGGACATCCTTCATTACAGGTAAGCAATGTAACTAAAACTGTAGAGAAAAAAAAAATGTTTTTTAGCTACAGTAAACTTCAACTTTATATAACATTATTCAGTTCGGAATGCATTTTGTGGTTTTGGGAACCAATAAATCCTGTATTGATTGGTCGAATGTAACAGATTAACAAGCAATAATGGTTTCCAAATTGGCTGACCTGTAATTATAGGCTGTGTACAGAAAATCTATAGAATCAATCAGCGGGGACTCCATCCCAACAACAAATGGATGATACTACAAATCACTTCCACTGGAGCTGTCATCGCAGCATTTGGCTCAGATTATTTTCATCCCAACGACGTATCAAGTCTGTAAATCATCCTCCGCTATTTCACCCATTCTCCTGGATCAGTTACTCATAATCCTGGCCAGCTCATGTCACGGGAAACTTCATACACTGACCTGTGAGATCCATTACTGCCCATTGATGATTCATTTGTAACATTACACAATGGATAAAATGATATCCGCTATAGTGTGATCATAACAGCCCATAGACAGCAAGACAACTATTGCAAAATTGGCATTTTTTTTAATGTACTATACAGTACTCTACATATGTTTTATATTGTATGACTAGTAGTAGTTAGTCACGTTCCACTGGAACTATTCTGTAAAGATTACACAACAAATCCAGTTAGATGTGATTTGTGATTTACCACCAATATTTGTGTGACCTGAGTAAATGCAAACCTTCACAGAAATGTTTTATATTGTAGTTGGCCTGTATTGAAAAATATTACAAAGCAGTTGTGGGCTTCTTAAATTTTTCTGGTCATTTATTCAGAAAGCTCCAGCTTTTTTAACCACTTTCTTCCCATCATATATGTTTTTTAGGCAGAGGCCCTAGAGAATAAAATAGTGAGTGTTGCAATTTTTATGTCACACGGTATTTGCGTAGCGGTTTTTTTAAACGTTTGGAAAAAATGCACTTTAACCACTTCAGCCCCGGAAGGATTTTCCCCCTTAATGATCAGGCCATTTTTTGCGATACGGCACTGCGTTAATTTAACTGACAATTGCGTGGTCGTGCGACGCTGTACCCAAACAAAATTGATGTTCTTTTTTTCACACAAATAGAGCTTTCTTTTGGTGGTATTTGATCATCTCTGCGATTTTTTTTTTCTCTTTTGCGTTATAAACAAGAAAAGACCGACAATTTAGAAAAAAATAACAATATTTTTTACTTTCTGCTATAATACATATCCAAAAAACTATATATAACAAAACATGTATTCATCAGTTTAGGGAGATATGTATTCTTCTACATATTTTTGGTAAAAAAAATCGCAATAAGCATATATTGATTGGTTTGCACAAAAGTTATAGTGTCTACAATATGGGAAAGATTTAGAGACTTTTTATTTTCTTTTATTGTTTTTACTAGTAAAGGCGGCAATCTGCAATTTTTTTTCAATACTCTATTTTATTTCAAAAAATATTTATTTTACAACTTCTATATGTATTCCAAAAATTTCAAACAAACTTCTTTCACGTTGTCAACATCTATATATATAGTCTATATCTTTTACATTTCATACATATCTCTAACAACCTTCTATACCAGGGATCCTCAAACTATGGCCCTCCAGCTGTTGCAGAACTACACATCCCATGAGGCATTGTAAAACTCTGACATTCACAGACATGACTAGGCATGATGGGAATTGTAGTTCCTGAACACCTGGAGGGCCGCAGTTTGAAGACCCCTGTTATACTATCATATCCCAATCTTACTTATTCCTTTGGCTGCTGCCAGTCACCTATTTATCTTTCATTCCTATGTACAGTTGCATGTGCATTATTCCATACGTCCCATATCTTATGATATTTTTTATATCCCTCCTCTATGCTCATACATTATTTTCTCCTAGGGTATCACTTGATTGACTGTTTTCATCCATTGATGCACCGAAGGTGGTTCCACCTGCATCCACCTTACCGTTATTTGCTTCCATGCCAAAAATAATGTTTCCTGCAGAAAGATTTTATTATATCTAGGCCATATCTCGTCTTCCAATAGTCCCAATAGCCATTCCTCCACATTACATGGGATTGATTTGCCCACCACATTCAACATCTTTCCTGTTACCTTGTTCCAATATCTTAAAGTCGCAGTCTTTCTAATGTCGCAGTTCCACATTAAATGTAGGAAATCTGCTCCCTCTTGATGACATTGCAGGCACTTTGATGTAGCCCTACGCCCCATTACAAATAGTCTGCTTGGGCTAAGATATATCTGATGCGTCATATATAATTGAATGAATCTATTATTAGCCGCTGGTGAGACCGTCAGATGTATAGAGCATATCTCCTCCCACTTCTCATCTGTCATATTCGGAATAATCATCTGCCATTTATCTCTTACTCTCAATGGGCTACTGCCTATTTTAGCCTGGATTAGATGTGCATATAATATAGATATTAGTCCCTTAGGGCCCTGTGATCTGAGTACTCCTATAAGGGTAAATCTAGATATCTTGGGGTTCTGGTTACCTAGTTGTGACTGTAGCACATGACAAAGCTGTAAGTATTTATAACATTTTTTATATGAGATATCATGCTGTTTACACAGATATTCAAATGAGTATAAT
>JBBGZY010001812.1:60000-157500 GCA_037952925.1 Lithobates clamitans | reverse complement strand
GGAAGGTGCTTTGGACTCCGGAACAATGGCCGCTTACTGAAAGTTTTCATTAATATCAGTAGGGCTGGGGGATGATGATGATGATTATTACTAATAAATAACAATAACAATAAAGCTTATTGTAAAGTCAGACATTAAAATGTATCTCTAAGCAAATTTTTTTGTTTTGTTTTTGTATCGTGTGTGGAAAGATTAGACCCTCTGTCCAGTTTTTATTGCTGTCTGTATCCTGATTTCGAGGGACTGTCCCTCTGTCCCTCTTTCCTCCTCATTTGTCCCTCATTTTGCTCTGATCTATATTATAGTTGTATATAAAATGCACTACTTATCTATCAAAAGTGTTTCCCAGAGCTAAATCTTTCATCCAGTTTCTAAATTGTTGCATTTTGTAAATTAAATTAAATATAAGGAAATAATAATGTTAAACAAAAGTACTTGTGGGCATAATTAATCATTTTTCTTTCTATAATTCTCCTTTTATGGGGCGTGGCCAGGGGTGTGCCCTATGCCAACAAACTTTTGCTAATAGGTGTCCTCCGTTCCCATCTCAAAAAGTTGGGAGGTATGCGGATGTGAGGAAGAAAGTGAGGGGTGATCCCACATTTTCAAGTTGCCCCCAAAAACAAAAGGTTAGAGAAAATCTTCCAATGGGGACATCTGTTCTAGAGGAGGAATTCCCCTCCACTTGGGATATTTTATCTAACTTCCTGTTGCTGTTCCTGTTGAGACAGGAAATGAAGGAAAATGCCATAGGTGGCAAACAGATGGTGTTTCGTCAGATTAGGCGACCTGTCAGGTCTTGCAACTGAAGTGACGTTCTGTCACGGCCATCTTGGTACACCCGCACTTAGTAAGGATACAGTAAGAAGTCGACAGGTGGACATCTTGTTACACCCACTGGAGTCTTGAATTTAAAACTTATTTTTACCAGTGTGTAGAAAAAAATTGTGAAAAAAATGTGCTGTCTTATACAAATAATGGTAGCTGCCAGCACATCAGATAATCTGTGAATAAGTGAACAAATAAAGTAATATAGTGCAGCGCTGATGGAGATGAAATAAGCAATAACATTATACCAATATAAAGTGAATATGATAAATGAATATTCAAAACAAAAATATACAGCAATAAAAAATCACAACAATAATGATAAAATAGTATAAACCAACAATGTCAGTGCATATAAAGTGCATAAAGTCCATATATGACATCAAATATAGTGACTGTGAATCTGTGTGAACTGGTTGTCTGTAGATAATCCACCACCGTAAGGAAAGGGGCTTACCAGACAGGTTGAACCCAACTAGGCATATGCCTGATGAGTCAACCAAGCTTTTGGTGTAACACACCTAAGGAGGTACAGCAACCACGACTTCCAAAATAGACCAAATCAGATAGGGATCCGTGACCGTTTTGACATCAATAGCTGTCTACCATAGGAATAGTGACCGGAATTCGTGAGCGATTCCTCTCAATATGGTAAAAAATGGGGCTAAATTATTATTAGGGACTTTAATTGAAGACCTGGTAAGGTCAATTATTCCATCCCTCGGGACTTTGAGTGAAATTGTGACCCGGTAAATGTCACATATTTCCATCCCTATTGTAATCAAGAAAGGGGAAGGGCAAGGGAGGTGGGACTTTAAATGAGGCATGTGGTTGCAAAAGAATAAAATTGGTGAACATAATTGGAATTTGTTAATTGCCATAAAATACAATTGGAATAAATCATGTAAAAATACATAACCATAATAGAATGATACAAAGGGTAATACAGTACATCTTAATCATAATTAGAATATTGCATGATATGGCAAACAATAGCCTCCAGAGTGCACTCATTGGCTTAAATGTATAATAAAAGTTAATGCCTGCAAAAACCTCTGGCCTCATTTATCCAGAAACATGGTATTGAATAATGGCTAGTCGGTAATAAATATATTCTCATCAGAAACATGGTAATTGGCAGCTCTACGCGTTTCGTGGCTGGAGGGCCACTCGTCAAGAGCAAGCACTTGATGTAACTATGGGTAAGAAAAATAATAATGACCCAATGTTAGCCCTTTGATCGTTTTACCAGTATTAATCTGTTATTCATTTTATCTTAATTACATAGTTACATAGTTACATAGTAGGTGAGGTTGAAAAAAGACACATGTCCATCAAGTCCAACCTATGTGCGTGATAATGTGTCAGTATTACATTACATATCCCTGTATGTTGCGGTCATTCAGGTAATTATCTAATAGTTTCTTGACGCTATCAATGCTCCCCGCTGAGACCACCGCCTGTGGAAGGGAATTCCACATCCTTGCTGCTCTTACAGTAAAGAACCCTCTACGTAGTTTAAGGTTAAACCTCTTTTCTTCTAATTGTAATGAGTGGCCACGAGTCTTATTAAACTCTCTTCTGCAAAAAAGTTTTATCCCTATTGTGGGATCACCAGTACAGTATTTGTAAATTGAAATCATATCCCCTCTCAAGCGTCTCTTCTCCAGAGAGAATAAGTTCAACGCTCGCAACCTTTCCTCATAACTAAGATCCTCCAGACCCTTTATTAGCTTTGTTGCCCTTCTTTGTACTCGCTCCATTTCCAGTACATCCTTCCTGAGGACTGGTGCCCAGAACTGGACAGCATACTCCAGGTGCGGCCGGACCAGAGTCTTGTAGAGCGGGAGAATTATCGTTTTATCTCTGGAGTTGATCCCCCTTTTAATGCATGCCAATATTCTGTTTGCTTTATTAGCAGCAGCTTGGCATTGCATGCCATTGCAGAGCCTATCATCTACTAGGACCCCCAGGTCCTTTTCCATCCTAGATTCCCCCAGAGGTTCTCCCCCCAGTATATATTATTTCCTTACTATTTCTCCAGCTTAATTTTTTATGTCTCATTGATGGAGATGGGGTGAGCCCCGGCCAGGTTTGCTCCCCACCTGGGCATGGTTCTGCGCTTCCGGGAGCTGTGATGCACCTGGCGGGCCCCCTCCCACCCCCATCTTCTCTTTGATGGGGGGGGGGGGCGGGGGCTCCACCACTGTGCATCAGCGTCACGCATCCCAATCTGGATGTGCAGCGTTCTATGGGCGTTGTCACGTCCACCTGTATGGTAACTAAGCTCACGAGCAGACTCGGGGTTGTTGGTGCTGGCTGGCCGGGCATTTGCTCCCGACCCACCTTGCCCCTTCCCCCTCTCCTGCTACGCGGCGTGACGTCGGTGAGCGTTCCCGTAGCGGCGCTCATAAGGGCTTCTTCCGGGCGGCATTTGGTCCACGAGGCTCCTCTCTACACACCGGCTTGCACACTGCCTGGATCTTTTCTCTTCCCCTTGTCGTTTTTTCCATCACAGGTATATCCTCACCATGCCCTTGGTTTTACCTTCACTTCTCCACTGGCCTTGGCGGTACTTCTTTTCTATCCACTTGCTATCCCATCACCTTGGCTGCCAATTCATCACCTACTCCTTACTTATCACGGTTCCTCTATCCCCCTATAAATGTTACCATCTTCCAATGTGAACACCCTGGTTCACCTTCCTAATTATTCATTTCACACTCAGGTTGCCTTCTGGTCCTTTGTCTGCCCTGATTGATGCCTGGTGGGCGCCCCTGCTGGGATACCCACCCCAGCTCCCGGTTGGGAGCACTTTCGGATGGCTTGCGCTACCCGGCACTGCATCACCACCACATGAACCTGAGTGAGTTAAGCCATAAGTGGGGGTTCCTAACCCTACCCCTGTCCATTTTTGTATTTCTCATATTTATTAACGTTATATTATTTTTCTTACCCATAGTTACATCAAGTGCTTGCTCCTGACGAGTGGCCCTCAGAACACGAAACGCGTAGAGCTGCCAATTACCATGTTTCTGATGAGAATATATTTATTACCGACTAGCCATTATTCAATACCATGTTTCTGGATCAGTGAGGCCAGAGGTTTTTGCAGGCATTAACTTTTATTATACATTTAACCCAATGAGTGCACTCTGGAGGCTATTGTTTGCCATATCATGCAATATTCTAATTATGATTAAGATGTACTGTATTACCCCTTGTATCATTCTATTATGGTTATGTATTTTTACATGATGTATTCCAATTGTACTTTATGGCAATTAATAAATTCCAATTATGTTCACCAATTTTATTCTTTTGCAACCACATGCCTCATTTAAAGTCCCACCTCCCTTGCCCTTCCCCTTTCTTGATTCCTCTCAATATGGCATATGGCAAAAGGAGAAAAAAATAGGGCCACATGGTGTATTATCGTAAAATCTAAAGCATTTATTGAAAAAATGATAATATGGTCACTCACATTTGAGAAGACATTAAAAGCATTGGATAAAATCAAAGCAACGCAGTGGCATCAGCAGAGCCCGCCCCGACGTTTCGTCCTAATAAGGCATCCTCTGGGATGTCAAAAAGGTCACGGATCCCTATCTGATTTGGTCTATTTTGGAAGTCGTGGTTGCTGTACCTCCTTAGGTGTGTTATACCAAAAGCTTGGTTTATTCATCAGGCATATGCCTAGTTGGGATCAGCCTGTCTGGTAAGCCCCTTTCCTTACGGTGGTGGATTATCTACAGACAACCAGTTCACACAGATTCACAATCACTATATTTGGACTTTATGCACTTTATATGCACTGACACTGTTGGTTTATACTATTTTATCATTATTGTTGTGATATTTTATTTCTGTGTATTTTTGTTTTGAATATTCATTTATCATATTCACTTTATATTGGTATAATTTTATTACTTATTTTTACCAGTAAACTGAGCTTATATAGAGAAATACAGTATTTAGCAATCCGTCTGACTGTTTTGATATTCAATTGTTAAAGCAGCAGTGTTCTGTCAGATTAGCATACCTGTGAGATCAGCAAGCTTGCCGGTGCTTTTACAATTTAACTTCAAAACAGTCAGACGGACTTCTAAATATTGTATTTTTCTATATAAGCTGAGTTTACTGATAAAAATAACAGCAAAATGCAAGACTCCGGTGGGTGTACAATCCGCTTGCCACTGTTCTGACAAAATGTCAAATCCGGCAGAATATCGAACCATGTCACTTCCTGTGACGTGGAATCAGCTGTTCCAGAAAACCACACTTACCGCGTCATCTGCGCATGCGCAGTGCGTCATCGCTGACGTCAGGACACTGCATGTCAAATTTGTCGACCAACGGCTTGCTACACCCCGCACTCGGCCGTACTGAGCCTGCAGTCAGAAGGCGGCAGCGGACATCTTTTTACACCCACCCAAGTCTTACATTCCACATTTATTTTTAACACTAAACTCAGCTTATAGTGCAAAACAGTATTTAGAAGTCCGTGACACCGTTTTGATGTTGAATTTTAAAAGCAGCGGAAATCCTGCTGATCTCAGGGGTTTGCTAATCTGACAGAACACCGCTGCTTTTAAAATTCAACATGAAAAGAGTGTGGCGGAATTGAAAATACAGTATTTCACTATATAAGCTCAGTTTAGTGCTAAAAATAAGTGTGAAATGCAAGACTTGGGTGGGTGTAAAAAGATGTCCGCTGCCACCTTCTGACTGCAGGCTTAGTACGGCCGAATGCGGGGTGTAACAACATGGTCGTCGGTCGACGAATTTGACATGCAGTGTCCCGACGTCAGCAGTGGCGCACTGCGCATGCGCAGATGATGTGTGCGCATGCGCAGTGGGTGTTGTTTTTCTGCAACAGCTGATTCCACGTCACAATATTCTGCTGGGTTTGATTGATATTTGACAGAATGCTTCCTTCACTTCCGTTACAAAATCTGGCGGGTCGCCTAATCTGATGAAATACCGCCAACAATAAACTGGTATGGGTTTTGAAGTGGTATTAAACTCAAAAACAAAAATGTACCCTAAGACAGGCAGTGCGTTACTGGCTGGATCGCCAGGTGAAAATAAAGGAAAGAAAGCTTATAAAAAAAAACGAATGCAGTCACCAGATCTAAGAACCGGTGTGCTGCAATTTTATACATTTTTGTTGTTGAGTTTATTAGCTACCTTATCCAAAACTGAAAAAATACAATTTGTCCTTTTTTAAGAAAACCTGACATGGGGTCTGACCCTCTCCTGATTTTTTTTTTTTAATGAAATAAACATTTTGACTGGAGTTACATGTTCATGGTAGGCAAACCTGTGAAATCCTAATGTTTCTGAAAGAAAAAACAGTTATCTAAGATGGAAACGCTAAGGCCCCTTTCACACCACAATGTATCGATCAGATCAGCCAACCACATCAGACCATCCATTGTTCTCTATCGCATACCTCCCAACTTTTTCAGATGGGAATGATGGGGACACCTATTAGTAAAAGTATGCAGGCATAGGACAAACCTCCTGCAATGCTCCCTTAAAGGAAAATTATACAAACAAAAATATTAGATAAACCCACAAGTGCTTTTGTTTACCACTACTATTCCTTTATATTGGTTTTTAGAATTTACAAATGCAGCAATTTAGAATTTGGATGAAAGGTTTAGCACTGGGAAACACTTTTTGAAAGATAAAAATGGCATTTTATATACATCTATATAGATCAGATCAAAATGAGGGACAAATGAGGGGGAAAGAGGGACAGAGGGACATTGCTCCAAATCAGGGACAGTCTCTCCAAATCAGGGACAGTTGGGAGCTATGCTGCGGGGCGGCGGATGTCAGCGGACATGTGTCTGCTGACACCCGCCGGCATTTGATCCAGTCTGCTAAAAACAGACGGATGGGGATACGTTTCATCCGGTGGATCGGAACGGATGACAATTGGATGGAAACAGACATGCAGTCCGTGTCCATCTGACCGCCCCACAGAGAACAGTGGGCTTTGTCTGTGTCTGCTCTGCATAGTGGAGCGGACACGGACCTGTCATCCACCTTGCTCAGCGGGGATCAGCGGAGAAATCCCCCGCTTGGACGGATTCCGCTCCCCGTGTGAAAGGGGCCTAAGAAGCCACGATTAAAGTGTCAGTAAACATTTACACTTTTTAGGAGTCTTCTATTTTCACCTGGTGAGCAAGTCAGTAAGTCTGTTGTTTTTCAAAAGAACAAGCTCTCTTTCAGATGTATCAGTTTACAGGGATAACACAAACCCTTTACCACAGACAGGGGTGCTTACAATGATCAGCTTTTATTTATTCCCAAAAGGAAAAAAACTGTTTAGCGTGAGCTGGAGTTTAGCTTTAATTTGTTAGTTTATTTAAATCTGCTTGTGCATCTAACATTACCTTCCCCCCAGACTGACAATGCTGTTGTCTGCTGTACCCCCTGTGCACCTTCATTCAGAGTGGAGGCACTCTAATGCCCCGTACACACGGTCGGATTTTACGATGGAAAATGTTCGATCGGAGCACGTTGTCGGAAATTCCGACAGTGTGTAGGCTCCATCGGACATTTTCCATCGGATTTTCTGACACACAAAGTTTGAGAGCAGGCTATAAAATTTTCCGACAACAAAATCCATTGTCGGAAATTCCGATCGTGTGTACACAAATCCGACGCACAAAGTGCCACGCATGCTCAGAATAAATAAAGAGATGAAAGCTATTGGCCACTGCCCCGTTTATAGTCCCGACGTACGTGTTTTACGTCACCGCGTTCAGAACGATCGGATTTTCCGACAACTTTGTGTGACCGTGTGTATGCAAGACAAGTTTGAGCCAACATCCGTCGGAAAAAATCCTAGGATTTTGTTGTCGGAATGTCCGAACAAAGTCTGACCGTGTGTACGGGGCATAAGACCCCTTTCACACTGAGGCGCTTTTCAGGCACTTTCAAGTTAAAAAGGCGCATGAAAAGCTCACGAAAACCTAACATCAATGAATGCTTTCACACTGGGGCAGTGCGCTGGCAGGGCGGTGAACAAACGCCCCTCTCCATTGAAATGAATGGAAAGCGCTTCAAAAGCGCTCAATGTTTTACTGGCAGTTTAGAAGCGCCTCGGTGTGAAAGGGGCCTAAGACTTCATTCACATGGCCATAAAAAAAAAAAACAACACATATACAAGTGTCTTTTAATTAATTATGGATCTGAACACAGCTGCATTGTTTTCAATGGAGACTTTGTAAGCGTGTAAATTAAAGTGGAACTTTACCCATAACAACTTGATAAAAAATAAGGTCCTTTAGCAAGGACCATACATTCCACATTAATATTTTGCTACCAAAATCAGTGTGTGATGTAAATTGCCTTCAGCATTGCTCCTGTTTCTTCTTGCTGGAGGCTGCCATTTTGCTGAAGCCCAGAGCCTCTGAACAGCAGTAAATCATAAAGCGGAACTAAACCTATCGATTTAACGGTTTCAAAAAACAGTCACATTCCTGGATTGCTGTCACATTTGCTTGATTCCTCAACCAAACTGTCAAACCATCATAACTGTCATAACTGATCACATGTGCAGCACCATGGCAGTTGCAGATCAAACAGAAGCAGTTACCCTGGCTGTAAAGGATAGGAGGCTTTAATTCCACTTTAAGCCTGCCAGCAGATCGGCCTCTACAAATTCTCGCAGTGTCTAAAAATAGAGAGCAACTGAGCATGTGCAGAGCAGGGTGAGACTGTGTATTGCTGGATTTTACACAGTATAGGCACTTATTTTACAAAGCTACTGCAAAAGGGGCCAACCTGAAGAGATCTATTAAGATTTCATTTTCTGACTAAAGTTCCACTTTAATAAAGTGGGTAAAAACCCGAAAACATTGTTTTTCTAAATTAAGGCTTGCACCTTGTAGAATATAGGATTTCATAGCATCTGTGCCCAGTCTTGCCACGAAGAGTTAATCAGCTCTGAACAATTCTCATATTTTTCAGTGAGATAAAATCTGACAGAGAAATAGAAGTCAGTTTCTCCCCCTTGCTGTGAGTGACAGGTGATTTACATATCTCATGCAGGAGTCTGAGAGAGACATTCTGTGTACTTCACATCCCCTCCTCCTTTCTTCTCCAGCTCTCCCAGGATTGGCTGCTCCACCCCTCAGCAGGATTGGGCATGCTGAAGTCATGTGGTGACTTTCCTGTCTTTTCACTGGATGTTAGAGATCATAGCAGAAGTTCAGTGTAAGAAATACACAGGAGAAAATGCATATTGACAAGGGGAGTGTAGAGGTGGGCGGGGAGTCTACTGACATCACGACTCCACCCACCGAGCTCCAGACAACAGACCCACCCACAGAATCTGCAGTTTTTCGGGTCTAATAACAGACAGAGGGGAGACATTTGACAGGTAAAGACACATGCAGGAGGCATGTATATCCTTAGAGATAACCCCCTATGGCAGTAGTTTAGAAAGGAGGAGAGTGGGTTTACATCCACTTTAAGTCTAAACAAAGGGGAAACATTAATTATCGTTAGGCATACCCATCTTTATTCATTTAAACACATTCCATATGCAAGTATTTCACTGATCATTATGCAGAGACGTTTCTCCTAGATAACACACATGTAATAACATCAGTAAAATTTTTATGGCTTTGCGCATACAGGAAGTGCTGCTGGCAGGATCGCCAGGTGAAAACAGAGGGGGAAAATGCTAAAACAAGAAAACAAATGCAGCTACCACATCTAATTAGAGATGCACCAATATTTATGTGTTATATTAATATGCAGCCAAAACATATTGGGCCAAAATGGTGTTTTCTTCATGTTGCTGATAGAGAAAAAGGTGCCTATAATGGCGCCGAAAAAACGCACGCGATTTTGCAATGATTTAATTGTGCTTATGGTGTTTTTTATAGGTTATGTGACTCAAAAACGTAACACAGGTGCGTTATTGATGTGCTTTTACTTTGTTTTCAATGCATTTCAATGGGAGGTGCTTTTTTGTGTGTTTTTTTGACCAAAAATGCAGCAAGCAAGGTTTTTAACACCACAATGGGAGTGCAGCGGACCAGTGTGAAGATATACATAGAATTTAGAGGGATGCCGTTTTCTTGAGCTTTTCTTGTGCTAAATGGGCCGATAATAAAGTCATATTTATTTAAATTCATCATATTAATGATAGAATTGAATATAATACAATTAAATATAAAGATATATATATACAGTAAAACCTTGGATTGCGAGTAACTTGGTCTGCGAGTGTTTGACAAGATTTTTTTATACATTTGAACTTGATAAATGAGCGATGTCTTGCAATAGGAGTAGCGTCAACTGAGTCTTCTCTTTGAGGGCCAGTTCGCACCACATGCAGTCCAGTGCGGTTTTGTTTTCTGCATCAAAAACGCATGGATAGTAGGTTATATGGTTTTCAATGGCATAGTTCAAACCAGTGCGGTCAGTTCCAGAAAAAAAGTAGAAGGGCCAGTTCACACCACATGCAGTCCAGTGCGTTTTTTTTCTGCAACAAAAACGCATGGATAGTAGATTATATGGTTTTCGATGGCATAGTTCACACCAGTACTTGCAGTTCCAGTGTGGTCTAGTTCCAGAAAAAAAAGTATAACATGCTGCATTTGTTCTGCATTGGACCGTACTGGAACGTGATAAAACGCATCAAAAATGCACCGGAACGCACCTAAAATGCACCGAAAACGCACTGGAACACACATCTCCTTATTTGAGGTTAAGAGAAAAAAGGGGAAAAAATGCACTGGACTGCTTAAAAAAGGCATTGGAACGCACCAGAAACACACATGCAGAAAAGCATCCGGACTACATTTCTATGGTGTGAACTGGCCCGAACATGCTGCATTTTTCCTGCACTGGACTGTACTGAAACACTGTAAAACGCATCAAACGCACTGGAACACACCAGAACGCACCTAAACACACCACCAAAAACACACTGGAACACATATGTTCTTATTTAAGGTTAAGAAAAAAGAGGGGGGAAAAAAGAGAACTGGACTGTATCAAGAACACGCATTCAGAAAAGCATCCGGACTGCGTTTTCTATATTGTGAACTGGCCGTTGTACTCTGTAGCTCCCGAAGTGCAGGAACATTTGTTTGTTTTTTACAGTACACTTTATACTGTATTTTGTATTGCTGTAATCATTTCTTTATGAATAAATGGTTGTGGAACGAATCATCCGAGTTTCCATTATTTCTTATGGAGAAATTTGCTTTGATATACAAGTGCTTCGAATTACAAGCATGTTTCCGGAACGTATTGTGCTCGCAATCCAAGGTTTTACTGTTGTTTAATAAAAACTGTCATTTTCGGTTTCTGGCCAAGTGCATCCTGAATTTTCTGTTCTGCCACCAAAATTTCTATTCGGTTCACCTCTATACCCACCTAATGATTGGTAAGCTGTAATATAATACATTTTTTGTTATGTGTTTAATACTGCCAGTAAATGGCTTCAAACATGCTTGGGATAACCATAGATCTATAGTCAGACAACAAAGTTAAAGAGGAGGTCCGCCCACCCCTCCAAAAATGAAAAGTCAGCAGCTACCCATACTGTACAGACTGCAGCTGCTGGCTTTTAATAATAGGACACTTACCTGTCCTGGAGTCCAGTAATGTCGGCACCACAGCTGATGTTTCCATTGGCTGTTGGGTGCTGCCGCCGCCATTGCCGGTAAGGGAACCCAGTAGTGTAGCATTACAGCTTCACACCGGGTCCCTACTGCGCATGCGCGAGGCACTGCTGTGTTCTCCTACTGGCCCGGGGGCAGGGGGAAGGAAGAGTGAGCCGAGCTGCTGACGTAATTCGCCATGGCCCGGTCTCCTGGAAGTGGGGACAGGGTACCTGTGTCAAAGACAGCCCCCCCCCCCCTGAAAGGTGCCAAATGAGGGGGGAGGAGACAAATGAGCGGAAGTTCCTCTTTTGGGTGCAGCTTCGCTTTAATGAAAAAAAACTACAAAAAAACACTGGAAAAAAAAATAAAAAAAAAAATAAACACAAAAAAACTAAACAAAAAAAACACAAAAACTACAAACAAAAACACAAAAAAACCCACTAAAATCAAACACAAAAACAACAAAAAGACTCCAAAAAAACCCAGAAAAAACACACAAAAAAACAAACAAAAACAAACACAAAAAAAAACAAAAAAAACCCCACTAAAAAACAAACACAAAAAAACCCCCCACTAAAAAACAAACAAAAAACTACAAAAAAAACACTAAAAACAAACACAAAAACACACAAAAAAACACAAAAAAACACCAAAAAAACAACACAAAAACAAACACAAAAAGACACAAAAAACCCACTAAAAAACAAACAGAAAAAAACACAAAAACTAAAAAAAACACACACAAAAAACCCACTAAAAACAAACACAAAAAAAAAAAACCCACCAAAAAAACACAAAAAAACACTAAAAAGCAAACAGAAAAACACAAGAACTACATAAAAACACACAAAAAAAACTAAAACAAACACAAAAAAAACAAAAAGACACAAAAAAAACACAAAAAAAACCACCAAAAAAAAAACCAACACAAAAACAAACACAAAAAAACACTAAAAAACAAACAGAAAAAAACACAAAAACTAAAAAAACCCACACAAAAAACCCACTAAAAACAAACACAAAAAAAAAAAACCCACCAAAAAAACACTAAAAAGCAAACAGAAAAACACAAGAAGTACATAAAAACACACAAAAAAAACTAAAACAAACACAAAAAAAACCAAAAAGACACAAAAAAAACACAAAAAAACCCACCAAAAAAAAAAACCAACACAAAAACAAACACAAAAAAACACTAAAAAACAAACACACAAAAACCCACTAAAAACAAACACAAAAAATCCCCAAAAAAACACAAAAAACCCACCCAAAAAAAAAAACAACACAAAAAAATACAAAAAAAGCCACTAAAAAACAAACAAAAAAAGCCACTAAAAAACAAACCCAAAAAAATTGGCACACTTGGTCTTTTTCTTCCGACACTTTTCTATGTTTCTATGCTATACATGTTTTATTTATTTATTTATTGATTGATTTTTTGTTAGTAAAAGCGAGAAAAGTTTTAAAACCATCCAGCCTGGTAGTGACTGGGTAGTCCTCCCAGGACATTGGGACGTCAGTGTTCCTGCAGCGGCCTCTACCGGGCAGACGTGGTAAGCGCTCATTACAAAGCCACGCCGTGCACTAGTTTGCAGAAGGGAGGGCGCATGCGCAGGGAGCTGTGCGTGACGTCGGCGGCGCGCCCGTACGTGTATGTGGAGGGACGCGGGAAGTTTGTAAAGGGAAGGAGATCTGGCGGGCGTACGATGAGCAGGTAATATCACCGGACACTACCGGGGAGAGCCTGTATAGACCGATACACCCGGGTGCGGTAGTCCTCCCTCCTCCCTATGACTGCCGGTGTGAGGGGAGAGAGGGCCCCGGATGGAGCGGAGCCCTGTGTATAGTTGGGGGAGGGAGGGAGATATCAGTCAGGTCTCGGTTACATTCCCCCCTCCAATCACTGATCTGTTTCCCAGCATGTAGGTGTGATCCCAGCTCCTCCATATGTCTCCATAGGGCCTCATTCACAACGCTACCCGGAGATATACAATGTGGGGCGTATTTCCTCACCCCGAGGCGGGGGGGCGCTGTGTACATCAATGTCTGTAGACGAGTGATCTCTGATATTTGGGGGGTCTCATCTGCACCCCTGTGTTCCGGAAAACGTACGTCTCTGGCAGCCCATTTAACCACTTCGCATCCAGGCCATTTCTGACATTTCGCTCCTACTTGTCAAAAATCATCATTTCTTTGCTATAAAATGACATAGAACCCCCAAACATATGGTTTTTTTTTAGCAGAGACCCTAGAGAATACAATGGCGGTCATTGCAACTTTTTATCTTGCACGGTATTTGCGCAGTAATTTTTCAAACGTGTTTTAAAAAAAAAAAAAACAGTTTCATGCTTTAAAAAAAAAAACAAAACAGCAAAGTTAGCCAAATTTTTTTGCATTGTGTGAAAGATGAAGTTACGCAGAGTAAATAGATACCTAACATGTCACGCTTCAAAATTGCACACGCTCGTGGAATGGCGCCAAACTTTGGTACTTAAAAATCCCCATAGGCGACGCTTTAAAAATTTTTTACTGGTTACATGTTTTGAGTTACAGAGGAGGTCTAGGGCCAAAATTATTTCTCTCGCTCCAACGTTCGCGTCGATACCTCACATGTGTGGTTTGAACACTGTTTTCATATGTGGGCGGGACTTGCGTATGCGTTCGCTTCTGCGTGCGAGCACACGGGGACAGGGGCGCTTTAAAAAAAAAAAAATTTTTTTTTTTTTTTATTAATTTTACATAATTTTTATTTTGACACTTTTTAAAAAAAAAAAATTTTTGATCACTTTTATTCCTATTACAAGGAATGTAAACATCCCTTGTAATAGGAATATGACATGACAGGTCCTCTTTACAGTGAGATATGGGGTCAATAAGACCCCACATCTCACCTCTAGGCTAGGAAGCCTAAAATCAAAAAAAAAAAAAAAAAGATCCCCGCTTCCCAGCCGAAGCGGCGCCGTTTTTTGAATGCAGAGGCCGGGCGTGACGTCATAACATTGTGCCCGGCCTCCGAACGATCATAGAGACTCCGGCGACCACCTGGTCCGCCGGAAATCTCTATGGTGAACATCCGGCACCGGCGGATCCGCTATCCGACTCACCGATCGCTGAGGTGAGTCGGTAGAAGCACCGCAGGGCGGCGGGGGGGGGCGTCCCCTCTCGCCGCCCGTAAGAACGATCAAGCGGCGGAACAGCCGCTATGATCGTTCTTATGGTGTACGGAATCGCCGGCTGAAAATGCCGGTATCTGAATGATGTCTGTACCCTTCAGGCATCATTCAGATATAACCCCGGAAAGTCGAGGCCGTCATATGACGGCCTCCGGGTGCCAAGAGGTTAAGTGAAAAACACGCAAAAAAAAAAATACAGACGGAAACGCGCATTCCTTCTACGTCTGGTGTGAGTCAAGACACGTGTGTGCCCCCCGGATGTACACCGACCATTCTCTCTATAACCACTTCAATACCGGGGGGTTATTTGTTCAACTTTCAGCGCTCTTAGACTTTGAATGACAATTGTGCGGTCATGCAACACTTTGCTTCAGTGCGCATGTGTCGATGACGTTGGCACATGCAAATACAGGGGATATCTCCTAAACCGTGCAGGATTTAGAGATATCCAGAGTATCTACAGGTAAGCCTTATTATTACAAAGTGGTCTCTAAAGGTTTACAACCACTTGCAGACCACACTACAGCGTGGCCGGCCAGCTCTGGGAGGGCATCATATGACGTCCTCCCGCGATGGCACTCGCTGCGGGGCGCTCTGTGGTCGCTGTGTCCTCTGGGCCCTTCTGATCACAGATTGAGGTAAAGAGCCAATCGGTGGCTTTTTTTTTTTTTAACCACGTGATCGGCTGTGACCAATCACAGCTGATCGCAATGTAAACAGAAGCCTGTTCTCAAAACTAAAACGTGGGATTTCTGCGCTGTGTGTGAAATAATATCTAAAATCTAGGCAGCTAACACACAAGCAGTATACACAACTTACAGCATAAATAATATTGGAAGTTTAGTGCCTTTAAAAAAAAAAAAAACACTTCTGGACCGCCCACCGTGGATTTACATCACTACTTTGTGACGTTAAAGCAGAGCCCCACCCTAAAGTGGAACTTCCGCTCATCGGATTCCTCCCACCTCCGGGGCCACAATTGGCACCTTTTCAGGGGGGAGGGGGGTGCAGATACCTGTATAATACAGGTATTTGCACCCACTTCCGGGAGTAGCTAGCCGCAGATTCCTGCCCCCCCCCCCCCCCTTTGTGTTCTGGGAAACACACAGTTCCCACAACACAACGGGGACCAGTAAAGATGCGCGACTCGCGCATGCGCAGCAGGGAAGCGGGCAGTGAAGCCGCTATGCTTCACTTCCTGATTCCCTGACCGATGATGGTGTCAGGGGCAGCCGAGAACCGAGCGATTGCTCGTCATCTGCTGCCGACATCGCGGGCACCCTGGACAGGTGAGTGTCCATTTATTAAAAGTCAGCAGCTGCAGTATCTGTACCTGCTGGCTTTTAATAATTTTTTTTTATAAGGTGGACCTCCGCTTTAAATACCGTTCTTACGGCAGTATATAGCTGCCATAATCCCCAGTATTTTTTTTAACTACTAGACATCCGCGCTATGGCCGAATGACGGCCACAGCGCGGACCTGCATTCCCCGGAGGCCGTCATATGACGGCCTCCCCTGTGCACGCTCCCTGCGCGCGCCCTACAGGGCGCGCGCCGGGCGCGGTGTGATCACAGAGTCACTGAGACTCGGCTGATCACCGATCTGAGTAAGGGGCCGGTCCCGGCCCCTTACCATGTGATCAGCTGTCAGCCAATGACAGCTGATCTCATGATGTAAACAGGAAGATCGGTAATCGTTTTTTTTTTTTACTCGCGCTGACAGCGCGAGTAGAGAAAAAAGCCGATCACCGGCTCAGATGTCAGGGACATCGGTCCCGAAGTGGAAGCACAAAACATTCCTCATAAGTGCCACCCACAAGTGCCACCTATCAGTGCCCACAAGTGCCACCTATCAGTGCCCACAAGTGCCACCTATCAGTGCCCACAAGTGCCACCTATCAGTGCCCACAAGTGCCACCTATCAATGCCCACAAGTGCCACCTATCAATGCCCACAAGTGCCACCTATCAATTAGGGGTGCAACGGATCGTCATCGATCCGTGATCCGATCCGCGGAGGTTGATCCGATCCGCGGAGGTTGATCCGTACGGGACACCCACAATCCAGAGTGCTCTGTGGCCTCGGCCATAGGAAAGGCCGTGGCTTCGGCCTAGCTCCGGAGCGGCGGCCATCTTGGTACACCCGGCGGCCGTTTAGCACGTGATCGCTCCGACATGTCATGACGCCGGTTCCTCTCTCCCCTCTGTGTACTGATCTGTACAGTGGAGGGGAGAGATCGGATGGCAGCAGTGCCACTACTCTGCAATGCCCTACCAATACTCTGCAATGCTCTGCTGCAATGCCCTGCCAATACTCTGCAATGCCCTGCCAATACTCTGCAATACCCTGCTGCAATGCCCTGCCAATACTCTTCCATGCCCTGCCAATACTCTGCCATGCCCTGCCAATACTCTGCCATACCCTGCCAATAGTCTGCCATATCCTGCCAATAGTCTGCCATACCCTGCCAATAGTCTGCCATACCCTGCCAATAGTCTGCCATACCCTGCCAATAGTCTGCCACACCCTGCCAATAGTCTGCCACACCCTGCCAATAGTCTGCCACACCCTGCCAATAGTCTGCCAATATACCCGCCAATACCCTGCAATACTCTGCCACACCCTGCCAATAGGGAGATTGTGGATATTACAGTGGGGGAGATTTTTTTTTGTTGATCCGAAAATGTTTCGAACCGTGACTCCTAATCCGAGGAACGATCCGAACCGTGAGTTTTTTGATCCGTTGCACCCCTACTATCAATGCCCACAAGTGCCAACTATCAATGCCCACCTGTAGTGCCAATCAGTGCCACCTGTCAGTGCCCACCTGTAGTGCCAATCAGTGCCACCTGTCAGTGCTGCCCATCACTGCCACCCATCAGTGCCCATCACTGCCACCTATCAGTGCCCATCACTGCCGCCTCATCAACGTACATCAATGAAGGAGAAAAATTACCCGTTAAAATTTTTTTTATAACAAAATATAAACTTTTTTTTTTTTTTTTTTTTAAATTCAGGTTTTTACATTTTTTTAACAAAAAGTAAAAACCGCAGAGGTGATCAAATACCACCAAAAGAAAGCTCTATTTGTGGGAAAAAAATGATAAAAATTTCATTTGGGTACAGCGTTGTATGACCGCGCAATTGTCATTCAAAATGCATCAGCGCTGAAAGCTAAAAATTGGTCTGGATAGGAGGGGGGTTTAAGTGCCCTGTAAGCAAGTGGTTAACGGCGGGTGGTCTGCTTGCAGATAAAAGTGGTCTCCACGAGATCACTTTTATCGGCGGCGAGAGAGGTGCCCACCCTCCTTCTGCCACGTCCCGGTCATCTCCGTCGGTAGCGGCAGAGACGATCTGAATCCCCTTTTGGCTAAGATCAAATGTAGTATCTGTTCTTATCAGTTGCCAGAGGAGGCGCTGTGCTACTCCCAAGCGTGGGGAGGGAAGATGCAAATCCAATGGTGTCATTGCACCTGGAAGGGCGGTTTCGGTAGGTATTCATGCCTGTTGTGCCCCGACATACTGGGGGCAAGCCATGGTGGAGTCTGAGCCGTCCAGAAGGGTGCTCCTGGTGAGGATGGGTGCTGCATTGAGTCTGGCCAGAGGGTCGGGTCCCTAGTCTTCTGGCATAGATTGGGGTAATTCTAGCTCCGGTCAGTTTTTCCGGAAAGAACGCTTGCTCCCCTACAGCACCGGGGGGGGGGAAGCAGTTAGTATTTCCCGAATGTAAAATACATTAGGTAGCAGTGATGGGAGCGAGGGTTGAGCCTTAGGAGGAGGGGGGGGGTCTCCCCAAGCTGCCAGATCTTCAGGCCTTCCTGGCTGGGTTGGGAGCTGATCTGGCCTGGGCTGTTGGTCAGGGTTGTGACGAAAAGCCTGTGGTGAATGTGCCCCTGAAGTGGCAGTTCAGGGGTGCCAGATGATCACTGTGAGTGAGGGTCACATTGATTTAATGGCACCATGATCACTTCACTAACACACTTTTTTCACACCTGCCTCTAGGGCCGAGCCTTTTGCTAGGACCAGGGGAAACTTTTATTTCTGGCCGAAGGGCCTGGCCTTTATTGCACAATAGTTGCTCTTTCACTTCACTTCTCCCACTTCCTTTTCCCCACTTTCCTATTTATTTTACCCAATTGTTTGTCCCTTTTTTTTATTTTTGTACTTTTTTGTTTGGTGTTCATGTTTGTCACTGTGTGATTAGTAGGGTTTGGGTCCTCGGGCCTACCTTCATCATCTCGGGATGGGGGTTGCCATAGGCCTTTTGGCTTGGTTCACCCTCTCTCATGGGGTCTCCCTTCGGGGGAGTCCCACCGAGTACTTGGGTGGGTCTGTTTCGGCAGACCTCCCAGAGAAAGGGGGTCTGTCTGGTTTCCGCCAGATGGACCCAAGTGAAGTACCTCAGTCCCCGTCTGGAGCCCATTGTTAATTTTGTCGACTAAATGAATACTATTTTAGTCGACTAAAATACGACTAGAACAATTGAGATGACTAAAACTAAAATGCCATTTTAGTCAAAAGTCTAAAATGGGCCTAAAACTAAAATGCCATTTCAGTCATAAGACTAAAACTAAATTGAAATTTGACTTTTAATATTAACCCCCCTAGCGGTATTCCCGAGTCTGGCTCGGGGTGGTTTTTCAATACCAAAAGCGGAAACCCCGAGCCAGACTCGGGATCGCATCACAGGACCCTTGTAGAGCAGTGGTTCTCAACTCCAGTCCTCTGGACCCACCAACAGGTCAGATTTTAAGTATTACCTTAGGGGAGTTGCAGACTAGAATACTGCAATCACTGAGCAGCAAGTGATATCACCTGTGATGTATTTCAGTTATCTTGCAAACCTGGCCTGTTGGTGGGTCCTGAGGACTGGAGTTGAGAACCACTGTTGTAGAGGTTACTTACCTTGTCCCCTGGATCCTGCAATGTCCCCCCCCCCGCTGTGATCTGCGAGCTGCCATGTCTCGCTCGATTCACAGTGCCGAGCTCCGTTCCCTGCGAGCGTTGCGACGCAGGAGTTCGACGCCAAATTCAAAAAGTAAAACACACAGTATAGATACAGTACACTGTGATCTTGAAGATTACAGTACAGTATAAAATAATTACACATCCCTTTTGTCCCCAGTGTTTTGGCCCATGCCCTGCATGCAGTTTTATATTATAAAAACTGTTCTTTCTGCCTGGAAACTGGAGATTGTCCATAGCAACCCAAACTGTCCCTTTACATCAAAAGTGATTTTAGACCAGCTAGAAAACAGCGATAATAAATTAGAATCACTCGCAGAATCGAGCGATAGTGATTTGTGGGGAAATTCGTCATCAGACACTGAAACTAATGACAGCGATAATTCTGCAACTGAGCAAATTTCAGTGTTTTTGATTTGATTACATTATTGAATAATTTTTATTACCGTATATACTCGAGTATAAGTCGAATTTTTCAGCACATTTTTTTGTGCTGAAAGTGCCCCCCTCGACTTATACTCGAGTCAAGCACTTTTCTGCAGCAAAAAATTTCATTTTCCGAACCGACTTTGGGGCCCCATATCTCAGGGCCACTTGGTGCTAGGAACCCCAAATTTGGTATGCAAACACAGTGGAACTGGTACCACAACATATCCAAAGATGAAGTTCCTAGCACTAAGTGGCCCCGAGATACGGGGCCCCAAAATCGGTTCGGAAAATGTCATTCTCTGCTGAAGAAAAGTGCTTGACATTTTCTGAACCGACTTTGGGGCCCCATATCTCAGGGCCACTTGGTGCTAGGAACCCTAAATTTGGTGTGCAAACCCAGTGGAACTGGTACCATAACATATCCAAAGCTGGGGTTCCTAGCACTAAGTGGCCCTGAGATACAGGGCCCCAAAACCGATTCGGAAAATGTCATTTTCTGCTGCAGAAAAGTGCTTGACATTTTCTGAACTGATTTTTGGGGCCCTGTATCTCGGGGCCACTTGGTGCTAGAAACCCCAGCTTTGGACATTTTATGGTGCTAGTTCCACTGGGTTTGCACACCAAATTTGGGGTTCCTAGCACTAAGTGGCCCCGAGATACAGGGCCCCAAATTTGGTCAACTGTGTCCATCTGCAGCAATGTCATTTCAGGACCCTTTGGGTTCAGAGACCCCAAATTTTGGCTGCAGCTAGGGGGCATCTAGGAACCCTTAACTACCGAGTTTGAAGTTCAGGGGACCTATGGCTGCAAATGGGCACAGTGAGGCATGCAAATGGGCACAGTGATGCTGCAAGTGGGCATTGTTGACCCTCTTTTCCACTTACAGTAGCTGTGCATTTCTCACCCTCGTCTTATACTCGGGTCAATAAGTTTTTCCCATTTTTTTTTGTAGTAAATTAGGGCCTCGACTTATACTCGGAACGACTTATACTCGAGTATATACGGTATATTATTTGTTAGAATTATTTATAGTTATTATATTATAATTTTTTATTTAGTTTTTTCAAACTTTATCATACCCGGTATATCTACTAGACTCTTGTTTGGACAGATTTAAGTGAATTATTCCTCATGCCGCCTACACACGAGCGGACTTTACGGCAGACTTTGCCCGGCGGACTTTTCAACTGACTTTACGACGGACTTTCTGAATGAACGGACTTGCCTACACACAATCCACCAAAGTCCATCGAATTCGTACGTGATGACGTACGACCGGACTAAAACAAGGAAGTTCATAGCCAGTAGCTGCCCTAGCGTGGCTTTTTGTCCGTCGAACTAGCATACAGACGGCGGACTTTTCGACCGGACTCGATGTCGACGGATTGATTTAAAACATGTTTCAAATCTAAGTCCGTCCAACTTTTGAGAAAACAAAGTCCGCTGGAGCCCACACACGATCGAATTGTCAGACGAAATCCCGTCCACCGGGCAAAGTCTGCCGTAAAGTCCGCTCGTGTGTACGTGGCATAAGAACTACAGGCCTACAATATAAACTGCCAAATTTCTGTGCAAAATAATTGTACCGCTTTCAGCATCAAAAATCTGAAATATTTATACCGCCAGGGAGATAACACTGGTCTGTAGTGCATGTTAATACCTCAATACCATAAATCATAACATATTAGATTTTTCACTCCAGCAGTATATAATGGGTTTGGAAATTGTAGAGAAATGTTAACTAATGCATTACAATTTAATTACCGTATTAACTCGAGTATAAGTCGTTCCGAGTATAAGTCGAGGCCCTAATTTACCACAAAAAAAATGGGAAAAACTTATTGACCCGAGTATAAGACGAGGGTGAGAAATGCACAGCTACTGTAAGTGGAAAAGAGGGTCAACAATGCCCATTTGCAGCATCACTGTGCCCATTTGCAGCCATAGGTCCCCTGAACTTCAAACTCGGTAGTTAAGGGTTCCTAGATGCCCCCTAGCTGCAGCCAAAATTTGGGGTCTCTGAACCCAAAGGGTCCCGAAATGACATTGCTGCAGATGGACACAGTTGACCGAATTTGGGGCCCCGTATCTCGGGGCCACTTAGTGCTAAGAACCCCAAATTTGGTGTGCAAACCCAGTGGAACTAGCACCATAAAATTTCCAAAGATGGTGTTTCTAGCACTAAGTGGCCCCGAGATACAGGGCCCCAAAATTCAGTTCAGAAAATGTCAAGCACTTTTCTGCAGCAGAGAATGACATTTTCCGAACCGATTTTTGGGGCCCCGTATCTCAGGGCCACTTAATGCTAGGAACTTCAGCTTTGGATATGTTGTGGTACCAGTTCCTCTGGGTTTGCACACCAAATTTGGGGTTCCTAGCACCAAGTGGCCCTGAGATACAGGGCCCCAAATTTGGTTCGGAAAATGAATTTTTTTTGCTGCAGAAAAGTGCTTGACTCCAGTATAAGTCGAGGGGGGCACTTTCAGCACAAAAAAATGTGCTGAAACATTTGACTTATACTCAAGTATATACGGTACACCCATTAGATTTTAGATGACTAAAATGTACTGGAGATTTAGTCGACTAAATGCGACTAAAACAATTGCAGAAGACTAAAATGGGACTAAAACGCCATTTTAGTCCTAAGACTAAAACTAAATTGAAATTTGCTGCCAAAGTTAACACTGGTGGAGCCTAACGCCAGAGGATCAGGGTAAGGTTATTCCTAGGGAGGACTAGTGTAACACCTGTTGTATGTTTTGTGTCACTCTATATGTGTGCACTTTTTTTGGGTGTGTTTCACACTCCACGGCCTTTTAAAAAAATAAATAATAAATAAAAAAACGATCTGATCCTTTCCCCTGATAGGCAGGAAGCCGAATGAAATGTCACTTCTGCCCAACAACCTTAAAGGAACGCTTTTCGCTTTTTTTTAATTGGGGGGAGAAAAAAGCTTTTTTAAAAAAAACTTAATAAATGTGATCCAAAAAAATTGATATTTTTAGGTGTCAAAGTTTGTCGCCATTCCACGAGCGGGCGAAATTTTGAAGCGTTACATGTTGAGTATCAATTTACTCGGTGTAACCTTATCTTTCACAATATAAAAAAAAAAATTGCGCTAACTTTACTGTTGTCTTAATTTAAAAAAGTGTATTTTTTCCAAAAAAAAAAGTGCGCTTGTAAGACCGCTGCACAAATATGGTGTGACAGAGTATTGCAACGACCGCCATATTATTCTCTAGGGCGTTAGAACACATATAGATGTAGATATAGATATATATATATATATATATATATATATATATATATATATATATATTCATTTTCTAGCAAAAAAAAAAACAGATTAACAGTCTGAAAAATGGACCCTTACCTGCTACCCAACCCCCCCCCCCCCCCCCCAGTGCCACATTTGCCACCTTTCAGAGGGGGACAGGGACCTGTTTTTGACAGGTACCCTTCCCCCACTTCCGGGAGACGGCCCCGTTCCTCAGAAGTTTGGACCTCCTTCCTCTGCCACCGGACCAGTTAGAAAGCGCAGCGTGCTTCGTACATGCGCAGTAGGGAACCGGCTGTGAAGTAAAAAGGCGGCAGCACCCGAGAGCCGAAAATCAGCTGGGGTGCCGACATCGCGGGCTCCCTGGACAGGTAAGTGTCCTTGTATTAAAATTCAGCAGCTACAGTGTTTGCTGCTGACTTTTACATTTCTTTTTGTAGAGTTTTTGGGAGCGTTTTCCTGGCAGGGAAAAAAAGGTTAACGCTCCTAACAGTTTTTTTTCAAGCAGTTTTTTTTTTTTTTTCTTCATGTACTGTAAAAACACAAATAAAATGCAAACGCTCCTAAATGCTTCTAAAAGCTATTAAAACACTACTAGAAGTGGGCACAAAAAGACTATTCTAAGCATTTTTCTTCTTATAAAAAACACTAGTTGCATTAAGCCTAAAGTGGAATTCCTGGATACACCTGACTACTCTTAAAACAGTCGCTCCCCCCCAACACCTATCCTGACTAACCTGTGTAAGAAAGATCTGTATACTTTATTTTTAGCCGCTTTCCGCCTGGTTAAGTGATCTGGCTCCTCTTTGACAGCCAGCAGCGGTTGCAGGGGAGAGGAAGGAGCACCAACAATGGATGGGCCAAAAGATCCTATGGGTGACATCCCTACTCCCAGGCATTGCAAGCTGATGTCGAGCCCTCTCTCCTCTACCCTGCAGCTGACGCATGGAATCACATGAGTGGGCTGAAAATAGGTATGTATATACATCTTTTTTACACAGGTTAGTTAGCATAAGTGTTAGGAGGGGGAAGGGACAGTTTTTAAGTGTGTGTAAAGGCAGAAGTTTTATTACCTTACTGCATTCTATGCAGCAAAGTAAAAAAAAAACTTCCGCTTGCAGCTCCCCCTTAAATACATACCTGAGCCTGATCTGGCTTGAGCGATGTGCACAAGAGAAGACGCACTCCTCTTTGGCTCCCGTTGCTGTCAATCATAGCCAGTGACGGGGAACGGGGGTGGGGCTCATGGACAATCACAGCATGGCCCAGGAGCAGGCAGGTAGTACCCCTGCCCCACTCCCCCCCCCCCCCCCCACCCCTTAGTAACTGGGTGATGGAGCCAGGTGCGCCACCAAGGAAGGGGAGGATCGGGACTGCTCTGTGCAAAACCATTACAGAGTAGGTAAGTATAACATGTTTGTTATTTAAAAAAAAAAAAAAAAAAATGTTATCCTTTACAATCACTTTAAAGCAGCCCTTTATTTATTTTTTCAACTTCCCATCTATTGAATCTTCTGCCCTTATTTTAACTATGATTAGTAAAACCTTTTTTTTCTGCCACAAAATACCTTTATACAGCCCACTTCCTGTTTGTCTTCTCTCTCTCTCTCTCTCTCTCTCTCTCTCTCTCTCCCCCCCTCTCCCCCCCTCTCTCCCCCTCTCTCCCCCTCTCTCCCCCTCTCTCCCCCTCTCTCCCCCTCTCTCCCCCTCTCTCCCCCTCTCTCCCCCTCTCTCTCTCTCTCTCTCTCTCTCTCTCCATCTGCCTCCCTCCCTCTCGTGAGAGTTTGCCAGGAAGGGAGGGGAGATGAGTCATAAGAGGGGCAATGAGAGGTGGAGGCGTACCTCTGCGTAAATCCAGGAAGTGAACAGGCAGCAGCTTCAGCTGCCCACAGTTAAAATGGTTGCTGGATTCACATCTATGCATTTTTAGTGCTTTTTGCATTTTGCAGATTTGCACTACAGTCCATTTTACATGGTTTCCTATGGAACACGTTCTGTAGTGCAAATCTGCAAAATGCACTAAAAATGCATAGGTGTGAATCCAGCCTTAGTGGAGGGAGATTTCTGCAGCAGTGGTGCAATACATGTTGCTAGAGAGACTGTGTGTTATGAGAAACAAACATGAGGCCTTTAAAGCAGAGGTCACCAATCTCTCTCCCTCTCCCTCTCCCTCTCCCTCCCTCTCGTGAGAGTTTGCCAGGAAGGGAGGGGGGATGAGTCATAAGAGGGGCAATGAGAGCTGGAGGCGTACCTCTGCGTAAATCCAGGAAGTGAACAGGCAGCAGCTTCAGCTGCCCACAGTTAAAATGGTTGCCAGACTTAGGCTGGATTCACATCTATGCATTTTTAGTGCTTTTTGCATTTTGCAGATTTGCACTACAGTCCATTTTACATGGTTTCCTATGGAACACGTTCTGTAGTGCAAATCTGCAAAATGCACTAAAAATGCATAGGTGTGAATCCAGCCTTAGTGGAGGGAGATTTCTGCAGCAGATTTCTGTGGAGCGGTTTATGCATTTCTTGCATTGTTGGGACACTATTAGCATTATTCATTAATCCTTTAAGTATATATATATATATATAGTGTGTGTTTTTATTGAGGCATTTTGGTGAGCTAGCACAGGACCGATTGTTTATTGATATGGTGATATGAATAGATTGTGTTGCATCTGTCAGATTTTGTGAAAAATAGGAACTAAAATTTATAGGGGATTCATAGGAATGTGTTCTTATTTTATGCGGCACCTTGATCCTTCTCTTGCACTGTGGGAGCAGTATGGAAAAAAGATAAATAATATTTTATTTGTACTTCATGCAGGAAACATCTAAAGGAAATTCCTGCTTCTGCCAGGAACTCCGCAAACTGGACATGGGACTCCAAGAAGAGCTCCGATCTGCTTTGTGGAATGGGAGTAACACCCATAGAGAAAGATGCACTGGACACAGAAAATACTCCTCTGGACCAAATCGTAAAGATTACTCCACCACAGAAGCGGCAGAAGCCAAAGGAGAAAGATGACACCTTTGTTATTGCTAGACGTCCAAGAGCAGCAAAAAGCTCTGCATCAGGTAGGAACTGTAGAGTGCTGTGGTCAAGTGAAGGTGTGCGGTATGTATGACCCACCAAAACTCAGGGTAATGTCTACGTAAAAATAGAGATAGCAGGGCAAGTTTTGCAGCCACCTGACAACTTTTTCTAGGTTCAAGTGGTGCAATACATGTTGCTAGAGAGACTGTGTGTTATGAGAAACAAACATGAGGCCTTTAAAGCAGAGGTCACCAATCTCCGGGCCACGGACTGTTAGAAACTGGGCCCCTAGGAGGGGGGGGGGGGGGGTGGCGCTGATCTCTCTGGAAGATGTCTGCATTTTGACGAGGCTCTCTCCAGGCATTGGGGACTTCAAGTTTTAACAGGACTTCTCGGAGCCTCCTTCTGCCTTTGCTGCCTTTTCACCCTCCCGGCCCAGCAGCAGAATGACCATCAAAAGAAAAGAGCGGCAGCAACAGCTCTCTGCTGGGTGTGAGCTACAACAAAATGGTGCTGGCAGCTGCTCTCTCAATGCGGCCGGTGCCAAACACACTATTTAAACCAGCAGCATTAATACGTGCCAAAAATCGGCTTCACATGGCTCTGCAGGTCCCACTACCTCCTCGGGCTCATCCATCATCCTTCCATAGGAAACCCTGCGAAATCCAGGGCAAGGCTGCCGCAACCCAGTGGATCTTCCTCTACCCCTCACCGGAGGTGAATGTAGCCTGTACTTTTCCCTGATGACAACAGCATCCACACTGATCCCATCTCTGCTTTCCCAACCACAAAGCAGCCCATGGTAGATACCATGAAAGACAGGGTATGGTCATTAAAATCATCCCTGCAATCTGACATGGCTTGCATTATCTAATTTAAAGGAGAACTATGGTCAATGCTTTTTTGGCTGTACTTCTCCTGTGGATCACAGGAGTGCAGTTCGTTCTGCACTCCTGTGCCTCGTTTTTAGCTGACAGCAGGCTGAAGCTTGCTAACGTCACTGGTCCAGGCTCTGAAAAGATCCCCACCATATAGTTGGGATCCAACCAGAAACCTGGATCAGCTTCTTGGCAATCCGCCGAGAGTCTGAGCCTGCCGCTCCCGCCCTGCCACAGACCAGCATTCCAGTGAGCGCTGGAGGGGCAGAGCAGAGATCCAGAAACTGACAGTCCCAGCTCTCTGCTCAGGGGAGGGGAGAACTGAGGGATCAGTGGAGTTTGATCGCTCAGTTGTCACTGCAGAGCCAGTGGGATACAGATGCAGCATCAGATCGAATCCTCTTCATCTGACTTTGCACAGATGCGATCTACATTTAATTTGATCATAAATATTTAAGCAATTTTATTTTTTTAGGCAAAGAGATACATTCATGAAATGCATACATGGGAGCTAATAAAGAATTTTCATTTGTCTAGCAGGTCCTGAGATTCAAACACTCCGGCCATATATTACATGTGTCTTGGTTACCTCCCTATCAGCTACAGTAAAGGAGTACTAGCACTCGGTAACTCTCTCCTCACCTGCTCTTCCTTGTCAGCATATTTGCATACAGGAACCTAATCTTCCTCTAGCGCTGCACCATCCTCTCTTCTGGGGATTGCAAGAGGCTAATACTAAGGCAGATTTATGTACCGTCCATTCATTAGATGTATTTTAAATATGATTAACTCATATTTTTTTATTGAACACACAACTGCATTAATTGACAACTTTTTCCCCTGGTGTTCAGGTTTAGGAGGGCCATGTAAATGTGTTTGTATGTTTTTAAACCAGGCTGTAAATACTTACAATCCTTTGTGTTTTTGTCAAGCCATTGCATCATCATCTTTTTTTTTTTTTCTACCACTCTTCTTTCTAAAGGTATATCATGGGATTCCCTACCAGATGAGTTAGTTCTGTGCATCTTATCCTATCTGCCTCTAACTGAACTATTGAAAGCATCTTGCGTTTGTAAACGCTGGAGGAGACTATCGTAAGTGTTTAACTCAATATGGTAATATTTTTTTACAGGGTGGCTATAAGATGCAATATTATATGACCAATATTATTCACAGATGACACTAGACCTTGGTATTATGCCCCGTACACACGGTCGGACATTGATCGGACATTCCGACAACAAAATCCTAGGATTTTTTCCGACAGATGTTGGCTCAAACTTGTCTTGCATACACACGGTCACACCAAGTTGTCGGAAAATCCGATCATTCTGAACGCGGTGACGTAAAACACGTACGTCGGGACTATAAACGGGGCAGTAGCCAAAAGCTTTCATCTCTTTATTTATTCTGAGCATGCGTGGCACTTTGTGCTTCGGATTTGTGTACACACGATCGGAAATTACGACAATGGATTTTGTTGTCGGAAAATTTTATATCCTGCTCTCAAACTTTGTGTGTCGGAAAATCCGATGGAAAATGTGTGATGGAGCCCACACACGATTGGAAATTACGACAACAAGGTCCTATCACACATTTTCCGTCGGAAAATCCGACCGTGTGTACGGGGCATAAGATGCAATATTATGTGCCAATGGCACCAGAGCTTGGTAACAGAAATGTATTCAATTTTTGAGACAGCCCTACAGATTTTTTTCTTGAAATAGCACAGCCTACTCCCACATCGTGTCACACTTAAACGCCAGTGTGCTCTCCTTCAGTGATGTGACTTCCATGTTGCCCCTTCTTGCTCTTGCTCTTTGCGCAGTCACTGACGATGTAATGATGAGACTACATTATGTTAGCACTTGGTATTTTTTCCAGCATCAGGGAAAGCGCAGAGAGTGTACACTGCACTTTGTGCTTTTTTTCTTTACATTGGGAAACCAAGCCCATTCACACCTATACACACTTTTGCATGTGCCTGCAAATGCATGGTACAACAGTTCACTGTGTATGTGCAATTAAATTTTAATGGCAACTAACACATATATAGAGTTGGCTCCTTTTTGCACACTAGGCCGTCTAGGAGCAATGTTTCCCTCCAGGCATTTTAGTGTGCCCCGGAGGGACAGGTGCAGTGCCCAGCCCCACTGCTGGCAGCCTGTCAGTCTATGGCAGGCTGCAGCTGGACAAGACTGAATGCTGTGTCCATTGAGTAGTACCTGAAGGCTTGGAATGCAATGTTCTGTGCATGAATGCATGGGGCCCTAAGTGCAGGTACCAACCGGTACTGCTCCTAGACCGCTCTATGTTCTAAGGGCCTTAACATACCTGTGCTTTTGTAAAAAAAAAAAAAAAAAATGGAATAGCTTATTGAAAAAGAAAAAGTACAGTTGATATAAAGAAAAATGTGTATAAGTGTGAAAGGGCCCTATGGCCCAAATTAAGTCAAAACGTTTATTCAGTTAAACATTGTACTAAGATTCCTTCTCTTTTTTTTTTTTTTTTTTCCCTACTGTACAGACCAGTAGGGATTGGAGTTATACCACTTAGTAGCCAACACTCAGTAACAGTGAGAATACCTTTTGAAACTCTTTTGCAATATAAGTATAAAAAATCTTGTGCCAAGGGGAGTGTTACGAAATGCACATGGGGCACATGGGGTATGGGGTTAATAAGATAAATGTGAGACTTCACTTGGGCATTTTTATGCATACTGGTGCTGAACAAATACATTGTATGAGCACTGACTAATGGCATAAGTAGCATTTCATTTTTGTGGGAAGTGGAGCCTGTTATATAAGCATCAGATTGGGCTATATCAGAATTTGGACAAAAAAAAAAAAGTACCCCAGCAGTTTTGGTTTTTCGGACTGCTGTTTAGCCTAGTAAGTGATAAACATTTGCTCAGATAATTGATTTAGGCTGTTCTGCAATTTTTGTGCAATAACTTTTTTTTTTCTTAGGATGTCTTGTGCATGCTCAGACTACATATAAAACTTGTTGTTCCTTTCTCCTAGGTGTGATGAATCGCTGTGGCACAGTTTAGACCTCACTGGAAAACATTTGGTGGACGGAGTTATCGGATATTTGTTGTCTCTAGGAGTGGTTGTGTTGCGCTGTCCTAGATCTTGTATTGGAGAACCAATGTTTAAACAGATCAGGTGAGCAATCGCCTAGACACGAGGTGGAAGACAAAAGATCTAAATAGACATTGATCTGCACATAAACAAGCTTTCTGGTATCGGCCAAGCAATCTGCATTTCTATTTGTTTATTGTGTAGACTGCCCTGGTGTTGACTGATCAGTAATGATCAGCAGAATTTTTCAGCTTTGAGTGTCTGCACAGTTTGTTCCATCCGGCACACACTAGTTTCCTGTACTGACTATAATTCCCCCAGGCTCAGTGCCATTGGGCAGCTTAAAAACAGCCGAATACAAAGTTAACCACTTAAAGCAGAGTTCCACACAAAAATGGAACTTCCGCTTTTTGGAACGCTCCCCCCCTCTGGTGTCACATTTGGCACCTTTCAGGGGGGAGGGGGTGCAGATACCTGTCTAAGACAGGTATTTGCATCCACTTCCGGCATAGACTCCCATGGGAGTCTACGCCTTTTCCTGTCCCTCCGCGCTGTCTCCTGGGAAACGCACAGCTCCCAGGAGATAGCGGGGACCAGTTACGATGCGCGATGCGACTCGCGCATGCGCAGTAGGGAACCGGGAAGTGAAGCCGCAACGCTTCACTTCCTGATTCCCTCACCTAGGATGGCGGCGGCAGCTGCCGAGAATCGAGCGGGTTCTCGGGGTCGGCTGCCGACATCGCTGGACCCTGGGACAGGTAAGTGGCCATGTATTAAAAGTCAGCAGCTGCAGTATTTGTAGCTGCTGGCTTTTAATATTTTTTTTTTTTTTTTTTGGTTGATGTAGGTGGACTCCCTCTTTAAGGTCCGTCCTATAGCAGTTTTACTGCTACAGAGCGGCACCTTTTGCTGGATCACGTGTATATATACGTAATCCGACATTTTCAGGTAGAGGGCGCGCATGTGATTGCATACAGTGGTAGCCTGCTGGCAGGTGCCGCAGACTCTATGTCCACCAGCACCCACCGATAATCCTGCAGAGAGTCAGATCTCCGTTCTGTCTATGTAAACAAGGCAGATCGCCGTTCTGACAGGAAGGAAGGCACGGATCCTGTGTGTCTGCAAAGCAGGGACTAGGATCCATGTCTTCCCCTCCTAAAAGCACCTCTTAGTGTAGCAAAACACAGCTTAGGCACACAGTTAACCCTTTGATCGCCCGTTACCCTCTTCCCATCCAGTGTCAATAGTACAGTGACAGTGCATATATATATATATATATATATATATATATATATATATATATATATAATATATATTTTTTTTAGCACTGATCACTGTATTAGTGTAACTGTTCCCCAAAAAGTGTCAGTGTCCGCTGCAATATCACAGTCCCTGCTATCGCTGCCATTACTAGTTAATAAAAATTATATATATATATATATATATATTATTTTTTTTTTTTTTTTCTTTCTTTAAATTGTCACCAAAAGAAAGCCCTGTGGGGGGAAAAAAAGAAAAAGGCACAAATTTTATTTGTGTACAGCGTTGCATGATTGCGCAATTGTCAGTTGAAGCGTTTGGTAACCCAAAAAAACCCCCCCAGATGTAACATACTGTTCCTTTTTTTTAAAGCAGGGATATGCAATTAGCGGACCTCCAGCTGTTGCAGAACTTGCAGAGCAAGACTCTGACAGCCACAAACATGACATCGAGGCATGATGGGATTTGAAGTTTTGCAACAGCTGGAGGCCTGCTAATTGCCGATCTATGCTTTAAAGCATGTTATACAGCACAGTGCTTGTGCTGTGTCATTTGGCCCCTGTAACACCTAAAAAACCTGACTGATCCTACCTGGCTCTACCCTCCCCCCTGCAAACCTACCACGCTGCTAAACCCTGACATTGTGGTCTGTTTGCGTGAGTCTCTCAGCCGCAACTCTCCTGTCTGTGTCCTCCCCCCTCCTCCAATTCTTGCTGTTTTACCTGATAAATGATTTGTAGTTTGTACAGCCAGCCTTGTGACTTGCACAACTTCTCCACAAAAAAAGGAGACAGTTGTCCTGATTTAAACAATTTCTCTTCCTGATTTAGCTGTTCAAAATGAATCTCCTCCGGGTGATCAATGTACATTGCAGGGATTTTAACAAACTTTATAGCAGGGACCTGTTTCTGTTTTAATGGAGAGGTTCTCCTTTTTGCACGTTACACCTGTATTTAGAGTTTAACAAAGCAACCCTCCTCTCCCTGCACCCACTGTCGCATCTTAAAATCATTGCGGCTGTGCAAGGCCCCGCCCGCACAACCATGTCAGTCATTCACAGTGACCTGTGAATGAAGTAACTACAAGTCACCACAGCAGACTGCTTGTAGTTTTCAATGGACTGCGAGGGAGCTTATGATCGCCCCCATAGTAAGAGAGCTGAAATGAATGTCTGCAGGAGCCTGACATTGCACCTATGATCCACGGATCATGGCAATACTCTGCAGACTCCTGTGGAAAAAAATTGTAAATGCACTTTCTTTCCTGAAAAAATGTGCACTTAGGTGAACTTGGCCTTTGGGGGGAAAAAAGCTGTATGTTTCACTGTGTCCTTTGGAAGTCTGAATGGGAGTGTCTGTGTTCAGTCCAATTAGCTGATGCACTTGCCGTCTTCCAGTTAGGAAAGTTGCAGTATCTGCATCCCTTTTAGAAGTAAATAACCCTTAAGGAGTATCTCAAACAAACTATAATGCCTATTGCAGAGGATGCCTAAAATCTGACTTGAATCTTAGTGTAGACTTTTGGGAAAATCGGTGAGCCAATCACAAGAAGGTAATTACTTTTCTGGGGAAGTTCTGTACACCAACTGCGTGCAGAAGGCCTCCAGGTAGCCATATTGCATTGTATGGAAAATGTTAGCACTGAAGATTGTAACCTTAAATTACAATATGGCTTGTGTTCCAATTGTATATGTTGTATTTTTTGTTATTTGCTATATTTTTTTTTCACAAAAGTGGAGTTACCCTAGGACCATTGTAGTTCCAAACTACAATGTCTCAATGCCTAGCCTAGAATCTACCATATCCGTTTTTAACCAGTTTAATACAGGGCAATTTCACCCCCTTCCTTCCCAGGCCAATTTTTAGTTTTCAGCGCTGTCGCACTTTAAACGTCAATTGCGCGGTCATGCGACGTTGTACCCAAAAAAAAATTGACGTCCTTTTTTCACCACAAATAGAGCTTTCTTTTGGTGGTATTTGATCGCCTCTGCGGTTTTTATTTTTTGCGCTATAAACAAAAGAAGAGCGACAATTTTGAAAAAAACACAATATTTTTTACTTTTTGCTATAATAAATATCCCAATTTTTTTTTTTAAAAACAAATTTTTTCCTCAGTTTCGACCGATACGTATTCTTCTACATATTTTTGGTAAAAAAAATCGCAATAAGCGTATATTGATTGGTTTGCGCAAAAGTTATAGCGTCTACAAAATACGGGATAGATTTATGGCATTTTTAAAAAAAAAATATTTATTTTTTTTTTTTTTAGCGGCGATTGCGATTTTTTTTTTTCGTGACTGCGACATTATGGCGGACACATCGGACACTTTTGACACATTTTTGGGACCATTCACATTTATACAGCGATCAATGCTATAAAATCGCATTGATTACTGTGTAAATGTGACAGGCAGTGAAGGGGTTAACCACTAGGGGGCGGGGAGGGGTTAAGTATGTTTCCTAGGGAGTGATTACTAACTGTAGGGGGAGGGGACGCTCAAGGGGAGGAGACCGATCAGTGTTCCTCCGTTCTGGGAACACAGATCGCTCTCCTCAGAGCTGACAGGCTGTGGATCTGTGTGTTTACACACACAGATCCACATGCCGGCCCGGTTAACGGGCAATCGCGGGTGCCCGGCGGACATCGCGGCCGCAGGGCACACGCACCGGGTCCCGAGCAACGCGGCGCGCGCGCGCGCCCCCTAGACGGCCGGGAATCCCAGGATGTCATATGACGCCCACCCAGGATGGGAGATCCCATCTGTGGACGTCATATGACTATGGGCGGGTAGGGAAGTGGTTAAGGAATGTTGTACCTCCTATTGCATATTTGGTAAACCCTAAGGTGGTGGTGTTGCAGGACCATTGGTACTCTTTGCTTCCTGCACAATTAGATCAGTGGGATAATTTGACAGTAGATTGTCATTATGCATTTCCAGAGAAAGGAAACGACTGGTAAATTCCCAGTCTGAGCTGCTTTTAGTTGCTGTGGCTTACAACATACGCTATTTGCAGTATTTGAGTAAACCAGTATAATGCAGTTTAATTTACTAACCTATTTTACAGACCTTTGCGTCTACAACACGCAGACTTTTCTCATTGCACAATCAGCATAGACGCTTTGCGGAGTATGATTTCACGATGTCATAGGCTGCAGAATTTGAGTGTGGAAGGGCTGGAGCTGACTGATGACATCATAAGGTAAGAGACAGCAATGCCATAGAGGCATTCTATTGGTATACTATTGTCTGGTATAATACTTATTTACACTGTATGGAAGTTTCTTGGAGTAGCCTAAATGATCTTCTACAGTTAGCCTAGAATTTATCAGTGCGTTTATATACTATGTAATTAGTCAAAGCTAATTTTAGATTTACTGTAAACATCATGCAGGCAGTCCACAGTTAGGAAAGAGTGCATTTCACTACATTACTAAGACCCCTTTCACACTGAGGCAGTTTTCAGGCACTTTATCGCTAGAAATAGCCTCTAAAAAGCGCCTGAAAACTGCCTCCCATTCAGTGCAATGAGTGCTTTGACACTCAGGTGGTGCGCTTGCGGGACGTTAGAAAAAGTACTGCAAGCAGCATCTTTTGGGGCAGCTTGGGAGCGCTTATAGCGCTCCCAAAACGCCCCTGCCCATTGAAATGAATGGGCAGCGCCTTCAAGGGGTTGTAAAGGTAATTTTTTTTTTTTTTTTTTTTTTAAATAACAAACATGTCATACTTACCTTCACTGTGCAGCTCGTTCTGCACAGAGTGGCCCCGAAAGTGCTCTTCTGGGGTCCCTCGGTGGCTGTTTCAGATCCTCCCCGCAAGAACTAACCACCTTAATGCGAGCTCCCTCGCATGGTGGTTAGGTATTGCGGGCGCGCTCCTGTGATACAGCCGGCGGCTATAGCCGCTCACTGTATCACTCGGCCCCGGCGTGCCGCGTCATTGGATGTAATTGACAGCAGCGCGAGCCAATGGCTGCGCTGCTTTCAATCCATCCACTGTAGCCAATCAGCGTCCAGGCTGAGCTGCAATAGAGATGACGGGAGCGAGCAGCGGAGATTCGAGGTGTCGGCTAAGTAAAACGGGGGGGCTGGGGGCGGCAGTATTGTCAAGTTTTTTCACCTTAATGCATTAAGGTGAGAAAATTTTTACCTTTTTACAACCCCTTTAAGTGTTTTGAAAGCGCCGCAAAATAGGACTTTTTTTTTTCTTTTTCTAAGGTCATGTTACATGACCATTAAAAAAAAGTGACCTTAAAAAAATCTGAAAAGTGCCGCTAAAGCACCGTAAAAACAACGGGTGCTTTAGCGGCGCTGCAGTGTGAAAGGGTTATAAGTGTCTATATATAAGGGGGGGGGGGGGGACGGCTCATAAGTACACTTGTCTGCTGTAAATGGCAGCCTGTTGTAATGTTTCAACTTATGACATTGCTATTGTGGCAGCATGATGCATAAAGTGTCTTCTGTTGTATCTAAAACAGTTAACTAGTGGTCTCTTATCCACATGCTTTGATGTCCAAAGCTTCATTGTTATTGGAACAAAGTATTTACAACCCTGAACTCGTTATGCTCCACTTAGATAATAGGGACTCCTAAACTTGCACTACTTGGCATAATAGCTGATGGAGCACTATCAGCAGATATGCATACTATGTGGATAAGATCCATAAATTTAGAACGAAAAGTCATTTTACAAAAATGGACATCCGTCTCCCTTCCAACCCATAACCAATGGGTTGAGAAACTTAATTATATACTTTAAAAGAGAAAATTTAACATTTAAGCATAGAGATACACCCCGAAGGTTTGATAAAATATGGTCACGTTGAATAGAATCTAGTACTGTAATGTATTAAATGATTTATCTAGTGGAGAGGAGTGAAGGTAGAGGAGATAGATGAGCATGATGGGAAAAGATAAGTTGAACCCACTTGGAAGAAGTGGCCATAGGCTAATGATTGATATTGGAGGAGTCTAAGATCTTGTACAGAATGTATCTGTATCTATGTTTGCACTATGTTTCCCTTATCATACGTAATGTTATTATAGTCAGAGAGGTACAAGGTTTTTGTGTGTTTTTTACTTTGATACTTAATGGATTAACTTGATATAAAATTTGTTTATATGCATCACAGAATATATTATGGACTAATTTGATAATTTTTATAAACAAATAATATACTTGATTAAAAAAAAATATGGTAAGGCAGGTTTGTACTATGCATACATTAAATTGTGTATATTTTTAATAATTGAATAATTGTCCTGAAGGCAATACAGAGTTTAACTGGGATGACTCTATGTAGATATACAGAAGGATAACCCATTTGTGTATCTATGGTGTGAGCAGAATCAGGAAGTCATGATAAAAGTGTAGTGATAAAATACTGTATGATTACACTACACGATTAATCGAGGAGTAGTGGAGAGGAGGTAATCAAAGCCACCCACTGCTTAAAACCTTGATTTAACCTATGAAACAGCATTCCCATTGTATGCACACACACTTGACTGTTAAGCCAAGAACAGTCAGAGCATCTCCATAAGAACGTTCTAATTGTAAGCTTTGCACTAAACGGGCCAAGTGCAGCTGTGGCATGGATGACCTTTTTTTTAAATTTCCATTTACATGCATCTTTAGAGACACAAGCAGTTGTCTTCTGCTTCACCGATACAGCACACATGGAGGGGAATAATGCAATGTTCAAAGCTAAAGGCCAAATCGTTTATTCTTATTAGTTGAATCTAGAGTTTTATTTTATAAAATATTTGGTTTTCTGTATAACTTTCGGGATCCTGTTCTCTTCAGTGCCATCGCCCAGAATTCAGATCTGGTAAGACTGAACCTTGGTGGTTGTTTCGGCTTCTCGTCAGAATCGCTATCACACATGCTGAACAGCTGCTCTAGGTAAGACTTTCTTCTTCTCTCAGGCAGTGTGTAAAATTTAAGATCTTGTCCGGACAACGTAGAAACCAGAAGGAATTTTGGACAACCAATGGAAAGTCCTTCTACCAAAGACAATACAAAAACGTCAAGATATTTCTTCAAATAAGAACTGAAATGGAGTTAGATTATTTCTATTTCTTTTTTTTTTTTTTAAATACATTTAAAATAGATTTTTTTTTTAATTTATCTCAAAAACAGACTTGAAGCGTATGATGACTAAATACATAAGCATGGGCTATTTTCAAGAAATCTGTCCCTGTCTTAGATTTAGATGGAGGGATCCAAATGTATATTAAATATTGACTTTTCTGTAAATATCAGCCTAGATCTTGCTGTTCCGACTCCCAATTGATAACCTTATGAGCAGTAGGCTGGTAGCAGGGGTTTGGGTTAAAGCGATATCAGTTTTTTTTTTTTTTTTTTTTTTTATTTAAAAAAAAAAAAAAAAAACTTGTTTATACTTATCTAAAATGTCTCTCATAGTGCAGCGCCACAAAATACCTTTAAAAATTGTGCTAAAAATGCATCCTTATTAGTGCATGAATTATCAAAGAATATCAAACAAAGTTCATAAAATATGTAGATTTCACCGCTGTGCTCTTCAATCCCCAATAAGGTTAATGACCCCAAATTGTGCACACCACCGGCTGAAAAAACTGCTCACCTCCCTCAAAGATGACTTCAATGGGCACTGTGTATAATCACTCCTGTGCTATACCTAACTGCGATCTCTCTCCTCCCCTCCTGGGAATCGCCTCTGTACACGTCTCTCAATTCAGGCAGACTCCATAATGCTCTTCATTTAAACACATTTATTAAAATGCCCCCTTATTAAAAACACTTACAACAATTAAAACACACTAATAAGGATGCATTTTTAGCACAGGATTTAAGGAATTTTGTGGAGCTGCACTATATGGGACGTTTTTGGTGTGGTGAAATCACTAACCGTGTACAGCAGCCGCTGTGAATAGACACTATATATTTGCACAGTATTTTATATTTTCATGTTATTGATTGTTGCATACGATTTTGTTCTATTTGGATGTATTATTTAGTATATTTATAGGTAGTAGGGATCGGCCGATATAAACTTTTTCAAAAGTATCGGTCAAAAAACTGACCGATATTACCGATTTATTGCTTCAAGGGGTTTGCTCGACTGTTATTACAAGCAGCGGGAGGGTACATGTTTGTTAACCACTTAAGGACCACCTCACGCCGATGTACGTCGGCAAGGCGGCACGGGCAGGCAAAATCACGTACATGTACGTGATTTGCTTCCCGCGGGTGGGGGGTCCGATCGGACCCCCCCCCCCCCCGGTGCCCGAGGCGGTCCCGTTCTGTCCCCCTGCGATCGGAGGTGAGGGGGAGGCCATCCGTTCGTGGCCCCCCCCCCCCTCGCGATCGCCGCCCGCCAATCAGAACACTTCCTTTGCTGCTGTATGCTAAACAGCAGCAAAGGAAATGTCATCTCTCCTCGGCTCGGTATTCCGTTACAGCGCCGAGGAGAGAAGACTTCACTGTGAGTGCACCAACACTACACAACACAGTAGAACATGCCAGGCACACAACACCCCGATTCCCCCCACCCCCCCTCCCTGTCACAAACTGACACCAGCAGTTTTTTTTTTTTTTTTTTTTTCTGATTACTGCATTGGTGTCAGTTTGTGACAGTTACAGTGTTGGGACAGTGAGTATTACCCCCCTTTAGGTCCAGGGTACCCCCCTAACCCCCCTAATAAAGTTTTAACCCCTTGATCACCCCCTGTCAGAAGTGTCACTAAGCGATCATTTTTCTGATCGCTGTATTAGTGTCTCTGGTGACGCTAGTTAGTGAGGTAAATATTTAGGTTCGCCGTCAGCGTTTTATAGCGACAGGGACCCCCATATACTATCTAATAAATGTTTTAACCCCTTGATTGCCCCTAGTTAACCCTTTCACCACTGATCACCGTATAACCGTTACGGGTGACGCTGGTTAGTTCGTTTATTTTTTATAGTGTCAGGGCACCCGCCGTTTATTACCGAATAAAGGTTTAGCCCCCCGATCGCCCGGCGGTGATATGGGTCGCCCCAGGCAGCGTCAGATTAGCGCCAGTACCGCTAACACCCACGCACGCAGCATACGCCACCCTTAGTGGTATAGTATCTGTACGGATCAATATCTGATCCGATCAGATCTATACTAGCGTCCCCAGCAGTTTAGGGTTCCCAAAAACGCAGTGTTAGCGGGATCAGCCCAGATACCTGCTAGCACCTGCGTTTTGTCCCTCCGCCCGGCCCAGCCCAAGTGCAGTATCGATCGATCACTGTCACTTACAAAACACTAAACGCATAACTGCAACGTTCGCAGAGTCAGGCCTGATCCCTGCGATTGCTAACAGTTTTTTTGGTAGCATTTTGGTAAGCTGGCAAGCACCAGCCCCAGGCAGCGTCAGATTAGCGTCAGTACCACTGACACCCACGCACGTACCATACACCTCCCTTAGTGGTATAGTATCTGAACGGATCAATATCTGATCCGATCAGATCTATACTAGCGTCCCCAGCAGTTTAGGGTTCCCAAAAACGCAGTGTTAGCGGAATCAGCCCAGATACCTGCTAGCACCTGCGTTTTGCCCCTCCACCCGGCCCAGCCCAGCCCACCCAAGTGCAGTATCAATCGATCACTGTCACTTACAAAACACTAAACGCATAACTGCAGCGTTCGCAGAGTCAGGCCTGATCCTTGCGATCGCTTACAGTTTTTTTGGAAGCTTTTTATTGAACTGGCAAGCACCAGCGGCCTAGTACACCCCGGTCGTAGTCAAACCAGCGCTGCAGTAACACGTGGTGACGTGGCGAGTCCCATAAGTGCAGTTCAAGCTGGTGAGGTGGCAAGCACAAGTAGTGTCCCGCTGCCACCAAAAAGACAAACACAGGCCCGTCATGCCCATAGTGCCCTTCCTGCTGCATTCGCCAATCCTAATTGGGAACCCACCGCTTCTGCAGCGCCCGTACTTCCCCCATTCACATCCCCAACCAAATGCAGTCGGCTGCATGAGAGGCATTTTCTTTATGTCCTCCCGAGTACCCCTACCCAACGAACCCCCCCAAAAAGATGTCGTGTCTGCAGCAAGCGCGGATATAGGCGTGACACCCACTATTATTGTCCCTCCTGTCCTGACAATCCTGGTCTTTGCATTGGTGAATGTTTGAACGCTACCATTCACTAGTTGAGTATTAGCGTAGGGTACAGCATTCCACAGACTAGGCACACTTTCACAGGGTCTCCCAAGATGCCATCGCATTTTGAGGGACCCGAACCTGGAACCGGTTACAGTTATAAAAGTTAGTTGCAAAAAAAGGGTAAAAAAAAAAATATATATATAAAATAAAAAAAAATATAGTTGTCGTTTTATTGTTCTCTCTCTCTCTCTCTATTCTCTCTCTATTGTTCTGCTCTTTTTTTACTGTATTCTATTCTGCAATGATTTATTGTTATTGTTATTATGTTTTATCATGTTTGTTTTTCAGGTATGTAATTATTTATACTTTACTGTTTACTGTGCTTTATTGTTAACCATTGTTAACCATTTTTTTGTCTTCAGGTACGCCATTCACGACTTTGAGTGGTTATACCAGAATGATGCCTGCAGGTTTAGGTATCATCTTGGTATCATTCTTTTCAGCCAGCGGTCGGCTTTCATGTAAAAGCAATCCTAGCGGCTAATTAGCCTCTAGACTGCCTTTACGAGCCGTGGGAGGGAATGCCCCCCCCCCCCCCCCCACCGTCTTCCGTGTTTTTCTCTGGCTCTCCTGTCTCAACAGGGAACCTGAGAATGCAGCCGGTGATTCAGCCAGCTGACCATAGAGCTGATCAGAGACAAGAGTGGCTCCAAACATCTCTATGGCCTAAGAAACCGGAAGCTACGAGCATTTTATGACTTAGATTTCGCCGGATGTAAATAGCGCTATTGGGAAATTGGGGAAGCATTTTATCACACCGATCTTGGTGTGGTCAGATGCTTTGAGGGCAGAGGAGAGATCTAGGGTCTAATAGACCCCAATTTTTTCAAAAGAGAGTACCTGTCACTACCTATTGCTATCATAGGGGATATTTACATTCCCCGAGATAACAATAAAAATGATTTAAAAAAAAAAAAATGAAAGGAACAGTTTAAAAATAAGATAAAAAAGCAAAAAAATAATAAAGAAAAAAAAAAAAAAAAAAAAGCACCCCTGTCGCCCCCTGCTCTTGCGCTAAGGCGAATGCAAGCGGCGGTCTGTCGTCAAACGTAAACAGCAATTCCACCATGCATGTGAGGTATCACCGCGAAGGTCAGATCGAGGGCAGTAATTTTAGCAGTAGACCTCCTCTGCAAATCTAAAGTGGTAACCTGTAAAGGCTTTTAAAAATGTATTTATTTTGTTGCCACTGCACGTTTGTGCGCAATTGTAAAGCATGTCATGTTTGGTATCCATGTACTCGGCCTAAGATCATCTTTTTTATTTCATCAAACATTTGGGCAATATAGTGTGTTTTAGTGCATTAAAATTTAAAAAAGTGTGTTTTTTTTCCCCAAAAAATGCGTTTGAAAAATCGCTGCGCAAATACTGTGTGAAAAAAAAAAATGAAACACCCACCATTTTAATCTGTAGGGCATTTGCTTTAAAAAAATATATAATGTTTGGGGGTTCAAAGTAATTTTCTTGCAAAAAAAAATAACTTTTTCATGTAAACAAAAAGTGTCAGAAAGGGCTTTGTCTTCAAGTGGTTAGAAGAGTGGGTGATGTGTGACATAAGCTTCTAAATGTTGTGCATAAAATGCCAGGACAGTTCAAAACCCCCCCAAATGACCCCATTTTGGAAAGTAGACACCCCAAGCTATTTGCTGAGAGGCATGTCGAGTCCATGGAATATTTTATATTGCGAGACAAATTTTTTTTTTTTTGCACAAAGTTGTCACTAAATGATATATTGCTCAAACATGCCATGGAAATATGTGAAATTACACCCCAAAATACATTCTGCTGCTTCTCCTGAGTACGGGGATACCACATGTGTGAGACTTTTTGGGAGCCTAGCTGCGTACGGGACCCCGAAAACCAAGCACCGCCTTCAGGCTTTCTAAGGGCGTGAATTTTTGATTTCACTCTTCACTGCCTATCACAGTTTCGGAGGCCATGGAATGCCCAGGTGGCACAAAACCCCCCCAAATGACCCTATTTTGGAAAGTAGACACCCCAAGCTATTTGCTGAGAGGTATCGTGAGTATTTTGCAGACCTCACTTTTTGTCACAAAGTTTTGAAATTTGAAAAAAGAAAAAAAAAAAAGTTTTTTCTTGTTGTTCTTCATTTTCAAAAACAAATGAGAGCTGCAAAATACTCACCATGCCTCTCAGCAAATAGATTGGGGTGTCTACTTTCCAAAATGGGGTCATTTAGGGGGGGGGGTTTGTGCCACCTGGGCATTCCATGGCCTCCGAAACTGTGATAGGCAGTGAAGAGTGAAATCAAAAATTTACACCCTTAGAAATCCTGAAGGCGGTGATTGTTTTTCGGGGTCCCGTACGCGGCTAGGCTCCCAAAAAGTCCCACACATGTGGTATCCCCGTACTCAGGAGAAGTAGCTGAATGTATTTTGGGGTGCAATTCTACATATGCCCATGGCCTATGTGAGCAATATATCATTTAGTGACAACTTTTTGTTAATAATTTTTTTTTTTTTTTTTTTGTCATTATTCAATCACTTGGGACAAAAAAAATAAATATTCAATGGGTTCAACATGCCTCTCAGCAATTTCCTTGGGGTGTCTACTTTCCAAAATGGGGTCATTTGGGGGGTTTTTGTACTGCCCTGCCATTTTAGCACCTCAAGAAATGACATACCGGTAGGCAGTCATAAACTAAAAGCTGTGTAAATTCCAGAAAATGTACCCTAGTTTGTAGACGCTATAACTTTTGCGCAAACCAATAAATATACGCTTATTGACATTTTTTTTACCAAAGACATGTGGCCGAATACATTTGGCCTAAATGTATGACTAAAATTGAGTTTATTGGATTTTTTTTATAACAAAAAGTAGAAAATATCATTTTTTTTTCAAAATTTTCGGTCTTTTTCCGTTTTATAGCGCAAAAAATAAAAACTGCAGAGGTGATCAAATACCATCAAAAGAAAGCTCTATTTGTGGGAAGAAAATGACGCAAATTTTGTTTGGGTACAGCATTGCATGACCGCGCAATTAGCAGTTAAAACGACGCAGTGCCAAATTGGAAAAAGACCTCTGGTCCTTAGGCAGCATAATGGTCCGGGGCTCAAGTGGTTAATAATAAAAAAAAAAACCTTTACAATCTCTTTAAGCTGTCCATATCTTCTCAGGGTCCTACTGAGTGTTTTAACTCACGGAAATCTCTGTATTTGCATAGTTTAAACAAAGTCAGTGAGATTTGCCTAGGTCCACTATACAATCATGTTTCAATAACAATGTAGTGCAAAGACCAACTTAAACACACATAAACTGAATCTATTATTTAGGGTCTGGGACTACATAATTGTGGGTAAAACTAAAGGAGATTCTATGATAGCCTAACATGGGGCTAGAGTACACTGGTTTTGCAGTTTTCTAGGCTCTTCTGGGTCTTTGCTGTTCAAGGACTTAAGAATGAAAGCAGTTTATACTCTTGTAAATATTTCAGTGTACATTAAAGCAGCTCTTCCGCCTATGTACAAAAAAATTAGAAGCAAGCAGCTACAAATACTGTAACTGCTGACTTCGTGACTGGCCCCACAGCTTCCTGGGGGGGGGGGGGTGCAAATTTTGCTGGACCAAAGGTGGTGGCCGGTAATTGTCAAATCTAGGTACCGCCTCCCCCAGACACAAAATAAAGTGCCAAAATTAGAGGAGGGGGGTGTCATAAAATGAATTGGTACATAACTTTTCTTATTTGAATGATAATTCTCTAACTGTATTTAATGCAGGCTGGATGAATTGAACCTCTCCTGGTGTGACTTTACAACGAGCCATGTGAAGAGCGCAGTGGTTAATTTTCCAAGAGGTTTAACCCAGCTGAATTTAAGTGGATATCGCCAGAACCTGGATTTAGCTGGTATATTAATTGAAACTAATTTCATCTGTATAATTTTATTCTGTTGTCTGTTGCTGATGCGTGTGAATCAGACTAATTTCAGCTAAATCCTATTTTTCTTGTAGATGTAGAGGCTTTAGTGCAAAGATGTCCTGAACTTACCAATTTAGATTTAAGGTAAGTAAAGCTTTTCATTGTACCCCTTAACAAATATAACACACAGGAAACCATTTTTGGGGGCTCAGTCAAAGTTTTTAGCAGGTGGGATCACTGTGACTATTAAACTCCACACCTACTGAGAATCCCATAATTCTGTATAGAGAAGATACAATATTAAAGCCTATTTCCTATTTTGCAGTCGAATGTGCAAAAACTTCACTACATTTTTGTGTTCCCATTCAGACAGTATGTCTATTTTTTACCCTTCTTTTTTTTTTTTTTTTTTTTTTTAATAACAATGTTTTTAGCGTGAGCCTGTCCCAAATCTATCATCCTCATACAATGCAAGAAGTCCAGCCTTTAAGCTGGGTTTACACTGATGCGGCCACGGGTCCTAGCATCCCTGTACACCTGTGCATCCCTGTACACCAATTCACAAATGTATCGGGTCCGAATTTTTGCCTGAATTCGCACGTAAAACGGAGCCAAAGACGCACAGGACCATTTTTCAATGCGAACCGCGGCCTCCTCGGAGCTATGTGAACCGGCTCTATCGAGAGCCGGTCACAGTCTCCTATCATGTGAATTGGATACCCGCATCCAATTCGCCTAAGTGTGAACCCAGCCTTAAACCTTTATCCCTTTAGTTAGGACAGAGTAGATTTACTAAACCTGGTGCAGCTGTGCATGGTAGCCAATCGGCTTCTGATCTTAGCTTGTTCAATTAAGCTTTGGCAATAAATGGAAGCTGATGGGTTCTTATTCAGAGTTGCACTCTCCAGCTTTAGTAAATAACCCCTAGTGTTCAAATCTAGTTACAATTGATGATCTGCCATCACAGTGCAGACGGGGTTAATTATGGGAAAACACAGCTGCTCACCCCTTCATTTAACAAAGAGCACTACATAGTATTTTTCCTTGCCAGAGGGTCCAGAATAGAGCATCCAAAAAAGTAAACTGCAACTTTTACAATATAATTTTTTTTTTTTTTTTTTTTAAGCTATGCTGTATGAATGGGAACATGTAGCAAATATAAAGTGGGTGTTATACCATTTTTGGCTGCAAAAGCGGCATATGTTCTGCTTACACTCTGCCTCAGAAGTGAATGCAGACTAAAGCTGATCTGGGGATGGTTACCTGTGCAGGGGGTCCCCTTCCCCATTGCAAGAGTTTACTGCTAATTTTGTCTAGGGCAGTGGTTCTCAACTCCAGTCCTCAGGACCCACCAACAGGCCAGGTTTGCAAGATAGCCGAAATACATCACAGGTGATATCACTTGCTGCTCAGTCATTGCAGTATTCTAGTCTGCAACTCCCCAAGGTAATACTTAAAATCTAGCCTGTTGGTGGGTCCCGAGGACTGGAGTTGAGAACCACTGGTCTAGGGACTGATGAGTAGGATAAATTGCTTCCCTCATTCCTCACTCCCCCGGTGCTCTGCTGTCCGAAATGCCTAAGGTGTAGGCAGTCCCTCAGTGTCCTCACATGCACTGAATAAGTAATCCAATCCCCCTAGACAACACAAGCAGTTAACACATGTATTGTGGAGGGGGGGGGGGGCTACAAGGGTTGCTTCTCACCATAGGATTGAAATGGCTTGGAGTGTGTGTATATAGTCACCTGATCACTTTTATCTACCGGAATCCCCTTAAGCTGGCCATAGACCGAATCTCAGCAGGGACCGTCAGAGATTCGAACCATGAATGTACAGGCTGAATCTACCCAAGTTGATCGATTAATTTGGGTACAGCCAGCCTGTCGGACTTTACATGCTATTATTATTAGCAGCTATTCTAGCCGCTGGCAGTAACCACTGTGTTCTCTTGGCGGGGATGGCTCCATGGGAGGGATTCCCCCATCAACATTGACTGTGATAGAAAATTGCTGCATCTATGGCCGGCTTTAATGCTGTGGATACACACGACTGAGTGCTTGCAATTGGTTTCCTAACAGAGACTTGTTCCGATCAAATCATTTGCCTACCCTTACAATACATTTACAAAGGGTGTTGAAATGAGGATTGTGAACATATTGTGCTGATAGCATGCGCCATTGCCAAAAAAATAGACCTGCTTTGCCAGTCCAAAAGTCCGTAAATGAACAGTTAAAAGCAGTTTGGAAACTGAAACCAAGGAAGCCTTGCTGCTCTTTGAACCATCCGGACACCGGATACTGAAAATACACAAAGGAAAAAAAGAGTGCACCGGCTCTTAGTTCAGTAATCTTTAATAAAAGTGAAAAAAAAAAAAACACAAGTAATGTTGCACTCACAATTGTAGGCATATGTCAGGCATGTCATCAAATGCAGGTTGTTGGTCTTCCGGTCTGTGGAGTGCTGGGTACGGCATCGGCCGCTGATTGGCTAGGTGCACTCTCCTTCCCTTCAGAGAGCCTGTGATGTGACAACCTTTGTGCATGTAGGTCCAGGGTGCAGTCAGCTGAGCTGTCCCTTGGCTGACAAGAGGAAGAGAGATGTCCACAGCATGATTTCTTTGCATTTGATGACATGTCTGACCTATACCTACAATTGTACTTCTGTGGTGTGTTTTTTTTTTTTTTTTTTTCTTTTTTAAAAAAGGTTAATGCACTAGGAGCCTTTGGGCCTTTTTTTCTTTTGTGTCTGTCGAAATAAGGATAGCTGTTATTAAAAATGTACACTAGTTGGCTTATTTTTTATTCATTTACACTGTAAAAAAAAAAAAAAAAAACCTAATTTTATATAGTATATTGAAATAAAAAAAACAGTACGGCATATCTAAGTCTAATTTTATATACATTATGACAGTAGTTTTCCCACACTGGTACATTTTCAAGTCCTTTTATGCTATGACAGTTTCTTTTGATATTGGTACGAAATTGGATGGTACCTTTTTACCAAAAAAATGTCCATGCAGGTAAGAGGCACCTGCAGATTAAAAAAAAAAAAGTAAAAAATGTGCAGTTTAGACTGCAGTTGAATAATGCCTGTGTTGTAGGTGTAAGACACGTATGTAGCTCCCAAACCCCGGCTGAAAGACTCCCAGAGATGACACCACTAAACCACTATATTCAAAAGAAGGGCTCACCTGTGGGGTAGCTTCTGTTGGTAGGATTGTGTTCCATGCTTCTCTAGTTAAATTAGATGCTGGTAGTAGCAGTAGAAGAAATATTGTGTCATGGGCGCTGTATAATGATATCTTTTTTTTCTGTGCAGTGACAGTGTATTGCTGACCCCAGAATGCTTTCCAATACTCCACCAACTGCTGCACCTCCAGCATCTTGGCCTCAGCCGCTGCTATCAGATCTGTCCTGCATCCTTGCTGTAAGTATTTACCTTACCAGCACAGTAATTGGACGGAGAGTTTTGTCTAGACAAAAGATGTATTTTCTAAAAAGTAAGTCATATAAACACATTTAAAGTACTGGTCATTACATTCAGCTTTAGCTGCAGTATGAATCTCATTCACAATATAGTGGGACCTCGGATTGCAAGTAACACGGTTTACAAGCGTTTTGCAATACCAGCTCTTATTTTTTTTTTTTTTTTTAAATCTCGTCTCGCAAGACGAGCAGGATTCAAGCCGCTGGGGTGTGCAGTACCGCATTTGGCCTGGGGTGCCGGTGACGCTCGGAGACACTCGGTTCCCAAGTGTCTCCCAGTGTCACCGGTGCCCCCACACCTCTGGCCACGTGCGGTACTGCGTAGACCAGCAGTGGCTGTGGCACAGATTATCTGAGTTTCCATTATTTTCTATGGGGAACCTCGCTTTGATATACGAGTGCTTTGTATTACAAGCATGCTTCTGGAAGGTATTATGCTCGTAATCCATGGTATTACTGTAATCAATTGTTAAGGGCTTAATTTTTAAAGCAGCAGTATGGCCCTACCACGGACATACCGCTGCTTTAAAAAAAAAAAAAAAAAGGTTTTCAAGTCCTTGATTTGAGACCTTGGGCAAGCAGAGCACTACTGAAATTATTGAATTAAAAAAAAAAAAAGCTGGGAGGCCCATTTATATAACTCGTCATGAACATTAAGCAGTCTGGTCAATATTCCTTTCGCACACATTCCTGACAAATCTGGCTCATAAAATGGTGGGTGCTGCAGCAATTACCAGTTGGGTCCTGGAAACATCAAGCAAGTGTACGTATTCGCCAGCACACCATGGATCAACAACTTCCATCCAAAGGTCTTTAATTAAAGAGATCACATCACAGGGATAAGTGCAACGTTTCAGGGTCGTGCAGGGCCCCTTCGACAGGCATGTGATAGAGTGCAACAGTGTCAAAACAGAATATTGCTACATTATCCACCAATCAGAACATGTAAAAAATGGAAAAAAAAATGGTAACATCCCCCACCCTGTGACGTCAATATGACATCAGAATCCCCCCAGAAAACATTAAAAACTAACAAGCATCAAATAACCTAAGCCAGGCAGGGGCAATAAAACTCCCCTTTTTTCCATTTCTCCCCCCCCCCCCCCCCCCCCCCCGTTTTCTGTCTGTTGTGCTTTATTATCTTTCTTTCTTTCTTTCTTTCTTTCTTTCTTTCTTTCTTTTCTCCTTTTAGTTTTCTCCCCCCTTTTCCCTTGCTTTTTAGTTTTTTTCCCTTTTCTCCTTTTTCGTTATCTCTTCCATCTTCCTTTTTTTTTTTTTTTTATCTCCTTTTAAAGCGGGGTTCCACTCCAATTTTTCACTTAATCTTACCCCCTCAGTTAATTGCATAGATGTTCAAATGCCGTACAAAATTTTTTTTATCGCTGTAATTACCTTTTTATATTGTACTTTTATTGTGGCACTTCCTGTCTCTCCTCCCATGGGAGTAGGCGTGTTTATTGCCTTTCCCCGGTGCCGCACTGTCTCCTGGGAGCTTAGTGTCAGTGATTCAGTGTGTAAACAATGATCATGTGTGTGAACAAGCTGTGAATGAACAGCATTCACCGCATCCAGGAAATCAATGCTTGTGGGCTTCACATGCCCACAAGCAACATGGAAACAGCCAGCATCACATTTTTTAAGTTATTCTTCAGTACGAAAACGGACAGAGGCGGAAATATTACACCCAAACTGTGAGTATTATTTTGGGGTTAGCAAAGTGTCTCGATGACCTAAAAAAAAAAAAAAAATTGGTCGCCGGACTCCCGCTTTAAGTTCATGCTCTCCTATCCTTGCCCTGCTCTTGTCTCCCTCTTCCCATGCTTTTCTTGCTTTTCCTTCGCCTCGCTCCTACACACTTGCACTTTCTCCTTCACTGTGGTATACCTAATGCGGTGACGGCAATACCCGTGACGGCGGCCCCGCAGATAATCGTCGTCCTGTTGCCATGAGCGCCCTGCGCATGTGTGACACGCCGTGATTGGTGGCCGGGGCTCCTGGATAGAAACCTGACCGCTGGGTCCTAGTGCCTGCTTGTTTTTATCAGGCGCATCTGGTTGATGTGCCCGATCTAGTGAACATACACTGACGCCAGACATGCGGGCTGTATTCCGCAATATTGGAGTTGTATTGCCCCTGCCTGCTTTAGGTTACTTTGATGCCTGTTAGTTTTTAATGTTTTCTGGCGGGATTCTGATGTTATATTGACGTCACAGGGTGGGGTTGTTACCATTTTTTTTTTTTTTTTTTTTTTTTCCATTTTTTACATGTTCTGATTGGTGGCTAATGTATTTATATTCTGTTTTGACACTGTTGCACTTTATCACATGCCTGACAAAGGGGCCCTGCGTGGCTCACACATTGCACTCATCCCTGTGATGTGATCTCTTTTATTTTATAACCTTTGGACGGAAGTTGTCGATCCATGGTGTGTTGGCGAATATGAACAATTAAGCAGCCTGAATTTTATGAATGGGCCATAAAAATCTGTATTTATGCAACATTTTAATGTCAGGCAAATAGTGAGATCCTCTCTATCTTATTACATTCTATTATGCTAACAATGTGGTCTGAGAACCTTCAGACTAATGACATGGGGGGGAGATTTACTAAAACTGGTGCACACAGAATCTGATGCAGTTATGCACGGTAGCTAATCGGCCTCCAGGTTTTATTGTCAAAGTTTAATTGAATGTGCTGAAGTTAGGAGCTGATTGGTTACTATGCAAAGCTGCGCCAGATTCTGTGTGCACCAGTTTTAGTAAATCTACCCCAGTGTGTCTACAGATGAGGCCTCACGTGTGATCTGTTATGGGTTTTTTTTAAGGGAGGAATTTTGCTTTCTGTTATGTCAATGATCTTTTTAAAAGTACATGGAAAGTACTCTAGTTTACCCAACCCATTTGTCTTTTTATGATCATTATTTATTTATTTTTTCTATTATTCCCAACAGTGTATCTCAACTCCAGTTCTAAGGAACTCTCAGCAGATCTAGTTTTTAGCCCTCGATCACACTGAAAGCGGGTTTGAAATCGTGCGACTTCAGCTGAACTCGCACAAATTCAAACCCAGATTTCAGTCTGACTTCGGGGGGCGATTTGAAAGACATTTGTGCGGGAACAAAAAAAATACAATGATATGAGGAAGAATTAGCTGCCTGCCCCGATAACCTATGCAGTATGGAAATTTCCCTAGGGGGTTTTGTATTGCAGCAAAATGAGTCCAAAGAATTGTATGAAAAAAGTTTATTGCAAAAGATAATAAATACAAATACAGCTGTCCCTCAAGACAAGAGCTGTAAAACCAAGTGCTAGAAGGCATAAAATGCATAATTATACAATGGTACAATAAACATACGAATAGCATAATAACTGTAAAAAGTCATACAGAAAGACCCCAACACGTTTCAACCATAATATAGTAGCGGTCTTCTTCGGGAGGAAGGATATGAACTTCTAAGAGGTACAATATTTCAATCAGTATTGTTAAAAAAACAAAACAATAACATCGATTGATTGACAAAGGTTACAAAATAAATACTAAGATTTATATTTACCAAAGAACGACTTAATTTTGACCTTCTAGCAATTCTGTTTCAGACTGTCTCCCAAGGATCCATCCGTGCTCCCGCCCTACCCCCCTTTTCACACAGTAAACGTGACCTCTTGTATGTTCTCTCTGTAGCCTGTTGGATATGTTGCTCGTTTGAGGGGTGGGTGCCATTTTGGTTCTGCTGCGCTGTTTGGATCCTTGGGAGAATCAGTCTGAAACAGAATTGCTGGAAGTTCAAAATTAAGCTGTTCTTTGGTAAATATAATTCTTTATTTTGTAACCTTTGTCAATCAATCGATGTTATTTTGTTTTTTAACAATACTGATTGACATATTGTACCTCTTAGAAGTTCATATCCTACCCCTGAAGAAGACCGCTACTATATTATGATTGAAATGTGTTGGGGTCTTTCTGTATGACTTTTTACAGTTGTTATGCCATTCGTATGTTTATTGTACCATTGTATAATTATGCATTGTATGCCTTCTAGCACTTTGTTTTAGAGCTCTTGTCTTGATGGACAGCTGTATTTGTATTATCTTTTGTAATAAACTTTTTTCATAAAATTATTTGGACTCATTTTGCTGCAATACAAAACCTCCTAGGGAAATTTCCATACTACAGATGTCTATTGAAATCCTCCCCCCAAACGCTGCAAAGTCGGCGTTGAACCGATTGGGACAGTGTCGGCAATAGGTTGTGATTTTGCATGTCAAATCGCACCGATGTGAATGGGGGGCTTAAGGCAGTTTAATCTGTTACGTGTATTATCATCATTTTTGCAGCTGTTTCATCTAAGTAAAAACCTTGCACTGTATACATCTTGTTGTAATCGGATGCAGAATTAAAAAGCCAATCAGTCCATTCTAGAAGGAGCTGTGGAACACATACTGTACTTCTATTACAGTGATACTGTAATTGGTTTTAGTTGGTTTATTCCCCCCCCCCCCCCCCCCCTTATTTTCTGTACTGTATACAGTATATGCCGGAGCAGCGTTGTCACCCTAGGCTTCTCATTCCAGATTTGGTCTACAAGCTGGCATCATGCATATTGTCCATAACATACTGCCATGTTTATAAGAAGGATTTGTATTGCTGATACATATATATATTTTTACCTCCCACAGTGATCTGGGCAAGCACATGCCCCTGAAGACGCTCAGTGTATATGGCATAGTGACGGATGGTTCCTTGCAGTTACTGAAAGATTCGCTGCCTCACATTAAGATAAACTTTTCTTTCTTCAGTACCATTGCCAGGCCCACCACAGGCCACAAGAGGAACCGGGACATATGGGGCATAAAATGCAAGTTGTCATTAAACCGCACAGACTGTTGACAGGAAAGGAATCTCTGTCCCAGATATCCAGGAAACTTGAATTGACAGAATTGAACAAGACTTTCTACTTTTTACCCTATGAAGTACTGTGCGTAGCATTTCTAAACCAATCCTAACCTGGTGATAGTTTTGGATGAGGATCTACTGAACATTCCCGGGATGGTGCTGATGTGTCACGTCACACACACTGCCAGATGAATTTTTACAAAATTGGTCTAGTCTGTTGCCCAGAGCAACTAACCAAACATCTACTGCCATTCTCTCATTGCAGCCTGGTTGCTGTGGGCAGCACTCTATACATGGAGACTGGCTATTTCTGAATTTGCTGCTCACACAACACAGCACATATCCTATTTTTTAGTATTTTTACCCTTAATGGATTTATAGAAGATAGCAGTGAAGAAGGACTTCATGGAAACTGGTTTTAAACAATGCAATACAAAAAAAGAGGTTTCCGATGTTTTGTAGGGCTGGAAACATACTTGGAAACTAAACACCATTATTAAATTGCCTCTGATGCATGATTCCTGCCCTAATCTATCAGAGGACCAGTGCTGAAAAATGTATAGCAATGACAAAGCTGAATTTCAGGAAAACCACTAAATGCACAGTTAAATGCACATAAAGGAGCTATTTTAACACCAAAGGATTTGTTTCTGTCCATTCAGGTCTGAGATTTACACAGCTCAGCCACACAGCACAGCCCCATCTGGTGAAGCAAGAGACTTGATTTCTCTCTGCTGCAGTTAAGTAACACAGGTCTCTTCCTTTCCCCCACCCTGTGACAGAACAGCGAAAAGAGAAGCAGCAGACTGATGAGTAAATCTGTCACTCTGCTCTGTTATTCCACCTGTATGTCTGTTGGCACATGAGCACTTCAGCACACCTGACTGGCTCCTTCTGATGCTTTCCCCCTCCAGGTCTGATCTCTGTGTACAAAACTGATTCAGAGTTAAATTAAGGAACTTTCACTGCTTGCATTAAAAATCCATTTACTGATGTATTACTGATTTAGGCCCCGTTCACACAGACATACGTGTGAGGGCAGTATTTGCCTGCATAAGGAGGCGCTGTGCCGTGCAGCGCAGCCAGTCTCATTTGTGTCAGTTGGGACTTAGTGGCTGCACAGACACAGCCGCTCCTCCCAATTTGACAGCCGCATGGGTGCAAGACTCCTGAATAGGGATGGGCCCAGGCGTGTTCGAATCCTAGTCCCAACCCACCTGAGCGATCCTGCCAGGAAACCGTCACTGCACACCGCCAGTCATGAGCAGCCTAGTCAGAGCGTGTGTATGTGCAGCTGCGGGCCGGGAAATGCCTCACTGCCTATGATTGGTGGTGTGCAGTGACGGCTTCCTGGTGGGATTGCTCAGGTGGGCTGGGATTAGGATTCGAACACGCCTGAGCCCATTCCTACTCCTGAATGCAGAGAGTGCATTCGGAGCCATGCACAGGCACAACTGTCAAATTGGGACCAGCCGCTGCGCCCCAATTGAAATGAATGGGACTGCCTGCATGTGGATGCACAGAACATTTAAGCATCCCCAACCGTGAAACAGTCCTCACATGGGTGTATGCTGTAGTACACTCGTGAGCGAGGGCCTTACAGGCCTCCATTAATATGTATCTTTGATATCTGCCTGAAGTTCAGCATTAAAATACTGTGCATTTTTTAGTTTGCGTCCGTGAAACCAAAATCTGTCTTATACTGGCTTTCTCCCCCATCACACAAGCATTATAGGGGCTTCAGTTCAATCTGCTGTGCTTTTGGGGAGAGCCATTCACATACAAAGTTGTGCCAGGTTGATGTCTTCTTCATATGCTCAGTGCAGAAATACACCAGGAAGTTTTTTTTAATGAGACTTCTTTCCTGGATTATTTTTAACATTCGTTTTAACCCAATCTACATAGACGTGTCACATCTGAGTCAGCCTACTTTTTTAGTTGTTTACGTAGAAATTAGGCTTTGATATTTTTATAATATGTAAGGAAATCTTTCTTGTGAGAAGCATGGAGCCTGCCATTGCTGTTTTCTCATTCTACAAAGGATAGCTATTTGGCTGTTTATGCTCCAGATGCAGGTGAGGAGTTCTGGCTTTGTTGATGATCAGCATACTTGTTTCAGGTCAGTGACTTAAAGTGTATGAAAACCCTAACAGCAATCTTCTATTGGTCTGTTAAATATACTAATGAAAGAATATTTATTTAATAAGTGCAAAATAATAGGGACGCACCGATATCATTGCCGAGCATTTTCACGCATATGCGTACTTGTGAAAATTCTCCCGATACCGATACTTTGCAGTGCGATTTGCGTCAATACAAAATGAATGGGTGCAAATCGCACTGCAAAGAATCACATACGATTTAAACAGGAATGCGGTGTGATTCCTGTCCGAATCGCATGCTATTTTCCACACAGCTCCTGTGTTTATAGAAAGTGAAAAGCGCCATCTAGTGGGCAGTTTATTAAAAATGTTAGGACTCGCAGTACATATCTGGCCAAATGCAACCTTTTTTATAGGTGTCCTGGTCCCACCGATAATAGAAAATCACAGCCGCTGGAGGAGATGTAGAGGTGGTCCGCCCCCAAGCTGACATCACTTCCTCCCTTTACCCATGGGGTAACGGAACTTCTCCTCCAGCCCTGTGAGCACCTCCAGTGGCCATGATTTTCTATCATAGGTGGGACTGGGACACTGTGCAGCTTTTGCACTTGACCAGATATGTACTTAATGTGAGTTCTAACATTTTTAATTAACTGCCCACTAGATGGCACTTTTCCCTATATCTATTCTATCTACACACACGCAGTGGGGGAAATCACATGTGATTCAGATCGGAATTGCACAGCATACCTGTTCAAATTGCTTGCGATTCTTTGCAGTGTGATGTGCGCCCATTTTATTTTGTATTGACGCAAATCCACCTCAACATATCAGTACCCGGGAACCGCGAATACTTGACCAAAAGTATCGGTACTCGTAGTTGCCGATTAAAAAAAAAAAAACAGTATCGGTGCAACCCTTCAAAATGACCTTTTCATCCTGCCAGAAATCCTAAGAAAAGAAAACCTATGCATTAACCACATTTTAAGACTGGCAAGCTGTGATATATAACATTTTTAGATTTGACTAATGATTGTGTGTGGACACTAGCGGTACTCCATATGTAGGGAGTTGGCAATGACAGCCGCCATGTTTCTCTTTAATACTAAGAGATGAGACTTGGGTTCTCTTTACTGACACTAGGAGGAAGTAAATATTTCCCAACAATCGGTTTGCACCAGCCAGATGTAAAAATAATCACCACTTATATCGGGGTACCTCTAGTTGGAAAGGCAGCATCTTGTGCTGTTTATCATGAAGTTTTATTGAAGCACAGAAGCAGTGAGCGCAGTTTTTATAAACATCACCTGTAGTGTCTTATTTAAGTGACAAAACACATTTCTAATTGCTCACTCCTCTAGGGAGGAACTTGGGTGGGGGTTGTTGGGGGGTTTTTAATATTGTGAACTTAATTGCATATTACTACTCCGGGGGGATCGAACATTACTGTGACTTCCCTGCTTCTGGAGAATGTGACATTCCTGTGTCCTAGAGCAAGAATATTCTATTGTTTCCCAAACTCAATGTAAGGTGTGCCCTTTTAGATCCACTTTTTATATTGATGAGCACACTTTTTTTGTGTGTGTTACCACCTGAAATTCACTAATAACGCTACACCTTTTTTTTTTTTTTTTTCCTGTCACTTGGAACTTTATACTATAGTCCTCGTTTAGAGCATTTGATGCCATGGGGGTTTATTTACTAAAAGTAGAGAGTGCAAAATCTGGTGCAGCTCTGCATGGTAGCCAATCGGCTTCTAACTTCAGCGTGTTCAATTAAGCTTTGACGATGAAAGCGGATTGGCTACCATGCAGAGCTGCACCAGATTATGCACTCTCCAGTTTTAGTAAATCAACCCCTTATGCGTCAGACACTGTGCTAAAACCTCTTTCTGACCAGTACCAAAATTCACCCTTTCCAGCCCTTTTTACTGGATCTCAGGTACTTTTACTGCTGTTTTGGCTGAACACTGCCTTTACACTCAATATGTACAGAAAGAGGGCTGACCACCGCTGCGGCTCTATGACTAACGTTCTTCAATTCTTAGCTCTAAAATATGTCTGATGTTCTCATTAGCTAGTTTGTTTAAAATGATAACTCAATAACTCACTCATAGTGATTCCATGCTTAGTCCATGCAAAGGAATACCTTTTATCTATTGGAAGGATATGACCTGTTTTACCTGTCAGTGCCGGTGATTGGACCAGTGATGTCACATGGGGGGTGGGACGGTATCCTCAGCCAGCCTAAGCTTCCTTATGGACTTACACAGGGTGTTCTCTCTCTTTGCTTCTGACTGCTAATGAGGGGAATTTACTAAGACTGAATCAAAGAGAAACATGGCCACCAATTGGCTTCTAGTTTTCTTTTTCAAAGCTTAACTGAAGAAGCCGAAGTTTAGAAGTTAAATGGTTACAATGCACAGCTGCTCTAGTTTTAGTAAATTCCCTTCAATGTATCAGTGGGGGGAACAAAGGAAGGTATGTGCTGCTGAGGAAATGAAGTGAACCTGCTTATGTAATTAGCACATTTTTTTTCCCACTGTGTACAGGTGATGATGGGACCTACAGGTTGTCTTTTTGTTGTATATTTGGGAGGGAGGGGGGAGGCAGGGGGGTGACTGGATAAATTGATCAATTTAAAGCTGAGTTCATTTTTGTGTTTACTAAAAGTCAGCAGCTACAAAAAGTGTAGCTGCTGACCTTTAATAAACACACGCTCGCTTGTCCCACGATCCAGCGATGTGGCCGCCCGAAGCCTCGGTTCTCTCCCCTGCCTCGGCATCACTAGTGTGGGCACCCGGCTGTGACAGCTTGTGGCTTCACAGCTGGGTGTGCATGTGCAAGTCGGGCTGCACGTCCTGAATGGCCGAGATATCTTCTGGGACAGGTGACATGTCCCAGAAGATTGCAGGGAGGGGTAGAGGAGGCGGTGGGAGCTGGGTTCCTGTCAAAACTAGGTACCCACTCTCGCCACCCCCAAAAAAAATAACATGCCAAAAGTGGCATGTCAGGGGGATAGGGGTCCTTAAAGCAGAAATTCCACTTTTGGGTGTAATGCCGCTTTAAAGCTTAGCAATAATTCTGTTCTGTTTTAGTATGTTTGTTTTCTTATGTTTTATTTTCTTATCAGTATTTTTCATTTTACACAACGTGACCAAAATGTGTTGGGGGTGGGTGATGCGCTTAGTATTCAGTAGAATTTGCAGGAAAGTAACATATGCTTAAAGGTTAACTCCTTCTTTTGGACCATGTTCCGCTATTATTAAGGATGTATGTATGGACCCTCCTAAAATTCTTTCCCTGTGACAGCATGAGCGTCATTCAGAGAGCTGTGGATGAATGAAGAACATGTCCTGTCACCACAGAAGTCAGACTTGTGGTACTGAATGGGACACTTTTTTTTTTTGCTTGTAAAGCAGCCCATAGATTACATTTTTTTTTTTTTTTTCCTTCCGTCACAGGTGAAAGGAAAGAAAATCGTTTGATTCCCCCTTCAATGCAGTCAGTGTTGATGGGGGAATCCCTCCCACAGCGTCAGCAGAACACAATGATCACTGCTGGCGGCTAAAGCTGCTGGCAGTTATTGCATGAAGCAAATCCAACAGGCTGGTAGTCCTGAAGTCGATTGATAGGACTTCAGGACTATCCATAGATGGATTAAATCTCCACCCGTTCAGCAGGGACAGATTTGATCCGTCTATGGCCAGTTTTAGTATTTTATTTTTGTGTATCCTTTGGAAACTAAAACAGGGAAAAAAAATACTAAAACTGGAGAATGTGCAAAGTAACCAATCGGCTTCTAACCTCAGCTTGTTAGGCCCCTTTCACACTGGGGCGGTAGGGGGCGTCGGCGGTAAAACAGCGCTATTTTTAGCGCTGTTTTACCGCGGTATTCGGCCGCTACCGGTGCGGTTTTAACCCCCCGCTGGCGGCTGAAAAAGGGTTAAAACCACTCGTATAGCGCGGCTATAGCTGCGCTGTCCCATTGATTTCAATGGGCAGGAGCGGTGAATACACCGCTCCAAAGATGCGGCTGACAGATTTTTTTTTTCTTCTCCTGCCAGCGCACCGCTTCAGTGTGAAAGCCCTCGGGCTTTCACACTGAACAAACAGCGGAGGCTGTTTAGGGGCGGTTTGCAGGCGCTATTTTTAGCGCAATAACGCCTGCAAACCGCCCCAGTGTGAAAGGGGCCTTACTTGTTATGAAAATGAAAACTAGAAGTTGATTGGTTGCCGTGCACAGCTGCTCCGGTCTTAGTAAATTCCCCCCATAGTACACAGGAAGGGTTATAAACCACAACTTTTATAGCTGCTGGAAGTAGTAGAAAAAGCGCCATGTTTGACCTGCTGTTTCTCACAGTAAAATTCACAATGTCACCTAAGAAAATTTGTAGATATTTCACTTTACTCACAGAATGATGAAATCAGGCTTGCAGGTAGGAGTGCCTCCCATTCTGTAAGTCAATGGGGGGGGGGCACGCATGTCTATAGAGGAGTGGAGGAATATTACCAGTATAGAGAAGGCCATTTAAAATGAGCAGACAGTATGTTGGGTAGTGAAATCTCACTCATAGTTTGCAGCCATAAACACTGTATGGACAAGTGACCATCGCACCTAATATGAGCTTGTTGGGTATCTCATTCCAAAACCAAAGACACCCCATTCGTACCCCCCACCCCTGCTATAACAGCTTCCACTTCCGGGAAGGCTTTCCACAAGATTTTGAGGTGTGCCTGTGGGAATTTGTACCCATTCAGCCAGTGGAGCTTTTGTAAGGCCCATGTCCTGGTGTTGGATGAGGACCAGGCTTGTAGCTGTCATTCTTATTCATCTCAAAGGTGTTCTGTAGGGTTGAGGTCAGGGCTCTGTGTAGGCAACTTGTGTTCCCTCATTCCACACTCCTCAAACCCTATCTTTATGGACCTGGCTTTGTATACCTGAATGCTATCATTTTGGAGGGGTGTCCACACTTATTACACTATATAGCTATGTCACAGCCAGGACGGTGGACTGAAATAACTACTGTATGTGCATTGCTTTCAAAATATGGCATGTAAAATACTTAATATCTGTTTCAGCTATGTATATAATCTGTCTACCCAGATGAGCTTATTTAAAATGTTTAAAAAAAAAAAAAAGTCTGTGTGTAGCATAATCTGTCTACAGGTTATTTTGGGTTTTTTGTTTTGTTTTTTTATACAAATTCTCGATTGTCGTCTCTGCAAGCCTGTAACAAATATAAAACAGTTGACATTGTAAGCGCATATTTGAAACTTTATAAAAATATTTTTTCAACATGTCTTTTTTTTTTTTGGTTAATGATGAAACATTCAGTAATATTCATTTGTTGAGAAAAAGAACTGTATACACAGCAAGGATTGTAGCCAATTTTATTAAAAATATGAAAAAAATACGTTGTGCTGTTGTTTTAACCAGCCATAAAAATATTAATAAAAGTGCAAGGGGGTGGGGGGCACGTACACGCACACACGCACACACGCACACACGTACACACACACGTACACACACACACGTACACACACACACACACGTACACACACACACACGTACGCACACACACACGTACGCACACACACACGTACACGTACACACACGTACACGTACACACACGCACACACACACACACACACACACACACACACACGTACACACATGGTGAACAGCAGTCTCCCAGTGCAATGCAATCAGACCATCCCAAATGGTAATACAGTATATCTCAAAAGTGAGTTCACCCCTTACATTTTTGTAAACATTTTATTATATCTTTTCATGTGACAACACTGAAGAAATGACACTTTGCTAAACTGTAAAGTAGTGAGTGTACAGCTTGTATAACAGTGAAAATTTTGCTGTTCCCTCAAAATAACTCAACACACAGCCATTAATGTTTAAACTGCTGGCAACAAAAGTGAGTACACCCCGTAAGTGAAAATGTCTAAATTGGGCCCAATTAGCCATTTTCCCTCCCCAGAGGGAAAATGTGACTCATCAGTGTTACAAGGTCTCAGGCGTGAATGGGGAGCAGGTGTTAAATTTTGGTATTATCGCTCTCACATACTGCTCACTGGAAGTTCAACATGGCACAGAACTCTGAGGATCTGGAAAAAAAAGAGAAATGTTGCTCTACTACATAAAGATGGCCTAGGGCAGTGATGGTGAAACTTGGCACCCCAGATGTTTTGGAACTACATTTCCCATGATGCTCAGCTACACTGCAGAGTGTATGAGTATCATGGGAAATGTAGTTCCAATACATCTGGGGTGCCAAGCTTAGCCATCACTGGCCTAGGCTATAAGAAGATTGCCAAGACCCTGAAACTGAGTTGCAGCACGGTGGCCAAGACCGTATAGCAGTTTAACAGGACAGGTTCCACTCAGAACAGGCCTCACCATGGTCAACCAAAGAAGTTGAGTGCCACGTGCTCAGCGTCATATCCAGAGGTTGGGAAATAGACGTATGAGTGCGGTCAGAATTGCTGCAGAGGTTGAAGGGGTGGGGGGGGGGTCAGCCTGTCACTGCTCAGACCATATGCTGCACACTGCATCAAATTTGTCTGCATGGCTGTCGTCCCAGAAGGAAGCCTCTTAAGATTATGAACAAGAAAGCCTGCAAACAGTTTGCTGAAGACAAGCAGACTAAGGACATGGATTACTGGAACCATGTCCTGTGGTCTGATGAGACCAAGATAAACTTATTTGATTCAGATAGTGTCAAGAGTGTGGCAGCAACCAGGTGAGGCGTACAAAGACGTCTCTCTTGCCTACAGTCAAGCACGGTCGTGAGAGTGTCATAGTTTGGGGCTGCTGGCACTGAGGAGCCACAGTTCATTGATGGAACCATGAATGCCAACATGTACTGTGACCTACTGAAGCAGAGCATGATTCCCTCCCTTCGGAGACTGGGTTGCTGGGCAGTATTCCAACATAACGACCCCAAACACACATCCAAGATGACCACTGCCTTTCTAAAGAAGCGGAGGGTAAAGGTAATGGACTGGCCAAGCATGTCTCCAGACCTAAACCCTATTGAGCATCTGTGAGACATCCTCAAACGGAAGGTGGAGGAGCACAAGGTCTCTAACATCCACCAGCTCCGTCATGTCGTCTTGGAGGGGTGGAAGAGAATTGCAGTGGCAACCTGTGAAGCTCTGGTGAACTCCATGCCCAAGAGGGTTAAGGCAGTGCTGAAAAATAATGGTGAAAACACAAAATATTATACTCACTTTTGTTGCCAGTGGTTTAGACATTAATGGCTGTGTGTTGAGTTATTTTGAGGGGACAGCACATTTACACTGTTATACAAGCTGTACACTCACTACTTTACATGTATGTTTGTGAGATACTGTATATATAAAGAAAGTTCAAAAGGATTGCTGCACAAAAATGTATCAAAAGCGTTCAATCATATAGTTACAGTTTCGGGCTATGTTGCTGACGCGCTAACTCAGACTGGAATTGGAACTTGAATATTCTTTTCACACCATTTATAAGAACGCACAATTGGAATCCAAGTGCATTAACAAGATCATTATCAATCATCACGTGTCAGATCTCTTCAATCAAAATGAAAAGGCTAGAGGCTGGATTCAAATTCCTGTAATATAAAAGAGAAAAACATATGCCTTTTTATCTTCATATTCAATAAATGCAATATAATTTAAAACAGGTCATATGTCAAACAACCCATGATTCATGAGTCACTCATATGGGAAAAAAAAAAAAAAAAAAAATATATATATATATATATATATATATATTTATTCTAACCTGCTCAATGGGTTGTTTGCAAGTTGCAATTGGGGCAGATGTTATTTTCACTGTTCTCTCTTTGCTGGCTCCTCACATCAACTGATTCTCCCTCCCGGCTAACTCCACCTTTGGGCTGGAGAAGCAGTGATGGAAATATTTCACACTAAGGGCCAGTGAGGTCCTCAGATCTTACTTTCATAAACTGTTCGTTTGTGCAACCATGAATGAGAGAAACATTGTGTGCTGAGATGATCAGCAAAAGACATCTCCGCTGATCATCTCAGTTTCATAAACAGCTAATGATTTGCAACCTATACTAGCACATTATGTATAACTTGCCTTAAAACGAAGCCCTCCAGCAGCACACTGTCACCACTAACAGGGCTTCCATCTTCACCCGGTCTTTCTTCCGGGTTGGCAGGCTTCGGTCCTTTGATTGGACGAGCTGCGATGACGTCACTTCCGTGCATGCTCGAGGTATGTCATTCCTTTAGAGCACATGCGCCATTGCCATCACCTTCACAAGTAAATATCTCCTAAACAGTGCATGTTTAGGAGATATTGACTGTATGTTGGAAGTTCACGTTTTTATATCAGACATTTATGGATTTTTACTGCCCGATTAATAAAGCCATTTGGCCTGTTGGAAGTAGTCTTGGAATGTAAGTACAGCAAGTATAAATAAATAAATGGGACTTCATCTCCTGAAGGATGTTCTTGCATAGGCCTCCTCCTGTGATGTATGGGGGGGGAGGTAGAGGAGCATCAGCTAAGACTGCATTCACACCTGAGCGTTTCGTTTTCAGACAGAAAGTCGTGCATTTTTACACAGGTCAAAAGGTCACCCATGTAAAAAGTAGAGAGGTCGGTGGACACCCGGATCCATAGTGAACATACCCGTTACCCACAAAGATCTACGTATATGCTGTTACCTTACAGCAGTAAGGTAAGGGGACATCTATACATTGCGTACTGCACTGAGGATAGGAAGTCACCTCTTTTTTTGCACTTTATATGGAGTTTTTGTTACAGAAGAAGACACTTCATGGATTTTGCACAGTTTTTTATTGTTGTTTTATTATTAAGAAGAAAAGGACATTGTATAGACACTGCACATCATTTTGTCATTTATTATTCATTAAGAAGTCAAGGACGTTTGTTTTTGATTAGAGCATTTACTCTTTAGCACTTGGTATTCTAGTGTATTTATTACTTGCACATATGCACATTGTCACTTTATCTGTTACCAACTTGATAACAAAAAACTTGCCACCGCCCTCATCTATAGCTGGCTATCGCAGTAAGCGACATCAGAAGGCTAAAACAGGTAACAACAAAGCCTGGGGAATGCCCAGGAAAAAAAACAAGCCTACTTACCAACCAGCTCGCAGACAACCAAATTAACCTGTCTAACAGTATGCGTTAAAAACAGGGGTTTAGTTGCATGTGTTATTTGCAAACGCATGCGTAAGCCACAGAGGCTCTTCACGGTACAATTTGGTTGTCTGCGAGCTGGTTGGTAAGTAGGCTTTGGTTTTTTCCTGGGCCTTCCCCAGGCTTTAAGCGGCATTGGAAGGCTAAAACAGGTAACAACAAAGCCTGGGGAAGGCCCAGGAAAAAACCAAAGCCTACTTACCAACCAGCTCGCAGACAACCAAATTGTACCGTGAAGAGCCTCTGTGGCTTACGCATGCGTTTGCAAATAACGCATGCAACTAAACCCCTGTTTTTAATGCATACTGTTAGACAGGTCAATTTGGTTGTCTGGGAGCTGGTTGGTAAGTAGGCTTGGGTTTTTTCCTGGGCATTCCCCAGGCTTTGTTGTTACCTTTATCTGTTACCAGCCCAGTCATGGCTGTTTGATATGTAACACATTGGCACTTAATTGTCTATATTTTTTAATTCACCTATTGTTGACATCTATTTTTAAATCATACAGCACAGCACTATCTGTATTTACTTTAGAGCTTTGGTTCAACCTTCAGTGCTTGCAGCAGTATACTTTATCTATTTAGTGGCGCAGGGTTATCTCACTTTCATCAAAGGCTAGCTGTTACTGTAAATTAATCTGGGTCAAGGCAGGTATTCACCAACTAATGTTGCCCCCTTGTGGAAGAGAATATTATACTTCCTGGAAAATGTTTGGGGGGGAATAACATACTTCCTGGTGATTAGTAAAAACGGCCCCTTATAGCTTCTCACTGAGCAGAGGACTACATGGGCGGGCAGAGGGTGTTTGTGTGTTGTGTCTGAGAATGCTTTAAAAGGCAATGTTCAGCAAGGGTCTTTCCCTTTGTCCTAGAGCCCAGCCAGAATACAGAACTTGAAAGGAAGGACTTACGGTATCGTATCACCTCTGCCCTTTGATCGGCTCTGTATTATTCTTTTAGTGTTTGTTAGCATTTCTACTTTCCTTGTAAATAAATTAGATCTTTGCTTATTTGAGCATTGTGTTTATTTCTATAGCTAACATTGTTATGATATCATTACCATTAACATTATCAGAGCTTTGATAGAACAGCTAACTGTAGAAATAGGTAAAAAATCAGCCAAGGGAGTTTACCCCCACTTTATGAGGGCTAAATCTAATTCTGGCTATTTTTAGGGTGTTTGTAAAAAAAAAAATTATATCAAATACTTACCATAATTTTCCTTTCCTGATAGACTCCATGGCAGCAACGTGTGGGTTAGCCCCGCCTCCATAATTACCCAAAAGGACCCCTCTCCCATAAATCTTTGCTCTAGGCTGCTATCCATGTTCCGTAACTAACCTACTCCAGACATTTGGGAGGGAACTCCTGCTGCCATGAAGTCTATCAGGAAAGGAAAATTACGGTAAGTATTTTATATAAATTTTCCGTTTACCTGACAGACTCCATGGCAGCAACGTGTGGGAAATAACTCGCCATACACACCCGGGCAGGCAAAATGTTGAGCAAAGAAACCAAAATTTAACATTGTCAACCGACAATACTTGTAAACCAAAATTAATGGATGACAGAGCAGTTGGTTCAACACAGTAATAAGAGACAAATGTGTTAGAAGACCAAGAGGCCGCTCTACAAATGATTTCAGGCGGAACATGCCGAGAAGCTGCCCAAGAGGTCGAGATACTCCGGGTCGAATGAGCCGTCACTGCCTCATGAGGAGCCAAGCCCTTTGCCATGTATGCCCTCTAAATAGTCTGCACAATCCAGGAAGAAATTGATCTGACCGAAGCTCGCATTCCTTTGTTTTTACCATGGAGAAGGACGAAGAGACACTCTGTTTGAAAGGAGCCGTAACCTCCAGGTATTGTTTTAGAGTGTGGCCCGTCAAGAGGATGAACATCCTGATTGTCTGTTGTCTTAAAGCGGAGTTTCGCGAAAAAATTTTTTTTTAGATGTCAGCAGCTGCAGACTTTTAAAATAAGGACACTCACCTGTCCCGGGGTCCAGCGATGTCGGTACCCGAGACCGAACCGTCCCTCGATCCTCGGGTGCTGCAGCCGCCATTCTCACTGAGGGAATCAGGAAGTGAAGCGTTGCGGCTTCACTGCCCGGTTCCCTACTGCGCATGCGCGAGTCGCGCTGCGTGTCTACACTGATCCCCGTTGTGATGTGGGAACTGTGTATTTCCCACAACACAACGGGGGTGGGCGGGGGGTTTGCGGCTAGCTATACCCGGAAGTGGGTGCAGATACCTGTATTATACAGGTATCTGCACCCCCCTCCCCCCTGAAAGGTGCCAATTGTGACACCGGAGGGGAGGAATCCGATGAGCGTAAGTTCCACTTTAGGGTGGAACTCCGCTTTAAAAGTAGGAAGCACAATCACTTGGTTTTCATGGAAGACTGAGGTCACTTTAGGGGTTGACCCTAACATGGGAATCAACACTGCTCTGTCTGGGGAAAAAGGTCAGAAAAGGTTCCTCCGAACCTAATTTCTAATTTCTGAAAGTCTTTTGGCCAAAAGTCACAGCTACCAGGAAAGCAGTCTTGAGCGTGAGGTCTCTTGTGGAAAGGGGTTTGTCAGGATCTGATCCGAGATTCGAGAGAAAATCTAAAACAAGAGGGAGGTCCCATTTGGGGAACCTAGGTCTTCTTTAAGGTTTAAGCCTGATGGCTCCTTTAAAGAACTGACGGACCATAGAATGATTTGCCCATGAAACTCCTGTGAAGGCCGAGATGGCTGATACTTGCACTCTTAGTGAGCTGACTGCCAGAGACAGGTCAAGTCCTGATTGAAGAAAACTCAGTATGTCTTGAACTGCTGGAGAGTTACAAAGATTCGACCTGGAAGACATATGATCAGTGAACCTGGACCATATACGCTCATATACCCTAGTACTTTTCCTTCTGGCACTGAGAAGGGTCAGAATAGCTTCCTCAGGACAACCTAGAGCTTCGAGCCTTCCCCTCTCAAGAACCACACCCTGAGGTGTAGGCAGGATGGACACGGGTGTAATGTCGTGCCTTAACACAGTAGATCCGACCTGAGAGGTAGGGGAACTGGGTCTTGATAGCTGAGGAGTGATAACAGAGTGAACCAAGGCCTGTTGCGCCAGAAAGGAATCACTGCAATGATCTCCACCTTCTCTGTTCTGAGCCTCCGGAGAAATTGAAGAATCACCGGTACCGGAGGGAAGGCATAGGCCTTCTGAAACCTCCACTGATCTGAAAAAGCATCTGTCCCGTATGCCTGAGGGTCTCTGAACCTGGAATAATTTTTGGGCATTTTGTGATTGCATGGGGAAGCAAACAGAGAAACTCCAAGGGTCAGAAGCCATTCGAACACCAATCTGTGGAGAGGCCACTCGTTGTTCATTTGAACACGAGAAAGGAAGTCCGCCTGTACATTCTGAATCCCTGGAATGTAAACCGCAGAGATGTTGGACAAGTTCTTCTGAGCCCAGTTCATTATTGGCTCCACTTGCTGCGAGTTCCACCTTGCTTCCTTATGTAAGCCAACGCGGTTGTATTGTCCAACCTTAACATTACTGATGAATTCATTATTAGAAGGCGAAATGACAGGTGTGCCTGAAAAGCGGCCCTCAGCTCCAGTATGTTGGAGCCAATCCCCCTAGGAGGGGAAATTTATTTATTTATTATTTTTATTTATTTCAGGTACTTATATAATTCCATCTGCCCTGAGCCACTTCCAAAAGGCAGTGAGCGCCCCATCCCCCGATTGCTGGCATCCGATGTTATCGTGACCCATGAGATGGGAATGATTGAATGGCACTTGCGCAGAGTTTTCCCTTGAAGCCACCAAATGAGGGATGTTCTCATGGTTGGAGTAAGGTGTATGCGCTGGGTTTGGCTGGAAGAATCCCATTATTGAAGGAACCCTTTTTGGAAGGGCCGTGTATGCCATTTGGCCCACTTCACCATAGGAATGGTTACTGTCATCGTGCCAATTACTTTCAGGCATTGGAGAGCGAAGAGGTGAGATGACACGAGGGCTGTATGTATTCTGTCTCGAATCACTCCAATCTTCTCTTCTGGAAGGGAGATAGTGCCTTCCACTGTGTTGAAGTGAGCCCCTAGAAACACATAGGACCTTGGAAAAGACCCGAGGTGACGTCGCTAGACCGAAGGGTAGACACGTGAATTGCAGATGCTGGACGCCTAACGCAAAGCCACTGGCACGTGGAAGTAGGCATCTTTTAGATCGATTGAAATCAACCAGTCTCCCAGATGTACTGACTGTTGAATTGTAAGTAATGATTCCATTAATAATAATTCCTTCCGGATAAAGGAATTGAGATGGGTTAAGTCTATGACTGGTCTCCATGTGCCGTTTTTCTTTTGTATCATGAACAGAGGAGAATACATGCCTTTGCCCCGTTCGTCTTCTGGAACAGGGATGGCTGCGCCTTGATCCAATAAACAATTCACGTAAGTTAACAGGACCTGCTTTTTCTCTTCTGAACCTGGAAGAGTTGTAGGAACAAATCTGAGTCTTGGGGTGTTGATGAAGACCCACTTGTTACCAGAGGAGACTGTCTTGGCGATCCAGTAATCCTGGATTGAGGCTGCCCAGACATGCCTGAAGTGGAGAAGAGGAGCCCCCACCTGGCATGCCTGAGCGGGCCCAATCTCAAAAGGACTTAGTGGAGTCCTGGTTGCCAGAGGAAACACTTTTTGTGGGTTTTTTGAAAGAGGACTGCCTGGATTTTCAGGACCTTGAAAACTCCCGACCAGGTCTGTAGCTGCGCGCTTCCCTAGCGCGATCAGAAATTTGTCTTCTTGGGAATAGGCGTTTGATTCTGTAGGCGTGGGTCTTGAGGGAGGAAACCAGACTTACCACCTGTGGCCCGGGTTATGGCACTATCAAGTTTGTTTCCAAATAGTGAAGTTCCTTTAAAAGGAATTCGGCACCAAGCTTGTTTGGAAGCCAGATCCACCAACCATGGACGGAGCCATAAGGCACGACGTGCTGAAACAGCCGCCAACATAACCCGGGACATCAGGCGGATAACATCAATAGAAGCCTCCCCAAGAAAGGCGAACGCCAGACTGATCTCCTGGATAGGAGAGTCTTTAGCTGTTTCAACATACTTCTTAGGAACCCATCAACATTTTCAGACCAAGATTCCATAGCTTTGGATACTGCGGCTATCGCAAGTACTGGCTTGCATGCCATTCCTGATGTCAGGTAAATCCTTTTTAAATCTGAATCAATCCGCCTTTCTAAAGGATCTTTAAAAGATACAGTGACTTCTAAGCAGGGCTTTTATTTTTATCAGAGACTAGGTGCAGGAACTCCCCTTTCAGAGTCACCCCTTGTCTCCGCCCTCTCTCACCCCCGAGTACTGTCCCTTGGTTCCAGTCCCCTACCCACCTCCCAGCACCACCCCTTTTAGAGAATACAGAACTATGTAACATTTGTGGTGCTAAGTATTTTGTATGGAATTTGTCAATGATAACAAGAAAAGCAGTAAAACAGAACCCCTGCAGGCAGAAACAATAGACCCCCTCATTAACAAAAAAAATCCCACCAGCAACAATAGACTGCGTGCAAAAATATACCCCCCCCCCCCCCCAGCAACAACAAATCTCTCCACAGCCAGCATCAATAGACCCTTCAGCAGCCAGCAACAATAGGCCCCTCCCTAAACAGTAGATCCCTCCTAGCAACAACTGACCTCCCAGCAACAATAGACCCACTGCAAAAATAGGTCCTCTCCCACAACAATGGATCCCCCAGCAGCCAGTATCAACAGACCCTGCAGCACTCCCCAACACCCCTTGCCATTACATACATTCAGTCCTGGAGGTGCCGGAACTGCGGTCCCCCCGCGTTCCCGCTGAAAAAAAGCCCTGCTTCTAAGGGAAGAGTTACATATCGTACTAGTCTCATAAGTGCTGCATCCACCAAAGGAGCTGACTCAAAGTGTTTTACTTCCTCTTCCTTGAAAGGATACAGTTTCAAGACTTTAGATTGCATGGAACTCTTTTTGTCCATCTTGCTCCATTCATCAGATATGACGTCACCCAGCTCAGAGAGAAAAGGAAAGTATTGTTGCTCCTTATTGATCTGCTTGAAGAATTTTCTCTGTTTTGGGGGGGAAGTGACAGGGTCTTCCCACTTCAGAGCCTCTCTTACTGCTTTCACCAAGGAAGGAACCAAAGCATATTCAAACCCCATTCCAGGATCTTCCAGATCCGATTCGCTATCTGAGATAGGAGCGGAATGGCGACTTGGCTGGGAAGATTCCTATGTCTCATGTACTAAACCTTCTCCCACTGGAGGGCATAATGGGTCTGATGGGGAATCACAGGGCTGTTGAGCCTCTCTTTCCTGTAGAGATGCTTTCACAACCCGCCTCACCATAGATTCTAGACACTGGTCTGCACCATCCCTCTCATCTGCGGCTTTAGAGAAGCAGTGATCACAGAGAGATTTGTCTATTGGAACAGGCATCCTGCACCCCCAACATGACTTTTCTGGTCTCTTGCTAGAGAGAGATGAAGGGGGGTGAGGAAGATCTTTACTGCGCTGTTCAGATCTGGAAGGAGACCTACGATGGCTAGACCTGGAGGAAGATTGCCGGTGGTGTGATTTTGATGATCCACTTCCTCTATGGGAACTACGCTGTGGATCAGACCTAGAAGGGCTGTGAGGAAAGAAACAGAAAAGCTAGAGACAGAAATCAGCTAGTGTCCTAAAATCCTACTCTCTTCCCTTGCACAGGCAGAAAAGCATAACTGCAAACATACCTGTTACAAGCTGGCTGGCCACTAGGGGGCAATGAGGAATCAATGGTGTCAACACAATAGGGAACTGCAGAGACAGATTAAACATCAGTTGGCTGACAAAGACCTCATACCCCAGACAATGGAGCTTGTCTTACCTTGAACCGCCAAGTTAGTTGCCCCAGGAAGTCCCCGTAGCACCCATGATCATTCCCGGGGCTCTGTCAGCTTCCAAAGCTTTTAAAAGTGGCGCCCGTGACATCATTGACGGCGTCAGACGTGAGACACTCGCACGCATGTGCGAACCAAGCCTCATCTTCGTATCGGGTCCGAGCATGTGCAGAGCACGCACCGGTACCCGGAAGTAATAGAGAGAGCAGCTGATTACGATCACCTGAGCCCAGGAAGCCGCCACACACCCCGGACTTTGTAGCAGATAATGTCGCCTTGTAACAATAGGCAAACAGACCGTGCGCACATAGGTGAACCAATTCCCAATCTTCAGCGCTACTCTGCTGTACACTCCATGCCCTGCTTAACAGTCAGGGCCTATCGGAGGAACAAAATTTGTCACTCGGCTGATTAGATTGTAGGGAAGTCATTTTCAAGTAGGAGAACCAACACCTGGTCCTACGGAGGAGGACAAAAAAGGAACATGGATAGCAGCCTAGAGCAAATATTTATGGAAGAGGGGTCCTATTGGGTAGTTATGGAGGCAGGGCTAACCCACATGTTGCTGCCATGGAGTCTGTCAGGAAAAGAGGCATGCTGGGCACTGCAATGGGGGACATGTACTAATTAAAAAAAAAAAAGATTTTTCAAATATAGTTGCAGTGCATATTTGACTGTGAAATAATTGATTTTATTCTCTTTAAAACAGCATGGCTAACATACAGCAGCAGCCCCCTAATCAGATTTATTTCAGTTTGAAAAAAAATTATTTTTAGCTTGAGCAGTAATACATGCTTTTTCATTAAGCTATAATAGGCCCCCTTTAACCAACATACAGAAATTAGCTAGCAGCTTGTTGTGGCTGTCCATATTTTTGCTGATGCACAACTGTCCTGCCACTGACCAATTTCTATCAAGCTCTCATTAAGAAAAAGACTGTAGATGGCTAGCAGCAGGACAGTTTCAGGGATAATAGGCCTAACTGTCATATGCCTAACTTTTTTTCCTTTCTCATCTGTTGCAGGACACAGGAAGATGGGATATTGGCAAACAAATGTACCTGAACCCCACTTGACTAGATGTTGCAGGGTTAACCTGGAAGTTGCCTTCATGCAATGGGTTCTGCATTAGGTGCTTTTTAGACCCCATTTGGTAACAAGTTAGCAGAGCACTTGCCAGGTCCAGAGTCGTTGGCATTGTCTCCACAACGGCCCTGACTTTGAAGATTCACTCTTTAGTAGGCTGCACTTGGAGATACCTCATTGTTTGGACTGAAGAGTGCGTTTGAATTTTCCCACTTTCACCATACAAGGGGTTAAAGGCTAATTCACCTTTTATAAAAAGAATACATGCACATCTTTTTGCAGATACAAAAAGGTGTCTAACTTTTTGACCTTCCCGGGCCACATTAAAAGAAGAGGAATTGTCTCGGGCCACACAAAATACACTAACAATAAGGATAGCTGATGAGCAGAAAAAGTCTTCTCAGATCACAAGTGAACAATCACAGATATAGATGATGTACCTGAGTAATAAAACTTTTTTGTAGCTTTTTTTTATTATATAAGTTAGAGGGAAATATAAAATGAGTGTGATATTTTTGATAAACTAGCGCATCAATATCAGGTTGTGAGGAATAGAGTAGAAAAGCAATGAATTCTCAAGGTGCTCATCAGATACTTCTGTTCCAATTTTACCCTTTGGGGTTTATTTACTAAAGGCAAATTCACTCTGCAAGTGCAGTCGCTGTAAATCTGAGGGGAAGATCTGAAATCAGGGGAAGCTCTTTTTTGCTAGCATGTTCCCCTCAGATCTACAGCGACTGCACTTGCAGTACAAAGTGGATTTTCCTTTAGTAAATACACCCCCCCTCCCCTCCGTGTGCTTCATCCTTGAAAATGGTTGCTCACAAATATAGGCACTGCGAAAAACTGATGACATGAATAGGGTGATTGTGAAGAGTGGGATATTTTTCTTTAGGAAGATAAAAGTCCAGTAAAGAGATGCTGTCAAATTTTTCTTCATGTGAAATGTGTTCGCTAAGTGTCAACACATTTGTACTAAAAAATAAAAACATTTTTTTAAGCAAGTTTACAATTTTGTCTTGGGCTGCATGCAGCCCGTCAGCCGCAGGTTGGACACCCCTGCAATGCCAGGTTCCTACAGACTCTCAGTACACTGTTGCAAGAAGAATCAACGAACTACAAGAGTGCTCACCAGCACCCTTGCAGAATATTGAGAACTACAAGCTGTCAGCCGTGGTAGTTGTAGTTCATTCATTTACATAACTCTGTAAATGTATGACACGGCCCCATGCCATTTTTAAACTGACGGCAGGTGCAGGGAGAAGATCCCCCACCCATTGTCACAGAGAGATGAGAAGCCAGGAGCTGGAACATGTTGAACCCTAAATACAAGTGATGCTCTTTCCTGCAATGTAACATCCAGGAAGTATCTCCCTGCCTGAGATTTGCAAAAAGCCACGTGGAACTCTGATCACCTGACCCTCATCAATTACCGACTTCTGGGTTTTTATGATTACCCGAGACTTTGCCACATTCACCAAGCATTACTGCCACAGTGGCAACATGTCTGTTTCTAGACACAGAGGGGACAATTCCAGTACAACAGATGGCCCCAGCTCACAGTTCTGCAGACATTTGTTCTGTGGCTTCCCAAGGTACTAATTTCTGCAATCCAGAATCCTGTTACCTTTAATTTACAGGGTTGACCTCCTCATCAGGGTCCTTCTTAGCTCCAGCTAGTAAAGACCAAGTCCCTAATAGTCTTTTGAAACATTTTGGGTTACAATTCAATCAGTTCTAGGCTGGTGCTGACTGCAGAGGCTCCAGCCACAGCGATCTGACTTTGATCTGAGGGTCCCTTCACTCCCACCCCCCCCCCCCCCCCGATAAGATTTTAAGAAATCAGACTCCTCCGTCATATAAAATTTAAGACAGTTTCAGGTCTTATGGATGTTGTACAATATTACTCTGGCTCTGGAGGATCAGCCTGCAGGCTCAACTTTTCACCATTGCTACAGGTGCAAAGATCTTCCCATTATACCCGTTTGAGATTTTCCCCCATATAGATTGGGAGCACCCTGGTAGGTCCCCAACCCCTCTCCTTCCTGAGCACTTACAGGAGCTTTTTAACAATGTTCTTGCAGGTAGGCCCTGCCTTTCACTCTATTCTAGCTGTGTCTTATTTGTCAGACTGTGTGGGAATGGCCTAATCTCCTCAAAAGTGATCTTTCCACTGTGGCAGTGGATCGTTTCCTGATCATGTGGAACAGAAGTTTGAAGTTCTACACTTCAGCTTCGATAGCCTACTGAATATATCTAGGCTTGTCACTTCTGTGTATTTGTATAGACAACAGACCCACAAAACACTGGGTAAAATTGCTGGGATGCAAAGACTGCATCCAAGAAGCACCTGACTGGTCTTCAGGGGAAAAATCCATTACATTATCATCAATGATATTAGGGGAGGCAAGAGCACCCGCCTACCTCAGTGAAGTAGTCTAAATGAAAGGTTGGTCTCCTCCCTCCATCACCTACTCCTAGAGTAGGCACTATTGAGCCCTCTAAACCTGGTTTTCCAACCAATAGCAAAGCAGGAATAAGAAACCTAGTAAACCGTCAAAGAAGCCTTCAGCATGGAGGTGCAACCACACCTCTCCAAGTGGGGGGAATGTTTGTTAATCCTTGTGGAATCTTGGGTAGTTAGCACCTTGGGCACATAATGGCTTTTCAGGTCTATGGACTAATCTCTCACCTCTACCTTCTGTGTCACCACAGAGATGAGCAAACCTGTCTCTGATTCCTTAGGTTCTTCTGGACCCAATTATTATTATGTTTCCTGTGCCAGTTTGGCCTCAGGAGTTGTATCCCACAATGACCACACTTTTCTCCCCCAGATTGTTTCCTATGGGACATGTAAAGGCATTAGTTGCGTTTGGTATCCATCAGATTCACCATCCCTGTACTCCTCCAAAAGGGACCCTCTAACCTGCATAGTCAACTAGGCCATGCATGTGCTGCTTACTGTCCTTCCACAGCTCTGCCTCCTACTCACCCTTGCACCATGAACATTTTTAAGGGTGTTGGCTCTGGGTTTTTCATGGCATCCTCATTGTGGGACACTCAGAGACCTCCTGTGGAGAACACTACAAATTCTGGATGAACCCTACTGCACCCTGCTATACACCCTTTCCAGCAAACTATGCAATGAAAAACAGGGATTTTTAGTTTACACATATTGCAATACATGTTTAGGCTGCCCAACTGCATCAAATGAATCCCTCTTATGGCCAGTTCTACTCTGCTACTTGATTATATACATGTACAAGCTATTGGGATTTTAGCACAGGTATGTCTTGTCTCCTGTGGAGAACAGTTGCAGTGGGTCCTGTTGGGACAGCATCTTCCCGATAGTTGAAAGGCCTCCAAAATTCATCTGTATATTGTTTCATCAGGAATCAGCATTGAAATTCATTGCTTGCAGCCAGTTTAAACCATCACGTTTCTACACTAAAAAGGGCTACAGGACATTTGCCCTCATGTCCCTTTCCTTTGTCAGGGAGTTACCAATCTCTCAACTTTCACAGAAATAGTGTCATGGGGTCACCCTCTCTCGGGTCTCTTCTCAGAATATAAAAGAAAATCAAACTATGCTAATAAATCCTCAAAAATAGCAAAAAGCTAAAGATACACACGGTATGATAGAGAGAAAATAGAGCTGCGCTACACATCTAAAGAAATATAATTGAAATCTTTTTTAAACCAACAAAATAAGTCCATAGTGATATTGACACCACTCGTAGAGAGATATACTGAATGTATAAAACTATAAAATCCTCTGTGTTGTTAGTGATACACATGACCAAAAGTACACCCTCCACCACATAAAATGCATGCTTATGAAACAGCAAGCGTTAGAACGGTTGTGGCTATATACCCAGCCAGGGCCTTGACCTCAAGATAGGAACAAATGGCAACTCGTGCCAGGAAGCTTCACATGTAGTGGCAATATATGGATGGTCCCAGCCCTTCCAGGGATCCAAAAGAACAAAATCTCTCTCCAGCAGCAGCCAGAACCCCTCTCTCTACTAGAATATGGGTGGGCTTTGGCATATTTATATACACTGCGGGACGACTGCTTCCAAAGTGTATATGACACAGAGAAGCTGTGCATCACATCCAGCAAGGGAACTCTTCTGTCTGAATACTGTACACATGCAAGCTGTGTATGATCACCAAACACAGTATTCCGACTCCAGGCTGTATGGATGAGCTGTGCTCTAGTCCAAACCGGGAAACTCCCGTCTGTGTGTTCCTCTTCTCAGAATACCTCAGCCCTTTCTTCTGCTGCTATGGATCAAGTTTTTGAGCAGACTAACTCATCTGTCCCTGAGGCTTAGGTGGTTCCTAACCTAGTATTAATCTTCCAGTTCTAGGGCTGACAAGGCCTTTCCTCCCCACCTTTACGTAGGTCCTGTCACTGAAGAACATTTATCTCCTAAGCTACATTATGGAGTTTCAGAAGAGGTGGTTCCTTCTACATTATAGGACCATTCCCCAGTCAGGTCTCCTTATTTATAATATACAGTTGGGAAAACCTTGAGGTACTGGCAAAGAAAGGTCGTTTTGATCCTGACTTGGCTAAAACTTTGTGTTCTAGTCCTGTGTGCTTTGCTCCCTTTAAGTGCGATCTTCTTGAGGTCCATCTTTCCGCTACCTATTGCTTCTGGAAATGAGAGAGTGGTCCAATAACCAAGATACATTTCTTATTGTAATTTGCAATTATAATACGATTCCTGTTGGTCCACAGACTCTGATGCATGGTTACATTTAGGAAGTCAGGAGCATCTCTTTCTGTGACTGCAAGGCTTCAGAAGAGGAATGCTATTTTCAGTCAAGTTCTTGCTTAGGGCAGGCCCCAGGGACACCATCTTATATTTCTACACAATGCAGAACTGTATTCCTCCTTTTCAAATTTGGGGGGTTATATCGGCCTTCTACCCCCTGCCTAATCTTTGTATAGGAAACTCCCTAGTCATCTTGGTGCTGCAGGATGATAGCTTTGTTTGCTAAGGGGGTTCAGGGATCATTGTCTCTCTCCTTGGAAACATTTCTGAACCAAGTTGTCCTCATCCCATTATCAAATACACTAATCAACAGCTGCAGATCAAGACAAATTTCCCAGCATGTCCCTGCAGCAGAAGTCAAGTGGGGACTGCTACATACTGATCGAAATTCAGGTTGTACCTGCTAAACCAGCCACATTTAGATATCAATGTAATTATCATGGTAGTTAACTGGGCAGTGCACGACAAATAAACACAAGTGGATAAAATCATTAATCAACAAGCTAAAGAATTATAAAACCATGAAGAAAAACAAAAAAATGTATTCCTTGGTAACATTTTCTCTTTTTCTTCAGGGTTACAATTCGTTAGCATATTGATTAATGATTTAAGCGACTGGTGTTCATTTGTCGCGCACTGCCCAGTTAATTACGTCGACAATTACAAGTGGATTTCCTGTTGGGTGCACTCTTAAATAGCTGAGGTCTGAGCTAGGTCTTTGTTATGAGTAAGCACAAGTGATTTGTGTAAAATGCGTCAACCTTCCCCTGTGTTGGTGTCTGGCATGGTGACAATAAAGGAATTCTAAGAATTTGACTTAGTTTGTCGTGTGCCACCATCTTTTCCATATCTTCATTTACGGTGGCGAGTCAGGGTGAGCACTTGCCGCTATCAATCTGATTGCCTGAGCGGTGTGTACTATGTGGTTGGATTGTTATTCTTTACAGTTGGATCAAGCTGACCAATTTTTATGGTATGGTCTATGATTCAGGTTCTCCAACATGTTGTGTCTCCTTTACCATTATTCTCACTAATCTGGCTTCAGGCTTAATTCCTGCGCTGCCCTTTTCCTACCAGGTGGAGGGTAAAGTGAGATTCATCTAGTGCCAGCTTCAGGCGGCTCTTGGTATCATGTTAGACCTCTTAGTGGGCATCTGTAATATAGGATTTCCTGTGTCACTCAATGGACGAGAAAGAAAAATAGTATTTTTGTGCTCACTGTGTAATCCTTTTCTTGGAGTTGAGGGACACACTTTCCACCCGTGTTATGATCATGCTTTTGGTACTGCTTTGCTACAAAACATTGGCATTCTCAGCACAAAAGGGGTTATCTCGGGTCGGCCTACAGTTTTCTTTTGGGCCACTGTCTGATCCCCATGTAGGCGGCAGTATAAACCATCAGCACGAAACTCTTATTGGATTCCAAGAAAATAATCCTATTTATGATCTTTGGAGAGAACGCATTTAATGTGAGTGATAAGAGGTGTTTCAGGTGCATGTGGTTCTTGCACTTTTCCCCCTTCACTTTTAAACACTGCAGTTGCTTGCTGCAAACAAAAGGCAGCTTAAGGCGGAACTTCAGTCTTTTTTTTCACCTTTCCATCTATGAAATCCTCTGCCCTTGTTTTAACTTTGGATAGTAAAACATTTTTTTTTTGCCAGTAAATACCTTATACAGCCCACTTCCTGTTTGTCTGGAAAAAAGCCTAGGCTTATGACATCATGCACAACTCTCTCTTGTGAGAGTTTGCCAGGAAGGGAGGGAGGCTGAGTCATAAGAGGGCCAATGAGAGCTGAAGGTGTGCCTCTGTGCGAATCCAGGAAGTGAACAGGCAGCATCCTCAGCTGCCCACAGTTAAAAATGGCTGCAGCCAGACTCCCAGTGGAGGGAGATTTCTGCAGCATATTTGGCTAGTACAGAATCACAGTATATATATATATATATATATATATATATATATATATATATATATATATATATATATATATATATATATATATATATATATATATATATATATATATATATATATATATATATATATATATATATAAAAAAATATGCAAAGTGGTTGGAGGGAAGCTTTAGAATGGCAAAGATGTTATTACAAATTATGTGAGCAGACTGCAGTTTCTCTTTAAAGAACAGATGGTCTTGAATATTTACAGGACAGCAAGTAAAAAGGGACTGCTGACTTCATATCAGCCACAATGGGAGATTTTTTTTTTATCTTACATTTTACAATTATGAAAAAAAAAAATAAGGCAACAGAGGGGTTGTTGCCCAAAGAGCTAGGAACTGACCCTCTTTCCCCATGCGGCTCGTCACCTTTCCCTGTAACAGCTTCCAATCCACTGACAATATGGCTGCTTTTTGCTGCCAACCCCTTCTCAGTTTAGTGAGGGTGACAACTCCAAAAGCCCCCTTCCAAGCCTGCTGGCCATAGTTTAAAGGCTGCACAGTGCCTTATTTTAAAAAGAAAACAAGGACCCAAACAAATCTGCACGAATATTCGCTGGGACCCCGAATCTCCAGCCTGTAGGCAACCCTAAACCCATGGCAGTGGACAAACCTGAACCATGTCCTTATTTATGTGTTGCAGATCACAATGATAGCCTATCTACTAATGACTTCATTTGTGAAGTTAACCACAAAAATGCTCCTTTAGTGCATTATAGAAAGTACTCAAGACTACAAAAAGTTCAAACAATGTATATATTTTATATATAGGAACAATTTTTATCAAAAGGCTGTAATTAGGAGGCAGCAAAATTCAGTTGGTACATGGCCCCAATGTCCAATGATTGTTTCCACGAGAAAAACAAAAAAACAGCTAAAAATAGCTTGATGCAAAAGGCAGACAAGCTATCAAAATTGCATTAGAAGTGGCAAAAGTATATCTCTTTTTACAAATCTACAACAGTTCAACGACAGCATTACAGCGGTCATGTGAGCTTGGCATCAGTGTGGGTGGATAGTATGTGGTGCAGCTGTGGGTATATCTAGATTCACAGCTTGAACAGCATTGTAGACACCCACACAAGTGATCAGATCTGCAAAGTTCAGCCTGCAGGGTGCTACTATTATCTTGCAGAGCTGAACTATTAAGCGATTCCGGTCAGTAATGCTGAAATGATAACCAAGTTGCATTTTAGTGTCCTGAGTTGAGGGTTATCACCAGAGACAGGGATACATGGCAGCATTGAGTGCTCTCCTGCAGCTGAAGCTCTAGATGTCCCTTATGTGCTGGTTAGTCATCCAGCAGTACTGTACACAGTGCGTCATCCTTGTCCATGGTTATAGATACTATAGCGCCATCATTGAACTCAAAAGATGTTCCTCCGTCCACCACCATGCAAGCATCCCAGCATCGTGATCGCACACACACCCTATGGGATATAAATATAGATGTTAGGTTCCACAGAACACACTTTAATACGTTTTCTAACAATACATTTCCTCATATTTACTTCCTTTAGGTCTCTTTAATAGACCATTGAAAGCATAACATCTAAAAAAAAAGTCGAATGGCTTGGGGCTGACACTGTTTAGTTCAGACTTACACCAGGCGAAACCATTCGACTTTTATCAGGCAGCATATGGCTGATCATTCCTCCATGGGGTGCTGAGAATGTTCAGCAGGATGTATGCAGATCTTCAATAGATCCTCCCTGAAATCCAGGAACCACCCATACTCTGGAGACTTTCTGGTGGCTGTGACCCTTCCTCTGCCGTTTGGACTGGCAGTTGCGATTTGGACTACAGAGGAAAGATCCCCCCTGAGATCCGGGGTTTCTGGGACCAACCATCATCCATCAAGGATCTCTGAGCCTGTTTGATTCAGTGTCACCGGCATCCGAATCCACTCCCTCTGGTAAGCATATTTTATCTGTTTCCAGTTCACGATCGTACAATCAATGATATACAGAGGAGATTTCCACACCGGTTCAACATTTCATACACAGTTTACTTTGGGACTTTTTGTTTTTTTCATTTATGGCTATACATTGGGACATTATCGTATACTATCCATTATTCACTATTTTTTATTATGTCACAGGTGTTCCATCCATGCGCCATTTCTAATGGCCACTATCACTGATGTGTTTATTACCATTGGTCATCATTATTAGCGCTACATTTTAATTTTTTATATGCAAATTGTCAACATAAAAACTGAGGCAGCAGACTGAAAATTAATATTTGTGTAAGTCTCAAAAACGGCCACGGCTGTAATCATCCTTCTTGGTGTTGCGAAATGTTAGTCTGTTATCTGAATCAGAAGCACCTCCCAAATACTCAAAAATATGAATAATACAGATCAGTGTACATATTCTAGTCCATACAGTAATGTCTAAAAAGGGACACTAAAAGAGCAACACTTACTTGGAGGTAAATCCACACTGCCAGCTACTAGAGAAAACTCTGTTGGCAATTGGCTCCCGAACACTGAAAAACATCTTCTGCTCCTCTGGGTTGAATATCAAAGAGTCATTATATTCATTGGTAACTGGAAAAAAAGAAAAGAAAAGAAAAAAAAAAGAAGTCAAAACCAACATTTTGATAGACCACAAATCATCACACCCTTCTTTGTTTTTAGGCACCGTGCACGCGGTTGAAATCGGGCATAAAACATGCCAATTTCCTGTTGCTGGGAAACAAGTACGGCCATTTATTTCTATTATTTTATGCCCAATTACATCCGTGTGATTGAAGCCTTGTAGTCCTGCACACAATAAATTTTAGTGGATTCTCTTTGGAAAGGTCTTTCTCTAAGTGGAAATGCTTTTTGCTCTCCCAGTCTAATGCTTATTGCGGGGGATGTGTCTGACCAGATCAGTTAAAGTGGTAGTAAACTCAGCTTTTTAACTTGTACCCATGGGTAAGCCAACTGGGGGGCGGTCCACACCGGTTGCCACACACTGCGGGGGGTGTCAGGCCGGCACCCCCCTTACGAGTGAAGGGGTGACAGCGGAGTGGGTTCAGGCTGTGCAGCGGCGTGGTGATAGGGCAGCCAGGGAGAGCCAGGAGAGGCGAGCTGTGACAGTGTGTGGGGGTGCCCGGGCCGGGTGTGGGACATACCACTACCCGGGTGACATCCAGAGCCAGCAGAGCGGTGCAGAAGAAAGAAGACTCTCTCCTCCTATACTGCAGGAGGAGAGAGAGACCGTGGAGTAGCGCTTAATGGAGGAACTGCTGGAGTTAACTTTTTAAGTTAACCAGCAGGTGATTGGTTGCTAGGTGGTCCTAGCAACCAATAATTAGCTTGTTAATATGAAAAATAACGCCAGCAGTTCCTCTTTTCAGCGTTGCTGTGTCTTTCCCTATGGCTGCATGATAAGGTAGGAAAGGAGGGAGGGGGGTTGTCTATGTAACATGCAGGGGTTCCAGAGGGGCTGTGTAATTTAAAGTGGTCCAGAGGTGCAGGGGGCTGTGTAATGTAAAGGGGTCCAGAGGTGCAGGGGGCTGTGTAATGTAAAAGGGTCCAGAGGTGCAGGGGACTGTGTAATGTAAAGGGGTCCAGAGGTGCAGTTGTGGAGAGGGGGTACATAGTAGTGACAAAGATATTGGGGGATGCAGAGGTATGCAGGGGGCACAGTAGGTGTTTTTACATTGTAACGTGGGGGAGTCCCAGATATAGGATCTGCCCCGGGTGCCATATGCTCTACTTACGCCCCTGAAGTAGAGTGAATATCTCCTAAATGTGCACCATATAGGAGTCACATTTGTAGCTGCCGGTGATGTAACCAGCACATGCGCACTGAATTAGGCACATTGAAGTATGCCGTAATTTCAGAGTGCTGTGTCACGATCGTGTCATCACGGCTTGGCCCTTCAAACAGCTGGAGCGCGCAAACAAATCCGAAAGGAAGACTGGGTGAAGATGGACGCCCTGTCAGCGCGTCGCTGGAGGGATCCGCTTTACAGGTAAGTATCATAATGTGATAGTATGCAGTATGACATTAACTTGTAGTTTGTTTTTTTTTTTAACGAGACTTTACTTGCATTTTAAAACACTCCCTGACTGGTGCTTCCCCAGATAAAAGAATTAAAAAAAAAATGTATTTATCAATTTTCAGTATACAAAGGACGACAAAAAAGGAATAGACAAGCCCGGTTTAAAGAGCTTCAGATACAAAAAGAAGCCTTAAGTGGTGCAGCTGACGTAAATCCAATTCAGTACAAATATAGACATGGATATCAAGCTTCCCCAGAACTTTTTTTCTGTGGCTATATTTAAAAGAAAGAAATAAAAAACAACAAAAAACAAAAAAGAAAAAAAAGAAAAAAGGAAAAAAAAAAACCATAACTGTCCCCTCTGAACCAGATGACCCTTTTCCACCAAGTTTTCATTTATGGCAATGCATGCAGGACAGACCATCTATGTGAAATCTGTACACACTCACCTCTCTCTATGAAGTCGCTGTCCAATGTCAGATTCAAATTCTTGCGGCTTTTAACTGATGAACAATAAAATAACTGATAAGCTATACAAAAGTGTCAGAAGTGATACAAATGTGACAGGAAACAAAGTAGAAGTCTAGCTACATAAGATCTGCTCATTCTCCCCATGTGCACATTGAGGTCCTCTGGGTGGTCCTGATCTTACTGGAAATTAGCAGACTTTACCACTAACCTGGTTCCATATTAATAAAACAGAGGTTGTTATGGTAAGCAAATGATTGACCTTTATTAGTTGAGTAGTTGAGACTGTTGGCAGTCTTATCTGCTATACTAGTATAGCAGATAATATACATTAATACATAATATTAATTTATATACTTCATTCCTCCTAAGACCTCCTGCTCTCTAATTCCCCAATTATCTTCTCCTTTGCTGGCCTCACCTTTTCCAGAGCCTCTCCCATCCTCTGGAGCTCCCTACCTTAATCTGTCCGACTTTAAGTGATCCATGAAAACTCATCTCTTTACGGAAGCATATCCTGCCTCTACCTAAAAATGGAGCCATTAACTTTTTGCATCACTTGCCCCCCCCTTTTTTTTTTTTTAGAATGTAAACTCTCCCGAGCAGGGCTCTCCTACTTTCCTTGTATTGAGATGTGTTGTACCTGTACTGTCTCCCTTTGGATTGTAAACTGCTGAGCAAAATAGTTAGTGCTATGTAAATTCATAATAATAAATAATCATCAATAATAATAATCAGAAATTGGGTCTTAACACAAGACTAGTATTATATAAAAAGACAAATTGTCTACATTGTAAGATACTCATCCCATTATCTAGTATTCCAGTATTATAAAAAGGCATAAACCTAGCTATATTGTAAGAAATGACCCATTATCTAGAATATCAGTATTCTAAAAAGTACAAACTGGCTTGGCTATATTGTAACAAAATAGTCCTATATTTGTTGAATCCATTTACCGATCTGGAGTATTTCTTTCACAGTCTGTGGCGCCATCTTGTTTATATTGTAAGACCTGAAACATAAAGAAGCTTTAATCAGACGACAAACAGCGATCAGCAAGTTTGGAGAGCCAAGGATGCATGTTGAGTGATTCCGATTCAAATGTTGCTCAATTAAAAAAAAAAATAAAAAATCACTACACACAAAAAGCTAATGCAGCCACCCCATCGAAGGACTAGTAAGCTGCAATATTTTACACTTTTGGGTTTAAATACACTTAAACATTAGGATGTGGAAGGGTTAGTGCCTCTCGGTAATAGTTATCACTGGGACAGGAAGAGCGAAATTCCCTTAATGAAAAAAACTGACTTTAAAAATAAGAGAATGGTCAAAGCTATCCCTCATGACTGCAATTCTATTGTATGTGTCCCCACTAATAATTTGGGTAGACAAAACAGAAATATATCAATCTTGAACATGTCTCGGATACATATTTTTTTTTAAACAATAAAAAAAAAAAAAATGGCAAAAAATAAAAAAAAAATACCAGTCATATGATCTCCTTTCTTAGAACAACAAGCCTCAGATGAATGTAGATCTTCACAATAACAATTAATAAAGGATATGCTGGTTAATCATGAAACTTTTAAAAATATACATTTATACATTTAAAAGGGTTATCCTTCAAAATAAAAAAAAAATAAAAATAAAGAAAATCACCAGGACTCAGATGTCAGGTTAATTGCAAATGCACCTCATTTTCAGTTGTGATATATAGCAGTGACTGCACCATAGGCTCCTGACAGCGGAGTTCTTTTTTAATTACAGGGAAGGGATTAGGAACTCCAGCTATTTTTTAATTAGTATATTAATGTATGAATCTGTATCTCGTCTACAATAACCTAAAGCATATCAAAAGCCAATACTTTTTTTGTAGTTTTAGATAGAATGGAGAGGGATTAGAACACCCATTAGGTTTTTATTGCTGTCTGTGCCCCCATTAGGGAGATTCACCCTCTCCGTTTGTCCCGTTTACCATCATCATTGAAAGCGAGTAAAAAGAAAATCCCAAATTTTGGGTAGTCCCCAGAAAAGTAATGCAAGGGAAATCTTACCTTGAACACTAGTTCTGGTGACCTGGGGGGGCTCCAAGGGATTCCCCTAATTTCCAGGGGGATTTGCTCTCACTTTGCATCTGGCTATGGGACAGGCAGTGAAGGCAAATCTTCACCATCTGCATCCCAATTGGTGAAAAGAAAAAAAACAAAAAACGTACCCGACAAGGGTTATTAACCTTCTCCCCCTCTACATTATCCAATTTTTTTTTTAAAAAGTTGGGTCTATAGTTCACTACATTAACCTTTTGCAATGTACAGGGTAAGTCTACTTTCAAACTCTCTGCCCTACTTCTAACTCTGCAATCCATGTAATATATACATTCGCTGGTCCTACATGTCTGGGTGAAGTGCCCATTACTTTCATATTCCAATAAAATTACCAGGCTTTGGATCCAGTCCCTGTGCACACATTCAGTCCAGAGCTCTTTTGCTTCTCCCAGGGGCCGTCATCCACAGAGATCTCATAGTAGGAGGCCCTATGAAGCGAGAAGGTAAAACGTGGTTTGCAGAATTTATAGTTCCCCCTGAATGGGACAGAACATAAGTGTGTATCAGGTGTGCAAACCTTACAGCAGTGTAACGGATATCAGACTACACCGACAACTGCAGCCCAAGCCATAAGAGCAGGGATCCTCAAACTACGGCCCTCCAGCTGTTGCGGAATTACACATCCCATGAGGCATTGTAAAACTCTGACATTTACAGACATGACTAGGCATGATGGGAATTGTAGTTCCTGAACAACTGAAGGGCCATAGTTTGAAGACCCCTGCATAAAGAGTATATATACTGTGCAGCTTATAAACAAGGAATTATGTAGCCGACTTTTTAACTACATGTTGACTGCACTGCCAGTTGCATAGTTGGTTCTGGCTTTTCTCATCTTGATATTCCTGCATTCCAGGAAAATCAAATGGCTCAACTCTGATCTGTCATTTTCACATTTAAATCCCTAGCATCTTAAAGAGGTACTCTATCCATCTGCTTAAAGTGCCCCTGTCTCTAGACAAACAAACAAACCAGCAGCCCACCATGATAGAAAAGCAATACTTGCCCATCAAGCAAAAGTTTAAGAGCTCTGGGTGATGCTGCTATGAAAAGGTTGGAATGGCTCTGTGGTTCCTCCTGATAATCACTGCACCGCCACGTCTTGTAGTGACCTGGGGAGTTGGAGGGTGCAACCATTGTGGACAGTGATGGCCATATCAAACCCACCAGGAAAAATGTCTGATGGCAGCAACACCTAGAACCCTTCAAAAGAGCTAAGAATTAATCCTACTGCCTGTCAGATAGGCAAGTATTGCTCATCTTCTTTTTGTTACGGATTAAAATTTTTGTGTTCGATTAATCAATTTCGATTAATTATAAAAATGCACATACAGATCTGTGTCCCACCAAATGCAGCCTTGCCTGTGTCCCACCAAATGCATCAAACCGCCCGGCTGTAGTAACAGATACTACGAACGCCGGGCGGAAGCTACTCAGCGCTTCGGAAAGCGGCGCAAGAAGGAGGCACTTGGGGAAGGGGGGAGGAGTCCGGTGACGTCACTGGATCTCCGACGAAACTCCCTGAAGACCCAGAAGCCGGCGGAGAGGTGAGTGCCGATCAAAAGAAATTAATCGTTAATTTCCGCAGCCCTAATAATATATATATACACACATATATATATATATATATATATATATATATATATATATATATATATATATATATATATATATATATATATATATATATATATATATATATATATATATATATATATATACACACACACACACACACACACACACTTTTTTATACATACGGTGGATATAAAAAGTCTACACACCCCTGTTAAAATGTCAGGTTTCTATGACTGAAATACTGTACAACTCATTTGAACAGCAAACTGAAATCTTTTAGATGGAGGGAAGTAAAAATAAAATATTGTTGCATAAGTGTGCACACACAAATATTTTAGTTTGAAGCACCTTTTGATTTTATTACAGCACTCAGTCTTTTTGGGTATGAGTCTGTATCAGCATGGCACGTCTTGACTTGGCAATATTTGCCCACTTTTTGGAAGCTCTCTGCGGACCATGGCTTTTGCTGTAGGATGCCACTAAGAAAATGTCAGGAAAGACTTACTAGAACAGCTGAACTTTATTTGGGGTTAATCAGAGGCACTGAATGATGGCAGGTGTGTACTGACTCCTATTTAGCATAAGTTTGAATGTGATTGCTTAATTCTGAACACAGCTACATCCCCAGTTATAAGAGGGTGTGCACACTTATGCAACCACATTTTATTTATTTTTTTCTCCCCCCCCCCTCCCAAAAAAGATTTCAGTTTGTTTTTCAATTGAGTTGTACAGTTTATAGGTCACATTAAAAAAGGTGGAACAAAAAAAAAAAGTTCTGAAATTATTTATCTTGGTCTCACTTTTTTTTACATCACAGAAACCTGACATTTTAACAGGGGTGTGTAGACTATTTATACTTTTTATATCATATATCATTGGTGGTTTTTAATCACCACTGCATTTTTTTTTTCTAAACAAAGACCAAAAATTTGGGGAAAAAAAAACAAAAAAAAAAAAAACAAAAAAAACACACACTTTTTCATAGTTTGCAAACAGGTAATTTTTCTCTTTCACTGATGCGCACTGATGGGCACTGACAGGCTGCACTGATAGGAGACACAGATGAGGTGGCACAGATTGGCAGCGCTGCTGGGACTGCCCCGATTATCAATGTACATGTCCCTTTTACAGAAGCCGGTTATCGGCTCTTTTCACCCTTCATCACGCTGTTAGCATGAGGACAGGAGTGCCGATAACTGGCATCTGTTTACCACGTGATCAGCTGCGTCCAATCACAGCTTATCATGGAGGTAAAGAGCCGCAATCTGACCAGCAGTGTGCGGGGGACACTAATCATAGAGCGCACCGCCCTCTGGCGTCCCAGAACTGAATCTCAAGAAACTTACAATCTAAAAGGTTCTTATAAGTCCACCTAGGTTTTTCCACCCCTTCCTATTGGCCTCTAGAGCAGTTGATATACAAACTTAACTCCAGCTTTCATTGGCATGTGGCAATGCCAGAATGTCCAAACATTACAGTAAACTAAAAACTGAAAGAATCATTTTATTGCAATCAAAAGAATGCAAATGAACAACAGGGTATTTCATATCATGGAGTTGAAGTCCTAATTCTGTCTGTATTGAGCCATGCTCCCTCTGTACACAGGAATGCTGAGATATCAAGAACATGTGGCCATGTTGTAATGAAGAGTGGCGAATGACAAGTAAGATCTTACAAGACCTATTTTATGTAGATATGTAGTAATGTGAAAAGCAGACTACCACCTGAAGCTACAAAGGCAGAGAACCATATGATTCAGCAATCAAGAGTAGTTCATTTCCATGCTGACCTCTAAGAAGATGGAATACTATAAACAGAAAAGTTTTATAGAAATAACTTTTAGATGGCGTGGAAAGAACTTTGTGTCTCTATAATATATTTTATCTATATAACCATAAGATTAGAGAGGCTGAAAAGACAATTCCTAGCACAAGCTAAGCGTGACGTTAGTAAGCAGAACACATACACAAAAGTTTTAAACAGGAATCATAAGGCACATTGTTAAAAAAAACAAAAAAACTATTTATTTCTGATTTAGTGTCTAACTTACAAGGAAAACATTCAGGTATTGTATACATCAGGGGTCTCCAAAGGGACAGTATACGATCCTTAAGACCCCATTCACAATGAAGGCTCTTTTCAGGCGTTTTAGCGCAAAAAATATCGCCTGTAAAGCGCCTCTCATGCCTCCCCGATGTGAAAGCCCGAGTGCTTTCACACTGGAGCGGTGCGCTTGCAGGACGGGGGAAAAAAAAAAGTCCTGCAAGCAGCGTCTTTGGGGCGGTGCAGGGGCGGTGTACACAGCACTCCTAAACCACCCCTGCCATTGAAATCAATGGGCAGCGCTGCCAAATTGCCTGCAAAGCGCTTCGGCAGCGGTGCTTTACGTGCGGTTTTAACCCTTTCCTCGGCCGCTAGCGGGATTAAAGCGCCGCTATAACAGCAGTAAAGTGTCGCTAAAACTAGTGGCGCTTTACCGCTACCACCCCCCCAGTGAGAAAGTAGCCCAAGACTTTAGAGGGCTGGACTGTGCCCAGTGGGAGTAAACAATGCCCAATATTTAATATTAGGGGGAGAAATAGTTGGTATCAATGGCAGGAATTACGCCTCAAGGGCCAGGTAAAGGCAAGTAAAGGGCCACAACTGTCCCCAGGGACGCCTTTTGGAGACCACTGGTATAGAGCAAAATAAACTGAGCTCCCCTCTCAAGCAGGGACCAGACGAATTTCGATCAGTGTGTGGCAGTTTGTTTGACAGAAATCGATCGTTAGATCAACTTGTCGAATGTGATAGTTGGAAAATTGTTCCCAATCAGTGTTTACTGACAGTGGAGAGTCCCGTGTGAATGGAGGAATCTGATAAATGTTTCACGTTCAGCTTAGCAGCTGAAAGAAAGGAAAAAAAAAAAGTAATGGTAATAATATGAGTAATTTATGGCCAGCTTTAAAGAGAAACAAGCCAAAAGGAAGGAGCCTGTGTCAGTATATGTGGTGTAGCTTGTTCTTTTTTTAAATGTTTCTATACTTTTACGCAATGACCAAACTGTCAAGCAAAAGTGTGGAGGGAGGGGGGGCGCGGGGTTGGGACAAACTATAGCACTGCCGAGAGTGTTTACAATGGTCACCATTAACATGGCTAAATCTTAAAAAAAAAAAAAAAACACAACTTTCTGATATATAGAAAATGGTATAGAATATATGCATGTTTATAAACAGGGCATTTGAAGTAACATTAAAAAGTACCTGGAGGACAGGGACTCTCCAATAAATACCTCGTTCAGCGCTCTTACAGGCAACAAGTGAGGTCCAGAAGCGGCTACGGATGCTGCATGACATGAATAAGAATTTGTACTAGAACAAGATTAAAATGATCTTCTCATGTGCAATATCAACTCCATCATAATGTACATAATAGAACATCTTGTCACAAATCTCAGAGTTGAAGGTTAAATTAAACCCAAAAGCAATTTATTAAGCAGCTTACCAATACTTTGATGTGATGGCTGCATTCGTTTTATTTTTTAGGCTATTTTCACCTGGTGATCCTGCCAGTAAATCTGTTTTTAAACAGAACAAAAGCTGTCCTGCTGTAGCAGAGGGTTGAGACAAACCATTGACTACCGACAGGGCTGCTGCTTACAATGATCAGCTTTTACTGGGTTTAATACCACTTTAAGGGTCGGTTCACACAGGAATCACAGGATAGCAGTGTGGTTTTCAGCCCATTCATTTGAATGAGCTGAAATCCTACCAAAAGTAGGACATGCACTGTGGTTTCATGTGATCTGGTGCAGGCAAAAGCACTGCGTTTACAATCTGCATTTGGGGAGCTGTTAGGAGAATATTGCTGCTGCAGATCTCACAACCAAAACGCAGGTTCCTGCGCCACATCCTGGTGTGAATGAACCCTAAAGATCGCTATAAGCATCGTTATAAGCATTACCAACTTGGGCTTCATTCCCACAAGGCAGATCCGTTGCCACGGAGTCCGCCTCTGTCCGCCAGCTTAGCGGGAGATCTCTCCGCCGAGCCGGCGGATGACAGGTCCCTCTCTGCTCACTAAGCAGGGAGGGGCTTGTCGAGCGCCACTGGTTGCTATGGAGAGATCGGACGAAAACGGACAGCATGTCCTTTTTTTTATCAGATCTCCCCCGATCCGATAGGGACGGATGCGAACGTAGGGCCAATCGTCTGATTTTAGCGGATCGGACCAGGTCGGATGTCAGCGGACATGTCACCGCTGACATCCGTCGCTCCATAGACTAACAAGGAGCGCCCATTCAGGTCCGCCGACATAACTGACAGGCGGACCTGAACGGTCTGACAGCGTGAAAGGGGCCTTATACATTTAGACAATACTTGAAACAAGCAAAAAAAAAAAAACTTCAAAAACTTTTCACACTGGGCATACTTCAAGATGTACAAAAGCGCTACAAAAAGCAAAAAAAATAAAAAAATCCCTAAAGAAGGGTGCAAGCTTCACAGCCTGAAACTGTTGGAACTGGAATGATACGTAACTCACTTGTATGTGATCATTATTGAATAAAATATTTTAGGTGCAGCAATCCCTTGACTGGTGTGTGTGTAAATATATATATATATATATATATATATATATATATATATATATATATATATATATATATATATATATATATATATATATATATATATATATATATACACACACACACACACACACACACACACACACACACACACACATATATACACATGATTTAAATGCTTCAAGAAAAAACAAACTCCAAAATACATTGTGCGTGAATTCTTACTTTATACTAGAAAATAATTTGTAATGCTGTTCAGCTAGTCCTGTGATTCACACATCTGGCATGCTGTATAGCCAGGCAGGCAATACCATTCACCGTCATGTCTTCCTCTTCCGCGTGTCTGTGAATTGGACATGGAAGCAGCAGTGCCAAATTCACCATCCAATGAGCAGAAAGGTAACATAGCTGTAATTAGAAAATAGTGGTATACTTTCTTGGCTATGCTGTCTGCTGGATCACAAGACTGGCTATACAGAATGACAATCCTTAAACAGTTCACGTATCCAATTGGTTATTTTTTTATTTTTTTTTTTTAAACTATTTTGTTTTAAGTTGAACTTCAGGCAGAGATATCATTGCGCTACACATACTCTGTGCAAAGGGCACAGCTGTGGGAGGGACCCAATAGCACCTCCCACTTCAGGCTGCCTGCACAAAACTACAGGAGGGGGCGGAGACTAGACTAATCACCCCGCATAAGGTGGGAGCAGCAGTAAGTGGTCTTTAATACAGGAAGTTCCTGCACAGGGGAAAGTTTTGCACTGAATTACTGCGCAGATCTGGAAGAAATACACAAAGCACACCAAGATCCAAAGAAAAAAAAAAAATACACATGACTCCTGCATTTAGACAATATTTGCTTTTCCTGGAGTTCACAGCTTTAAGCGAATATACATAATACATTATAAAATGAAGCATTACTATAAAGAGTTAGATCTTCACCTTACTTTGCTCTTGATGACCTCCAGTATTGTGGGCCTTGCTATGCTGCTCCAGGCTTAGCTGCTGTTCATGTAAGTCTACAGGTGTGAAGTTTATCCCAGTGCCTTCAAGGTACAGTCTAATTCGCTGTCTCCACTGCCACCTAGTGGGGAAACCATGATCTTTGTGGTGACCTCGACCAGAGTAAATTGAATACAACAGGCAGGCCTTTCACTACCAACTCCACTATGAAATGCCGCCAAGGTAAAAGGGCTTTTATACACATCATGGCCGTGGCATGGCAAAGCATGGTGTATTTTGCACCAGATGGCCCTTCAGCTAGTAAGCAAATATAAAAGCAATATTAAATATGCTAAACGTTCACTAGGAAGAACTATTAGGCAAAAAAAAAAAAAAAAAAAAGCACAGGAGATCTTGCAGATTCTTAAAGCAGACGTCAACACAAAGTGTGAAGTGGAGATCTTATTCACTGAAATGCATATTTAACCCTCCCGTGACCAGGGGTAATTAAGGCTTTCATCGGACCAAACTAGCCGTTTTAGTATAAAAATCAGTTAAAGTGGAACTAAAATCCAGATCTCAAAAACCGAAAGTGGAATTTTTATTGCAGAAGTGAAATGCAAGGTCTCTTCTGCAATAAAAGAAACGTACGGGCCTGCTCAGTCTTCTTCGGAATGTACACGGGGCTGTGCAAGCACAGCTTAAATAACATTCCAGCACAGCACATTCTCAAAGGAAATGATTACATCCTGTAATGATTTCTCTCTGCACAGAAAGTGTACACTGCTATTGAAGAGGTTTGTAAACAAAGATGACCAGCCTGTATGTGATTACTGTAATTGGCTGACCTGATTGTTGGCCCAATACCTGCAATTGTCAGTGACTTATGAATTCATAGAAATCTATGGAGAATTCAGCTCAGTCAGCTCATTCAGCTGAGTCCTCCCAGTTAAAGTGACACTAAAGGTTGGGTTTTTTTTTGTTAAACATACATATACTTACCTCCACTGTGCAGCTTGTTTTGCACAGAGTGGCCTCGATCCTCGTCTTCTGGGGTCCCCCGGCGGCTCTTTCAGCTCCTCCCCCCACATCAGATAACCCCCTAGGAGAAGTGCTCTCCCGGGGGGGGGGGGGGGTTAACTTGCGGGCGCACTCCTGAGTCCAGCATTCGGCGTCCATAAAGGCCGAATGCAGGACTCGGCCCCACCCGGCGCTTGTGTCATTGGATTTGATTGACAGCAGTGGGAGCCAATGGCTGCGCTGCTATCAATGTAACCAATCAACAGCCGAGAACCCTGGGTAGAGAGGCAGCGCGTCCCCGTGGGTCAAGTTCGAGGGGTCAGGTAAGTAAAACGGGTGGGGGGGGGGGTTTGGGGACGGTGACTGACAGGTGTTTTTTCACCTTAATGCATAGGATGCATTAAGGTGAAAAAACACAAACCTTTACAACCCCTTTAATCTTGGGCAGATAGCTGGCTTGATTTACATTGGACAGACTCCTGTAATATCAGGTTTTACATTGAGCACAAAGACTGGCTTCAGACCTTCGCCAATGCACAGCACGAAAAAAAAAAAAAAAAAATACATTGGAGGACATTTAAAACCAGGGCAGTGAGACCCCATCATGGGCAGATTTATTACAGCAGTCAAAGGAGGAATTTATAAATCTGGCTGTAAGCTTGTAATAAATCTGTCCCATGCAAGGTGTCACTGCTCTTGTTCAGCACTGCTTTGCCTTGTGACAGGATAAAATGTCCCCCAGTGATTTGCTCTAATCCCAGTGACCAATTTTCAGAACTTTGGCACTTGTTGTGCAGGTCGGCAGAGCCTGACCATCTCTTTGTGATACGGCACTGCCTTACTTTGACATTAGTGCGGTCATGCAACACTGTACCCCAATGAAATGTGTGTCCTTTTTTTCATAGAGCTTTCTTTTGGTGGTATTTAATCACCTCTGCTGTTTTGTTTTTTTTTGCGCTAAAATTTGTGTGTGTGTATATAGCCATCTATTGATATCCATCTATTTATTTATATCCATTTTTTTATTTATTTATATCTATATATAGATAGTGATACCCCAGTTCCCAAACGTAATTCGTGAAACCATTCTGGTCGCAAACCGAGGCAAATTTTCCCATAATGTTCAAATATACAGGTTAATCCGTTCTGAATTTTTTTTTTTTGTATATAAACTAATGAAATGTATGTACAAAAAAAGGATTTTAAACATATATTACATACAGTCTTTCACATTGAGCTGACCTCTTTCATGTGTACATCTAAAAAAAAAAAAAAAACACAAACAAACAAAAAAAACACACACACACACACACAATAGCTCCTGTTTAATCCTTGTTTGAAACAATCCCAAACCCCAATTTAAAAGGACTAATCTAGGGGCCAGAAAACAGCATTGTTCATCCAGGAAAAAATCATCTGAGGGCATGGTAAAGTTGTAGAATTTATATGAACTGTTTTTCCATGATTCACAATCAAGTGGGCCAACCCTCATGGTAGTCAGGGGGCAGAAACCCCTATCTGAGTGGACTGGTTCTCCTAATGCCGCGTACACACGAGCGGACTTTACGTCAGACTTTGCCCGGCGGACTTTGACGGACTTTCTGAATGAACGGACTTGCCTACACACAATCCACCAAAGTCCGTCGAATTCGTACGTGATGACGTACGACCGGACTAAAACAAGGAAGTTAATAGCCAGTAGCCAATAGCTGCCCTAGCGTGGCTTTTTGTCCGTCGAATTCGCATACAGACGAGCGGACTTTTCGACCGGACTCGAGTTCGACGGAAAGATTTAAAACATGTTTCAAATCTAAGTCCGTCCAACTTTTGAGAAAACAAAGTCCACTGGAGCCCACACGCGATCGAATTGTCTGACGAAATCCCATCTGCCGGGCAAAGTCTGCCGTAAAGTCCGCTCGTGTGTACGCGGCGTTAGACTCATCTTGCAATGCTCTTCTCAATATGAACTTGTCAGAGCAGGGAAGATGACCGCGGCTCCGGTACCGAAGTAAATTTTTGTGCACTCTTCTGTTCGCAAGACAAGTTGTTCGTGAACAGAAGCGTTCGTGAACCAAGGTATCACTAAAATAGATATTTTTTTTTTACTTTCTGCTATAAAACATGTCCAATAAAAATAATAAATTTAATGTCTTCATCAATTTAGGCAAATATGTATTCCACTACATATTTTTGGTAAAAAAACATCCCAATAAGCCTATATTGATTGGCTTGCACAAAATTTATAGTGTCTACAAACAATGGGATATATACTGGAAATTGTATTTATTTTTTACTAGTAATGGCAGCGATCATCGACATTGCAGTGGAAAATCGGACACCAACTGAAAATTTTTGGGAACCAGTGACACCAATACAGTGATCAGTGCTAAAAATGTACACTGTCACTGTACTAATGACACTGGCTGGAAATGCGTTATCAGGGGCGATCAAAAGGGTTAGAGTGAATGTAAAACCCATTAATGAAATTTGAGCTGGGCAGATATATCTGCAGTGTTTTCCTATCTCTCTTCAAAGCCCTATGTCCTGTAGCTGTCTCCTGCTCCGGTTATCAGCATAATAACTTCTGGCAAGTTCTCCCTTAACTGTGATAAAACCAGCCTGAATTTTGTGTCAGGGTGGGTGCTATAAATAGATTAGCAGAGAGCTGATCTATTCACAAAACAGCTCTGAAAGTCTCTGCCTATGTGGAGTGGGGGTGTGTAACTTTCCTCCAATCCGCTTTCTTAGCTGTATGCCCAGACTTCACTGCAGTGCTGAACAGAAAGAGAAAATCAAACATGATCTGAACTTTCTAAAGAATTTATAAAGCTGAAGACAGCAGATATACATGTAAAACTTATGTGGGGAGATTTGTTTTATCCCTGTGTATCATCTGAGGCTGTTTACTTCACTGGTATATGTGAGGGTTTACATCCACTTTAACTGTGTGCCTAGCCGGTGTTTGTGTGTACTGTATGTATTGTGCTTTTACCACAAGTGATGGATTTTATTCCCCGCTTTGCGGAGAAAGAAAATCCATTACTTCCCTGCCGACAGGACAGAGCTCTGCCTTGTTTACATAGCCAGAGCCCTGTCTCGAGTGTCTTCCTGATGATCAACAGGTGCTGGCCATCATCCGTTGGCCGGCACCCGCTGATCAGCATCTGCCGTGTATAAATCACAGCACAGCAGGGCCCCCCCGGGGAATGTGCGCGCCCCCTACACGTTAGGGCCGAATCATGTACCTAGTACGTGATCTGGCGCAGGAGAGCCGCCTTGCCACCATAGATGTAAGCTATACAGTTGACAATCGGTTAAAGTCACACAGAGCCCATATATTGTGTTTTTCTGCAAATATGATTTCCAAAAAGACATTTGTACGAATGTACATAGTTGGTGAGGTTGAATAAAGACACCAGTCCATCCAGTTCAACCCGTGTGTATTAATGTCACTACAATTTCTCTGGATAAATCTAGACCTAAAAAAAAATAAAGTCAGAGGAGTTGGTTTTATAAATTTAAAAAAAAAAAAAAAAATAGTCTACCAGCAGGAAGACAAGGCCTTACAATGTGGATTTAGATACAATCTGGATTTCAGGGATCTGGTTTCATTAAGAAAACTATCAGAGAGAAATGTTTTCCTTTCAAGTACCTGAAGGTCATGGAAACCTCAGTTACAGCCACACCAGGAATCCTACCTGAACTCACCGCGATAAAGCTTGTGCAGGGCGTCTGGGAAGGAATGGGTGTAATGCACTGGCAGACAGAGG